>JAWNKX010000831.1:0-435144 GCA_035041755.1 Cacoxenus indagator
ACAATGCACAGTTGGTCTAAAACCAAGCCAAATCGAAGCCAAACCTCACCTCACCAATCGTGCTAGTACTCAGTTCATTTTAAGCCTTTTGAAGCATCTTTTTTGTCTACTCTGCCCAAGACATTTTTCACAATTTCTCTTGATTCTCTTGATTTCCTTCCAATATAATGGTTATTAAGAAAAGTACTGAAAAATTCATTAAATCTTTTTACTTAATTTTCTCGCTTAAATGCTAAAGGTAAGAGTATCTGCACTCTACGGGTCTCTTAGTCATTTGTTTGGTCAGCTTGTCTTCGAAGCCATTTTGTTAGTCACACGCTGTCAGCAAATACATTATTTTTGTATAGGTGTATGTTTTTTAAATTTGCTCTTAAAATGTTAAACATTTAGTTCGTTTTATTACATATTCGTAGTCAATATCCGTCTGTGGGCAGTTATTTTTGTTGCTAAATTTATTTTAATTTTGACTTTAATATTTCAAACCTCCAATGGAGTTAAACCTGTTCGTACTTGCTTTTATTATTCTAGCATAGAATGCATTTGATTGTTGGCTGTATTCTGTGTATTATTTTTTTCAATTTTGAATATCTGCTTTCTGATATATTTAAGAAACCATTAAATAATTTGTCCACTCCGTAGATTTTTGGAAGAGCTTTATTAGACCATATCCAGCGAATATAATGATATTTTAAAAATCACATGAACCATAACAAGTTAGAATCACATGATCACTCATCCGTGATGCCTTTTTATTTTCTTGACGCATTGACATGACATTTCACTTGAGCTGATAATAAAAATATAGATGTGATCTATACAAAATTCAAGATCATACATATGGGTTGAAACTGAATTTTTAGCCAAAGTTAACGTGTTTTCATCAACTATTTAAAAATATCATATATGTTAGATCTCTTGTAATTAAACTGGTATTGCTCATTATTACTATGGATTCTTTCCTAAACTATCAACGTGTTTATGGCTGATAGGTTCTTAGTAGGGTCCTACAACTTTCGACTTCGAACGACTATTTTTAATTATAAAGGAGTTTTTGAAAAAATAATGCAAACTTTCTGCTAACATTATCAGTGTTAGTAGTACTAGTGTTAGTATTATTAGTAGTTATTATTAATATTAGCGATGAACTTTACACCTTTGTAGTTCAGCTTGTTGTGTGGTAGGTCAGAATTCTTCTTACTTATAGCAAATGATTAATTCTGAGAGGTGCCTCTCACACTTAACCAAACAACGGCTGAAACTATCAAATCATAAGAGCATTTTGTTTCATATAACCACGTAAGCACTTCCGTCTATATAAGTATTGCCAACTACAGTGTAACCTTATGCCAATTTTTTTTTTTTTTTAATAAAAAACATAAATTTGTAGATTCAAACAAAGAACAAAGTAAGGGTTCTCTCAACTCATGTCAACTCCCACATTCGCGGTCACGTTGGTCGCAAATCGAAGTTATTTGATTCTACCCACGCATTAAATTTACATATGGCGATCAATCGAAATTGGTTAGCATTCAGAGCTGATAACGTCTAACTCTTTTCGCTTATGTAACAAATTCGCTCTGATAATAGCAAAAGTGTACATCTGAATTTAAAAATATTTAAATAGTCTTTTTATTAAAACATACATGTTTTGTTTCTCCTATTTAAAATACACTGCAAACACACGTTTAGCTTTTCTGTAGTGCATGAAGTCATCGTTTTGTTTTAAAACCCAAAACAACCACGATTCAAAATAGACTTTATTTAAACGAAAAAAAATGTATTATTTTTTTAATATGCCAAATTTGCATACGATTGTGTCCACTTCGTTATATATTTATATATATATATATATATTTTCTTGTTGCAAAACCAGTTCTGAATTTTTTAACAACCAACGATGAAAAAAATGAGTACAACAAAAGAGGCAACAGAGCTGAGCTGACTCATGATCGTGTTTTCTGATGAAGTCTTTTGAGCGACAAACTTTACTGACGCCGTGCAATTCAGCGAGTCCAAAAGGCAAGAAGTACTCGTACATAAATGGGAATCTGCTCAGAGCGGATCAGAGCAGACAGTTGCTTAACATATGGCAGGGAGAAACCTCATTTGACCTGAACTTCTCAACACAGCACCACCTTACGTAAAACCATTCTTCATAAAGCTTTGTGTTAATGAAACCTTTTTTGTTACTTTGCCGTTCTTTGTGTCAGTTTTTGTGTGTCACAAATGCTTATTCTTATTTCTTTGTTAGTATGTGTTTTATGCAAATTTGAAATTGTTACCTCGACAGTACCTCTGATTTGCGCTCTTCCTTTTCCAACCATCATTTTACCACCTCATAGTTTGCGTGCATGCCTTAAGTAAATTCATGACAAAAGCATGAAGTAACCTGGTTATAAGTTATAGGTCCGTCCAAACGTTTGTCTATTCGTTCATTCACTTGTGCGTCACTCGAGCATAGTGCTTCATATACATAAGTAATTAAAAACATACATATACAAGTCATAAACAATAAAAATTAACGCATACAAATAAGTTCTTGCAGCAAATTAAGGTCGCTCATTATTGGACATTAGTTGACCTACCTTAGATATGGCATTCGTTGCCATGGCAAATTAGGTTTTATACAACGTTTTTTTTATGCTCTTATATAAACAGGAAAATGACTTGGTCAACACGGATTTCTTTTTCATTCATTTTCATTTCACTTCATTTTTTACAACATTTAAGCAAAAAAGGTGTTAATGAGCTTTGGTTTTCTTAAAAAAATCGAATTTTTGCGTATTCCTAGAGTGCTTTTAAATGGGGACAATTTTTATTTATTTTGTTATTTATATCCAGTTCCAGTTCCAGCCTCACTATCCCCACTCGGAGCTAGCTTTAACGTACTAATCCTGTATGCCCTGGCGGAACTGCCAATAGAGGCATTATTTCGCCAACTGTACAATGTGTAGGAATATAATTGTCTAAATATTTCGTTAAATATGTTCGATCACTTGTTTTGGTAGTATTTTTTTAAAGTTTGTTTTATTTTTTGATCAATACGCTTTTCTATCCTAATTAGTACTGGACTGTCTCGGTAGCACAATTGGTAGAATTCGGCGTTATCAGCTGGAGAATTCTCTTCTTCGACATCGATCGGTAATTTCCTTTTCAGCGAAGAAATAAGTTAAATATTATACACGGAGTATTTAGGTTGTATTGTCTTAATTGCGCAAGCGAGGCGTAGGTACACCGTCGCTGGCAGTGATTGAGTTCGATCGGACATTATTTAACTTTAACAGACTTTCATCGCAAACTACATTCCTTATCTAGGTACGCTCTATACATAACTCTTTGTACTCAGGCCTTCTTAATTAAAAAAAATCTTACCTTACATTTGACCATACCCTCACGGTCAATGCCTATAACCCATAAAATCAAATCAAGCGTAGTTGAGTTAGCAAACGTCGACGATTCATCTTTAGTTTTATCAGTTGCACCAACTTCGTCATACTCAAGCCAAACGATCTGCCTACCGTGGCCGTCCATGACTTCGAATTAAATTTAGTAGACTGTATCGAAGCCGTAT
The DNA here is from genome assembly GCA_035041755.1 of Cacoxenus indagator. Taxonomy (NCBI): domain Eukaryota; kingdom Metazoa; phylum Arthropoda; class Insecta; order Diptera; family Drosophilidae; genus Cacoxenus; species Cacoxenus indagator. Next base: position 3,572 of record JAWNKX010000831.1, read on the forward strand.
AATTATAACTCTACACACTCTCAAATTGCTAACTACAAATTTTGATTCATAAATCATAAATTCAAGCCGCGTTCAAGCCAGCCTCTCGTTTCTCGTTGTTTTGGTTTTGTCCACTGACTTGATTCGGTTCGGTTCGCTACCTTTTTTCTCTGTGTTTTTCCTCAACCCCTGGCCAGTTTTTTACTTTTTTCGAGTGCCAGCGAGAAACCTTGAAAATTAGACACAACACCGCATAACTACATAACTATTTCTATATATTTATATTTCTACTATATTGTTGTTAATACAAAGAAATCAAATTCTGATTTTCCCAAGTCAATTCGAGCTTAATGACAGTATTCTTTTGAGTACTTTGCTAAATATAAAATTGACTTGAGTCTAATTAACAAACGGGATGAAATCAATTTTTTTTATTTTTCAATTTTCAGGAGTTCATTTTTTGCCTTAATGTTTTAAAAAAGCGGTTCTCGCCGCATCGCACAAACGAGGTTAAAATATAATATTTGAAACCTACATATATATGTATAATAATAAGCGACAGGTTTTCGGACAAGCACCTTTAAAAGCTTAGAACCTGTCGCCTCGTTAATAATAATTGTTTTCATTATTAGTTTTTTACTGTATTTATTTTATGCAGTACTTCCATCATTTTGTGGATTCATAAAATTTTTTGTGTGATGTCATTCGACAACAGGTCATTTAACCAATAATATCGGTTTACGTTCATTGTTTTACACCTTAGCTGATTTTTATTGATTTATAAAAACAAATTTAAAAAAATTAAATAATACTTTTTCGAAAGACAAGCAGTTTCTGAAACAATTACACGGCGAGACATTTTAGCCTACGCAAAAACATATTTTTTTCGCTTAGGCTGAAAATTATTAAATTAAAATTATATATTTTATATATTAAAATTTCATGTAATTTTTATGCTGAATTAAATATTATATGCAATTAATTGACTATAGCAAAATGTATTATTTTATTGCTTTGTCCTTAACCTCTGCAGCATTGCCAACATTTTGGTCTGATGACATTCTTACGTACGCTTACAATATTCTGAGTCTTTAAAAGCATAGTTAACCTATATATATATAATTGGATGTCTGTATGTTTGTTTGTATGTATGTCTATGCGTTATAGACGCCGAAAACTCTGGACTGATAAAACATTATGTATTTATTTACACTTCTTGCAAATTTTTCTTAAACTAGTGAACTACTATCTATTTTATTGGCAGCTTAAACTAATTATATGTAAAAACTAACAAAAAATTATTGACTATACAAAAGTAGTTAATAAAATTTAACAGTTATGTTTTTAAATTTACATTACATTACATAACTTAAAAATATTTGTTAAGAGAGGACTCTGTCAGGGAGATCCTCTGGGTGGCATCGTTTTAGTCTTCCTATCCTAGCTCTTAGCCTTTCATCAGTACGACGCCTGGCTAGTGCGTTCCAAATATTTTATGGCTTGTATTTGTAGCACGTCACCGACTTTAGGGACTCCCAAATCCCTTTCAATAACCCATGGGTGCATGTACCATGGAACATTGTAGATTCTCCATTATATTTTGCTTTGAACCACTCGTAGAATATTTGAATGAAATCAATATTGCTTCATCAGTTTGCCTTTGAAAAGTATGTCACATTCGAAATCGAATGTCAAAGAAAAATCTGATTATATACTGTCAGTTCTAAATTTCAACGGTGAACTCTTTCCTACAACCTAATGGACTAAGGCCCATTATTTATAACTTTTTACTAATATATTAATGGATCTTAGTTGAATCAATAACAATTAATAAGTGGATATTCAGTCAGTTCATGTGGCACCCAAACATCGAACTTCTTGTGAGCACCTCATTCGAAATGATTTGACATTGTTTTAATGGTTGATGGTCACATAGATCATAGTGATGTTATGGATTATTAAATTCCGGTATTCTTATCCATAACAATAAAATAATAAACGACTTTTGATGTTATAGGTACATCATTACTATAAAAATCTTTTGTGGACAGTGCGCACTGACTCTCGTCAGTAAACAATTAAAAACTAAATTTACGTGCCGATTTCTGGTATCTTCTTTTAGTTTTGTACTTATTCATTAACATTCTCATTCTCGATTTCAAACACTAATTTTTACTCCTGCTACTTCTACGGCCTGTGTACGTTTTCTCTCATAATTTCCGATGATGTCATTGGAAAAAACGTGTTATACTTGGTTTACGCTTGCAATACTATAACTTTGTGTTTCATCACTATAGCTGCGAGCTCTACATTGGCTTGTGACATGATACGCTTCGTGGACCTTTCTTGTTTGAATTTTCGTACCCCACTCTTGCTCACTGACAAATAAATTCGGACTTCAAAGAGGATAACACTTGTATGTAATTATTAAGATACTCGGAATAACAAAAATCTAAATGAATCAATGAAAAATAAAGAGTCGAATTATAATTTTTCGGATATAGTCGAATCCATTATCCATTTAATTCACATATCCGAAGTCAATCGAGTGGTCGACTCGCTGCCATTATTCGATGTGTGCGGGGCCCATCGTATGTTGAGCAATCAAACTTGACTTGCGGTAGAGTTGGTCAAGCGAGTCGCGCTTGACAAGCAGGTTACAGCCTCAACATTACTCGTAATTTCATGATCGAAACCGTGATCGTATAACATTATTTTAATATAAAGCAAAAACTACGAGGATTTCCATGTTATTTAATCTTTTAGTATTAATTGACAAAGTATTTCAATACGTTTCCGAGAGCAGGAAGCATACCATTCATTTTTTACGTGTGGAATATATCTGTGAAAATTAGCAAAGAGAAGATCACAAAATCAAATACATCAACTACCCAGAGTTTTCTTCTGTGCCCGACGATGATGAAAGAGAACAAGATTAGTTTGTTGGCCATCAAAATCATCATGACTTAAGGATTGTGAGTTGCAACAGGCAGCATTTTCATGGATTAAATTGAAAAGGAAAATCAAATATCGAATATTTTGAAACGTATTTGGCCATTTTAACAACGATTTGAAAAAAAAAGAGTTTTCCTCAAGAAAATTGGTTTTTCCATCACACAAGTAACGAGCATGCTGAAATTAGTTCTCATTAACTAATTCCTTTATTCACACCTAATAGCCTCCAAAGATCAAATTATTGTTGGAAAATACGCCTACTTTGAGACCTGGACCAACGTTACTACTTGAAAGGAATTCAAACAACTGGATAAACGTTGGACGAAGTGAACCATATTATGTGTAAGAAAAGTCACTGATTTCTATCTATAATGATTTGTTTACCTCTCTCAACATTAAATGAATTGTATTTAATTAACGTAATTATGTTCGCTTTCTCGAAATGTCAAAGTTTGCCGTCATTTGTTTGCTGATTTTTTCGATCGCCTTGGCGCGCGACGTTAAATTAAGCGCATGGGACTAATTAATCGCATGCAACAATTATTGCATGCAACATATATTTTATTTAAATTTCATTTTTTTTAATTTATAATTTTTTTTTTTTTGGACAGATGCATGCTACAAACAAATGGAACGTAAAATTTTGTAGCATGAATGAATATTTATAAAGCCATACAGCATAGTAATGGCAACTGACATTGACGTTCGGTGACTGTTGTTAATGAAGTATCTTGTTAAACTTAATTGTGTGAAGAATGTATACGAAAATGTGTGAACCTTTGAGTTTTGTCATCTTCGTCTTTCTATGTGAAATGCTGAAGGTGAAAGTGTTTTCACTTTCAGAAAAACAATTTATTGTTGTGCAAATATATTATATGCGAAATAAATAATACTTAAAACATAGATTATAAGCCGTTCCCCCAAAATAAGTTTCTTAATTTTCATATGGCACTCAATTAATTTGTCTCGCCAAAATGTCAGTAAAACATTAACTGATAAACTATATATTTCAAACATTAACCAATATTCCACTGTCAACAGATACATTTGTATATTTTGGCTCCAGGCCAATGCTTTGCAATTAACCAGTATGCGTAACTAACGTCTGACTTTTAATTGAAGCCAGCGTCGTTTGTACGCTGGTAGGTCGCATAAATTGTTGCCATTGCCGAAAATATTACGCATACGCAGCAGCGAGTTAAACACGCTGCTCCCTGTGACTTGATTCGAGTCGATGGTGTCTCTTCTTCAGATACACACACCCATGCACAGACACACACACTGTCAATATATCATTGTTCTCATATTGAAATGTGAAATCGTTTCTATTGTCGTTATAGCAATGCACGTTTTGAATATTTAATATTGTATTAATATACGAAGGCACGCACAAAAAGTATGGCGATATAATTTACAAACAGACGTGCATATTCGCAAAGTACTACTATTGTTATCTCGCTCGTTCAAATTTTTTTTCTACTCGTATTTCACTGTCGTCTGTTGGTTTAGCCATTAATTAATTATGTATTGGCACAATGAAAACCAAGCTGGCCAATTGGATTTTTGCATAAAAATTTTTTGACTAAGCCCTGAACGTTTCGGAAAACGCATATATAATTGTACATAAGCTTGTATTAATAGTACTACAACTTCCTTTCATTTTCTTGTTAAATGTGTTAAGTTATGACACCAAATGCAACGCATCTTCATGCAACTACATATCAATTCGTACTCGTACTCAATATTATCCATCACTGTGACTGCTAATGCACTAAAATCTCTTTATTTCCCAACCGTAAAAGAAAACTTTCTCAATACGTTAGGTATGTGCTTAGCCAACTTAACTGATTTCTAGTACTGATTTCAACCAGGCTGCCTGTAATACTCGCAGCCCGAATGTGTACCATTATTCTAATGAAAAAACATTTAAACAAATTATTTGGCGCGATTTTCTCAGGTTTCGCCGAGACGATGCAAAAGACGTCGACTAATTTAACGGTGTAATTAGTTATAACATAACAAGCACACTGCATATGAAAATTTAAGGAGAGCGAAATAAACAGAGAGAGAGCAACAAAAAATGGCATAGAAAAGTCAACCGTAAATGTAACTTGCAACAGCACAAAAAAGTAAAAACAAAAGTAGAAACAATTAAAGCAAGACATTGTGAGAGTATGAGTAATAAAGAGTGGAGATGGGGATGGATAGTTAAAGAGCACTGCTCAAAAGTAATACCGTTTAGTAAACACCGTTACATAATTTCGTCGTAAAACTCTACGTGGTGCTCGCAATGACGTCGAGTCGCGCCGGTGCATGAATGTGAGGCGCGGCGTATCGCAGGGCAACACATTTGCCAAAAATAACTAACGAAAAATTGCAGCAATACACCTTAGTCATACAATACAAACACACTCAAATATTCCGACTGAAAGTCGCAGTCGTTAGTCGACTTAACCTAATAACAGTTGCCATTGTTTATTGGCCTGCAAATCACTCGGCATTTGCAGCGTTGCTTTTTGCCTGAGATTAAACGTGTCTGCGCAAGCGAACATTTGATATACTTTAATCACAATCATATGATTTCTTTGGTTTTGCCAAGCTTCGAAACTCGCCAGTCCACTCGACTTGACTCCACTCCAATCACTCCAATCACTGCTACATTACTCATTCATTTATTCAATCGCTCATTTACACATTCATTTAGTACTTGCTCAGTTACTCAGTTAAACAAACTCACAAACGAATTGGGTCATTTTTGGCTAAGTTGCAATTGTTGCCTATAGCTTGGTGTATCTTTTTCATCTTTATCGCCAACAAAATCGCTTGTTAACATTTATTGTTATTTATTTATTCGTCGGCATTTACTGAAATTATGAATTATCCCATCCATAGAAAGCTCATCGACCTTAAACAATGTTGACATCATATTGCTCTGTTTTTGGCAGTCGCTTTGTCGTTAGATTTGGTAACTTGGGCGTTAAATTGGTTTTTGTTTGAGAAACTTACAGGTGATCTTATGTACAGCACGGTATAATAATGGTTGTTGTAGAACAATTTTTTCATTTAAATTTGCTATGCTTGGCCTTAAATCGGCAAGAACAGTAATCATTAGTTTATATCGCCTCTTAGCTCATTTTCTTCATATTGGAAATAGGATACTGGAATGATAGGAACTTAGTGAAATTTGCGGATATACGCTCCAGCTCGAAGGTCTTAAAATGTTCACGTTTTGTGTGGAAGAACTACAGGTAAAATATTCATAAAACGGTTATCCCGGCTTGGCAATATTTCCGGAGATGTTTTCACAGAGTATAAAAACAAATTATTGTTGGATGAATCTTAAGGCTTTACAGGAACCCAAAAGAAAAAATGGAAAGAGTGTTAGAATATGTATGCATCATCAAGTGAGGCCCAGTTTGAAGGTCACAAAATACATTTGCTATAATCTTTCTGAATATCCCAGGAATCCTAGTCGCAAAATTTTTCGATTCTATGTGTATTGAGGTGAAAGTGTGCAAATGTATTTCCAAACTTCAGGTCAAAGAGAAAAGTTATTTTAATAGTATACATGGCTATGTATGGGGTTCCACTCATAGTCGGACCCGGCCGGTTTTAACAAGTGATATCACGATTACTGCAAAAAAAGTTATATACTAGCTTTCATATATTCAGATGATCAGTAAGATGAACTTGACCCGTCGAAGTTTTCAAAAATATATATACTATATTGTTTAACCTATAGTTATAGTTTATACTATTGTTGTTTATTGAGTTATGAAGATTTCTTTCTTTAAACATATTAGAACATATTAGAACCATATATTGCCAAAAAGTAAGAAGGAGAAACAGAAAATAATGGTTCACCCAGAACTGTTATATTGCGAGCGCGAGCTTCGCAGACCGCTATTGCGCTCACTCTCCCTTACGCGCCTTCTCAATCACACTTACTCAAACTCTTCATCACGCTCACTCTTCTTCACTCACACTACACAACACAACACTCATCACTCACTCACACTGTATCTTGCATTTTCCCACTCGGTGAACTGAAACAGAACTGTTATATTGCGCAAGTATTTTGTTATTGTAAGAAGGAGAAAAAGAAAAAATTCTTATACTGCTTGCGTGTACAATGTATTTTGTTGTTGCAATTTCACCTTTAAAAAAGGCCTTTTTAACGTGTTTAGACACAACTGTTTAACAATTAAACTATACTGTGCCATCACAACAACTATAGCTTTCAGTTGGTGTAATTTTCCTGTTAATACGTTGTGCCTATAACAGTGTTAGGTTGATTTCAAAAAATTTTTTGATGTATTTATATATAGATTCCTTGTAACCTTACAGGGTTTACGTTATTCGTGTTATTGAATAAACTTCATTAAATTTAAAACAAACTAATGTCACAGTACTTTTTTATACCTGTATTATCCAATTCAACACGATACTCTATCTAATCTTGTAGCGTTACGAAAAAGCAACTAGCCTTTATGAATACCTTTCATTTAACGCCCTAAAATGAGCCCATGTTTGGGCTCGTAATATCATCGCCAAAACGTCAAAGATGACTCACTAGGCACTTGTCTAAAAAAAAATTTTAAAAAACTAATATTATCTTATCAAAGAGTAATAAAGTTGACAGATACGCGAAAAATACATTGTGGAAAGTAATTAAAAGAGGGCACAATCGCATCAAAACAAAGTTATCTATCAATGGGAAGAACGAGAACATTTTGATAAATAAAAAAGCAAGTATATCGAGCGTGAGCATTTAGGGAAAGTTTTCAAATTTATGTACAATATACGCAAGTTGGATGTATAGAATAATTAATATTACACCTACATGAGTGGTGCTGCTGAGTTACAATTTTTTGTAAAAGAAAACAGAAACAAGAAGCTAAAAAGAAAAAACGAAAACAAAAAAATATAAAATTATTAGGCTAGAACCAGTACGGCTGTGTTAGATAGTTCTGCTGTCTACGCATGTGTAGAGCAGTTCAAGATAGTTAAAATCCTACACAACGGCTTAAAGTGCCTGGCAAGCAGAAAGTCAAGCAACAGAACCAAAGAGTATGTCAAGAGTTGTTTCTTTGGCAACTTTAGCAATTAGTCACCGTTTCTTTGATGTGTTCAGATTGGCTTTGACATAAACCGCTTAGGAGACGATTACTTTTAATAACAAAAGTTATTAAAGAAAAAGATACATTATTGAAAAATGTGTAAAGACCAAGCAAAAACTTGCAAAATTACGAGTAATTTAAAAAACAACGAAGCAAGAATGAAATCCGGTTCTTTAATAATTTATATTTTGCAGCTAACAGTTTATAATTAAATTTGTAGTAGTGCTTCATGATTGTGCTACGGTTAATTTCGTAGAGGTTTCAAAACAATATTTCCATTCTTTAGATAGACTGAGAGACTTTTCTGCTGTTGGATCAACTGATTTAAAGCTTTTGAAACTACTTTGCCTGTTAATTAATTTAATTAAGTTCGGTAAAAAGTATTTAACAGATTTTCTTAAAATACTTGAAAAAGATCTGGAGTTGGAGACCAATTTTTGTTATTACTTCAGTTTTTAACTGTGCTTTCTGATGGTAGTATACCTTCAAAGTTTTTTGTGTTTGTGTTTTGCTCAAAGTTCCGCTTTCATATTTTAAATTGCAAACAAAAGAAAATTTCTTAGGTTGATTTTTAAATATATTCGCATATGACGACTTACTCATTTTAAAACAATTTGCGAGTCTTGATGTGTCATTAATCTTAATTGTAAATTCATTCAGACCATTAAGCAACTCATGGCATCATCGTTCCATCACCGTCAGCACCCAACTGGTACAATGACCACAAATTTCCCTTTTCTTTATTTAATGTTGTTTTTGTTTTTCAGGGACACATGAATAATTAAAATTCAAATTACCGGAAAACATGAGAAAAACAACGATTAGGCGAAGTTTGAAGCATTGCTTTGCAAACAAATCTCGGATAAGCTGAAAATCTTAAAAAAACTTATTTTCACATGTTTTTTTCACTGGGTGTGCGAGGGTGTTTTGTTGGCAGTGAGGTCAAATTTGAAATGAAGCAAAACAATTTTTTTGGGCGCTGAAACATTTCAGTCAAACAAACTTGCTGAGCATAATTCTCGGCTTGGAAAAATTCTGCTTATTGGCTGATTATGTGCGGAAAAATATATTTTATAATGCTTTTGTCTTTTTCTCGCAGTTGTATAATATATATATTTCCTTGTTCACTCCTCTAAATTATAGACATTTTCAATTATTACTATTATTATTAGTAACTATTTTTTGAGACAAAAAATTCCAACAAAAAAATGAAAAGGAAATATAAAAATAAGGTTGGGTCCGAGGTTCTAATCTCGCTCGAAGTTAACAGCGTAGTGGGCGGAAAGATTTGTGAAAGCCGGCTTTTTTGGTGGCATTATTTTGCAGTTTTTTTTCAATTTAATTTAACGATTAATGTGCCTTTTATTTAATAAATTTTCTAACGTCTTCTTCGGTATGGGTTCAAATTAAATCGTTTTGTGGGATAAACTTTTTTTTTTGACAGCGTTTCGATTTTGAATTTGACACACTTTTCTAAGGCAAACTGATGAAGCAACATTGATTTCATACAAATATTCCAATTTTTTTATTTTGTTACCCCGACGGTAACTAACGCACGAAACTTCATAGGATTATTCGACAGGCTATTCTAGAGGAGTTTCCCTGAAAATGTAATTTTCTTTTATTAAAAAAAGTAAGCGTTGAACCCGTACATGCAAAATATAGTACTTTAACAACACATTTATCATAATTTAAGTGGATCCAAACCTCATGTATTTCGCACGAGGATCTATAGTCTGGTTGAGAAGTGCCTCATAGTTGGCCAACCGTCTTGGCAAATCCCAGTCGTTTTATTCGCCTTAAAGGCCTGACGGGTAGTAGTCCTCTCGCGAGCGTACTGCAGTGTCTGATTAGCCTATCACTGTATCTACTAGTATGCCTTCCGATCTGCTCCTCTACAGTATGCAGATTGAGGTCTCGGTGGAGTGTAGAGCCGCGCACGTCCCAGGAGCAGTACGTTATTTGCCATAAGGTTCGGTTCTGCAGTACCTGGATGCGTTTATAGTTTGATTTGGCGGCGATGCCCCAGATTTGCACACCATATAGCCAGATCGAAGCTATACAGTTCACGTTAACTGCTCTTTCTGCTCTGAGCGACATAGTGCTTTTTCTATTGACCAGCCACCGAAATTGTTGCATCCATCGGCCACACTTTTTGACCGTAGCTTTCAAGTGTGGGCCAAACGTGAGGCGTTTATCCAGTGTGATGCCAAGGTATTTTGCCTGCAACGGCTGCTCCAGGGTCACTCCCTCCAGCTGTATAGACGGGGTGCGGTCGGATAGTGTTTTTAGGGTGAAGCAAGGGTTGGTAGTCTTCTGCGGGTTGACCTTTAGATTCCACCTCCTGCACCAAGCTGCCAGCGTGTCCAGATACAACTGGAGTCCATCTCCTACCTCAGAGCCTGACTTGGAACTATAGAGGACTGCGATATCGTCCGCGTAGCTCGCAAGAAGAGCCTTTGTGGAAGCCTCCATATGATTCTCGCTAGGGCAGAGTAGATCGGCCGTGTACATCAAATAGAGCAGCGGTCCAACAACACTACCATGTGGAACTCCAGCTCTCATGGGGCATGGCATCGAATAGGTGTTCCTGACTCTGACCATAAACTTCCGTCCTTCCAGGTAGGATACCGTAGTAAGGCGCTTGCAGAAACATTTTAATTTTACTCAGGAGACCAGCATGCCAGACCCTATTATAAGCTTGCTGCATGTCAATGAAAACAGCATTGCAGTATTTAAGGTTATCAAAGGCCTGTAGAATGTGCTCCACCAATCTGTGAACCTACTCCACGGTGCTGTGTCCCACCCGAAAGCCAAATCGATGATTATACCAAGATGCCATCTCCGATATAGATAACGACGAGGCGATATATTTCCAAAATAAAAGGAGTTCTCATTGGCAATGAAATTTGGATTTTATACAATTATTTGAAACGCTCTAAAGGATCATGAGCAAGGCACAGGGAAACTGTCATAATTAGTATTTTTCTCAATATAAACTAAATAAATAAGAATAACTACCCCGAACAAAATTGACTATCAAATTATTATTTTTGTATGTTATAATGAGAAGCAAATTTCGGACTTTTAGTTCAGTTTTTTCATGATTAATTAATTGATAATTTGGAGCATGTTATTGAACGAACATGTTCTAACTTATCGTCAGAAAAATAGTTGTTTTTCAACAAAACGACGTTCTGATTTCTGATTTGATTTATTTAAGTCAATATAGGCTTCAGTGGAAAAAACTTCAAGAACTTCAGGTTATATATTTTAAAATTTTTCTTTGGAGATTAGCTTTAACTAATGCTTTAACTTTTTTAAGTCCTCGAAAATTTTGCTCCATTTACTCAAAGAGTAAAGCCGAAACAAAATGTCCTTGACTTTTGTTTGTATGCCGGTTTATGGTTGTTTTTAAATGAACTCGAATCGGAACCATAGGCAAAACCGAAACAAAATAGAAGACAATAAAAACCAACTAGAGGTCAAACTGACCATAAAAAAACAACTGAAATGTAAAAACATTTACAATGAATTTGGCTGCGCCAAGATTTCCGAATCTGTAATTGTGTTTCTAAAAAAGAAATATATATAATATAATATAATATAAATATATTATATATATATAAAAAAAACATGTAACAAATTTCGACTAACGAAAAGGTAATAATACCCTTCGCACCAAAAGTAGTTAGGAATAGAATTAGCTGAATCATCAAATGAAGCCTACTTTTATGGCAAAATAAATTTTCTTTATGCTTTTGAAAACATTCCGTATTGGGGCCTATACAATCCAGTAAGCCGAGGTTATTGATGTTTGAAGAATTATGTGAATAAATGTTATAACATCAGTCCAAATTTTTACAGGTCCACAAACAACGCTTTTCTAGTCAGAACTAAAATGTGCGTCAGTGGAAAGGTCTCCTCCTTGTGATTGGATCTAGCCAGCTCCTTAAAATGTACTGCCTGCGGAAAAAAGAAGACTTCCTTCAAAGTCTACTCTCAAAAGCGGACGGAGAAGTGTTCATACTTATACACAGACGTCCTTACAGATTGACATGTAGAGTTTATGGGGTCCCCGATGTCTTCTTCATTGCGGTACAAACTTCATGACAGAGTTACAATACCATTCACAGATTGTGAAGAGTATAAAAATTCCTTTAAAAAAAAATTATATCATCGCTAGTTCGTCTGAACTAAGTGCAGACAATTGTCAATGGCAATAATGAATTTCGGTGAATGTTGGTTTTTCTGCACTTTTTCATACGTTCGTGTTTCTCTTATCTGTGAACATGAAATTGCAAAGCGTTGATTTCTCTTTGTTTTTTCATTTTGCAATGCAACTCCTTTGTGCGAAAAGCTCCCCGAAATGAAGTGGCAACTTTGATTTTCCATTTGAACTTAGCGTGCAACCGCCTCCTGCCTTCGTACAATGCCAATTGTTATGGCACGTCTTTCAAACCATTGGTTTGTGCATTGTATCTGTAAACATGTTATTAGGTTACTACAATGCAGCTTTTAATTCGTATTTTATTTTCTTTATTTTTTGTAAGTTTTCGTTTATTTTTTAACTTTGAATCGTGACCTTAGAGAGGGTTGTATTGCATAAAAAATGGTATTAGAAAAAATCCGTAAAATTACATTGTACTTGAGGTTTGGTAGTCATAATAACTTTAAACAGCAATGATCAACAATTTTCATAGATAACGTAGTTTTTTTTTTGTGCAGATAAATTTGAGATGACGATGAGTAGAAGAAAAAGGGTGATGGACAGTTACATTTTTTTTTTTTCAATGAATAAATTTGATACAAATTAAAAAGGATCGCACTTTTTAGATTTAGACATTCACATTCAAATTTGAATATTTTTTTTAATTAAATACAATAATCTGAATCTCAAGGCGACAATCACATTATGCCCATAAAATTGGAGCACCTTAATTGGACGGACTTCTAATCGATGTACTCTACCATTGTGACATTCTGCGAAGTGAAGCTGAGGATTCTCTAACCAACAATAACCATATATTTATGTATCCCAATCAAATCCCATTAAGCGGGAATATATTGAATTTTTGGTAGGAATAAGGCCATGGAATTATCCAGCGTTTATGATGTCTCTGTGTAGCAGAAGCCAAAATTTATACTTAGCATGTAGCGGAGGATGGCAATTACTACGAATCTTTGTACTACGAATCAATAAGTAGTCATGCCGAAAATATCATCATCCGTTTAAATAGATTCTGTAGAAGTTGCAACGTAATTAGAGCAGTGGAGAGGTTAGAATGAGTATATTAGTAAGTCGAAACCACATGATCTATTCTAGTTGCCATATTTCAAGAGGCAGACACTTTCACAGATTGCCAACGTCATGTTGGCGAGGACGACGACCCTTCAACTCGACATTGTTCAATAGATAGCAAATCGTCATGCATTATACTAAGTACACACACAATTGTCAAGACAACTAGTTACCGTATAAAATATTCTTCCTGAAACACCTCACATGCATGTATATGAGAAACCACAGATGACTAGATGCTCAGCATGGTGTATTTTGAAGTGCAGTAAACTATGTACGTTCTTAGTTTAACATACATAATTTGTGTGCCAAATGAAGCAAGAAAGCGATTACATTTTTAGATATTTATTTACTAATGCTTATATTATAGATAACTTGAGTGACTTTTTATGCGTAGCAGATATGCAACAAAGAGTATCGCGCACTGAGTACGTTCGAACCCATTTTGAGGCTAAAATAACTATTCGTACGTGTGCAAAAGAAAATTTTCGCTTACCTTATGATACTCGCATTATTGGATATGGTATTATGAAATATTGGTATTTTCGCATATTTTGCACTATTAGCAAGCAACAGCTAAGCGTGCAGTTGGCCAATGGCGCTTAGAGCGGGTTGGAACATTGGAAGAAGTGCCAAGTGGTTGGCCAATTGAGGAGATCGTGGCGCCAACCAACAACGGCAGCAGCAAATTTGGAAAGAAATAACCATTTTCGCACAGCCAGCAGCAGTAGCAACAAAAACTTCGTGTTGTGTGCGCTGGTCAAATAAATCAACGCTGAACACCAACGGCAATATTTGTAGCTGCTATTGTTTTTGTTGCATTGCATTGTTTAAACAAAGAAAAATTTGCCAAAAGCTACAAAAGCGGTCTATATGGAAACTATTGCACCTTGCAGCAAACTGTTGCAATCAGACAATGCTTCACGACTTTGTGGTTTACTCTGCATATCAACAGTGTCCATAAAACAATGAGTTTATTGCCAACAAATAAGAAAATCATATAAAAGATACATATACAGTCAATACCCTAGTTATCGTCAACGCCGGCATCGTCGTCTTCAGATGCACTGGTTGATTTGCACTCACTTTCGCTGTAATTTGGCAAATGCAGTGAAACAAAAGAGTTCATTATAATATCGTTCATATTTCACACAATCGCGAAACGACTTCTTATGACAATCATCATTATCATAATCAGCTCATTTAGTTCAGTTGAGAGGCTTGATTGGTTATTTCTTTAAAATGTGTACAAGCGGCATTAGTCGCGTGGCGTAAACTGTGAAATTTCTTTTTTATTACAATCGATTTATTGCCATGCAACTTTATTTGTTGACGGTGTTATTAAAAATTATTAATTCATTATGCAAATTGCTCGCTTAACAAAGTTTATAATTTGTTTAAAAGAGCAACAACGCGAGTCTCGCTTAAGGCTCCAAGAGATGTTGCTTTGTTGATTGTTATCGTCTTGTTGTGTGTAAGCGAAGGATGTTGCGACAGATGCATTTAAAGTCTTTGTTAAAGCTATTGTTTTATAATTCAGTGAATTAGTTTAAACTCCATGAGGCTGTACCACAACCAGACTTCAACAAAATTTGCTCCACTATTCGAAAAAAAAGAACTTGTGGCATCGATTCCATAACTTAAATTAAATGTTCGAATCAGAATCGCATTATAGATCACTAGCAGGGACCCAGCGCGTTGCTGCCTTCGCGTGCGTCACGCTCTTGGATGTTTCACTAGCTCTGAGCTCTTTGTACTGCTGCGAATTTTCTCGTTGATCTCCCAGTGACGGCAAACTCATTTTTCAGATACTGCTTTGTTTTTGTGTTTTATTTGTACAGTTTGAGAAGCATCTGAAAATTGAGTTGGTCTTAAGATTTAGCGAATTCGACGATTTTTTCGCATCAAGCTTCACAGTTACCTTCTTAAGGGTATTATAGGGATTCCCTGAAATGTTCATCAAAATCAGTCCACCGGTCTCGGCGTCCATAACGGTCGGACATACAAACATGCATCAAAGTTTATATATATATATATATTATCTAAGCAAGATGTCTCTTCCATTTTCGGTACTTATAATCTAATTCAAGAACATTTTGCCTAATAAAGTAGACCTATTATTCGTATTGGAGTTCATATTCTCAAATATAAAATAATAATTTATTTATCATTTTTAACTTACCATAATATAGGGCGAAACATTCTCATGACGGTTCCGGCTTTTTCGCAATTAGCTCACTCCTTAGTGGTGTTTAGGATCTATACAGGTTCTACTGACTTAAGGTCAAAAGCCTGTTCTGGGTTGTATAGTACTTATATTAACATCTCTTACGAATTGAGTGAACGTTTGCTCCAAAAATAATAACGAAATCGGGTTCAAAGCATTACCATTTTATAGACGTTCGTTTAGTTATATCAGTTAATCAGAAGTCATTATATCATCATATGTCATTGTATTGTATTAATGACATATCACAGGTTGCCCTTTATTGTCGTTGGTTCGTTACAAATTATTAGTACAACTATGCTGAACTAAGCTCACCTCATCTGCGCTTACCTCATCTTCGCGCTGCTTGTCAATGGCTGAGTCATAGTTAAAAGTCAGCTGCGCCCTCAGCGTGTTTTGCATAATGACTGAGACAGAGCCCCACAGCCACAGCTTTAACAGCGTAATCGTCATCATCATTATTGAACAATGAGGCTACATTTAACATTTAAGTTGAATGAAGGATGAACAAAAAATTATTGATGTTGATGATGCTGGCTTTGTTGGTGCTTAATCAACTGCAACCAAGGTGCTTTCAACAGCACTCGAACACACACATTGAGCAGCGATTCAATTAAGTTAATTATTTAAACAATTATCGAGAATAAACTCGTTGCAGCAGCAACCGCAGCCAAAGCAACGTTTCAACAACTTGGTCTTCTTCTTCGTTGCCTTTATCGATTTGATCAGTTTGATTGAATCATTCAGCGGCGTGTAAAAAATTGTTGGCGATTACGTATGCAATCGAATGGTTGCAGATACTCTGTCAAACAGCACAATCTTAAGTCAATTTCGTGATTTGTCATCAGCCTAACACTGTCTTAGAAGTGGGTCGCATTACACAAATTCAACTAATGTTTAGAAAGGGCACAGCAACTTTGGCTCGCGTCATCGTCAATGCAAAAAGTATCTACCAACCTGCCTATCAAGCTGCAAGTCAATCTGTTTGTTCATATGAGCTCATCCAACGTAATGCAGCACCAATTGCCGGTAAAAAGAAAGAACCGAGAGAAGCGGCCGCAATCAAATTAAATAAAAAGTATAATTGTCTTAAATTCGCTCTTTCTTTTTGATGTTGTTATTTATTTGAGCATTGAAATTTAAGCTGTGAGATGCGCGTGCATTTCTTTTTTAATGGTTTTATTGCCGCTTTTTATCGGCACTCATTTCTGGCGCTACAATTTGGTTTTTCGCTAATGTTGTTGTTATTAGTGGTTGGCGTTGTTGTCCCACGTCTGATGGCAACTTCCGCTGTTGTTAGCTGATGTTGCTGATTGGCGTCTCCCCTCCGCAGTCGCTGCTGCCATCAACGTATTTCATTGAGCGTGAAATAAAAACAGAGAAAGTATGTGGGAAGGTTGTTGTTATTGCTGTTGTTGTTTTTGTTGTTGTTGTTTTTGTTGTTGTTGTTGTTGTTGTTGTTGTTGTTGCATCTCACTTTGTTTTTATCGTCTTTTTACTTTTGGCATTTTGTTACGATTGTTGATGATGCAAATTGTTTGCTGCAATTTGTGCTTTATCGTATTTAAGCTTGTCTGCGTATCCATTCAATTCATTCAACTCTAAGCTTTCTACCACCAACCCATGCACCCATTCGAGTTCACTCATATAATAGTTTTGCTTTTTGTTAGATTTTGTATCATTTTTTAAATTTAATTAAATGCATCTGATTTATTTTATTCCTTTTATTCTCTTTACTCTTGTCTCATTGTTTATTGTTTACATACTTTTGATTGTAACCCTCTTGGCATGTGGTGACGGATTTTCTACTTCTATTTTTATTTTATTACTCGCAGTTTTATACTTTCTGCGGTGTGCGTGCGCGCAGTAAGATTTGTGGCTTCCTTTATGTACGCTGGTGAGGCTATAGAAAACTAACCTGATATTAAGTTGGTTTTGCTATACATATTTTTTAATTTTTTGTGTTTGTGTGTGAGTTGCGTGTGTCCCAGCGGAAACGCACTTTGCACTAACCAGCATGAAAAGAGGTTGTGGGTTGTGATGGTGGTTTTAAATTGATCATTTTATACAGTGTAAAACTCACAAAGATATATAGAAAGCTACATAAGAGAAGTAAATAGAAAAAAATAGATACTAGCAGGGGCCCCAGCGTAGTTCGGGATGTCTGTAGATGAAGATGTCAACCGCAAGTCTAAATTTCTTTAGTACAAAATGATGAGTTCGGGTCACCGACATGCTCTTTATTTCTTTTGTGTTCATTCGCTCGCCTTCTTCGTGTTTCGTGATTGCTTTTATATACAAATTCTCAAGAAATTGTTTTGTTTGTTTGAAAAGTACAATTTTTTAAATTTAAGTTTAAGGAAAATATATAGTATATAGTGTCAAGTATATGTTTTGACAAAACAGAATATGGAAGAAAAAGTGAGAAAAAAAATCAACTAAAACTAATTTAATATTTGAGATACGTTCCTTTGGCGTCTACCACGGTTTTGAAACGTCGTTTCATAAATTGAACTAGTTTAACCAAGTCGTAATCCCGTGGTATTTGAGCCCATTTCTCCAATTTTGCATTTTTAAAGGTGCTCGCGTTGTTGGTTAACACAAGTTTACCACTTCCTTCTTTAAATATGACCACAAATTTTCAATTGGATTAAGATCAACCCATCTGAGCTGGCGTATGAAACATTTTTCCGGTGTTAAAACGCAGCCACATTCTCACTAAATGCGTTTTATTTTTGGGATCATTGTCTTGGTAAAGTTTTAGTTTTGGTTTGTTATCCAGAATAAATCTAAAATTGCTTGCACTATTCACTAATTGAAACTTTAAAATATTCAAATACTGTTGGGCATCCATCGTATTCTCCACAAAAGCTAATTATAGTACATAATAATTTTTGTTTCGTCATACAATATGACGTCATCCCAGTAACTTTCCGGCTTGTCTACATGCATTGCAGCGAAGGAGAAGCTTTTTCCCACATGCAGTGCAGAAAGCAATGTTTTTTTTCGGGCAACTTGCGAAGTGTACTGGTTCCTTTTTAGAGCTTGTCGTAGCGCTTCATGGGAAATGGTGAGACCACACTTTTCCTGGAATTCAGTAGCAAGGCATCTTGTTAAACAGCGTTCAGCTCGCTGATATAATTTGCTTGGCCGGCCATGAGATGAATTAAGTTCCAGTCTGTTCTCTTTATTTGCTCCCTTAATCATATTATAAACCGTTTGCCTAGTCAAAGAGAACATCTCAGCTAACTCTTGGACCCTTTTTCCAATTTGATGGTTATAATAAACCTAGTTGAATGACATCAAATGTCGTTCTTCGTCCAGGCCTCTTCAATATTTAATGTTAACCGCAAGAACTTCTCCATTTGATGACGAAATCGCAACTAACATTAAATTATTTCATCACCAAGTGACGAACATAAGCACGAAGAAGAAATATCCAACAACTTATAATGGGATATGCATTCCAAAGTACGAAATTTGGTTCAAAAGGAATTTGTCAATTTCTGGACACACGAAAATAGCAGCTTTTTTGGTTTCTGCTTTCTTTCTCCGCTTCTTTGTTTGAGCTGTGCTACTTTTTGATACACATACATAGAAATTAAGTTAATAAATTATAATCAGTAAAAATAAATTTAAAAAACAAGTTTTAAAAAAAACATAAAAGTACTTTTTCCTTGTTCTTGTTCTTTTTTATGATGCCAAAACATTTACTTGACAAACTGTATATAAATGAACTATAGGCAATAAAGTGTCTTGCTGCACGCGTCCGTTGACCAATATTCTGATTGCTACGGCACACTGGCATATTTTCCCACACCAAATATGGAACACACTAAATTGATTTTATCTACTTTGAGCAACTTTTTTTCATTATATTCCTTTGACAGATGTTCGATTTCGAAATTGACATATTATATGTACATATCAATGGCCATCTGGTGAAGCAATATTGATTTCATACAAAAAATTATATAGACTTTTCCGAGTTTTGCGGTATACTAACGCACTAAACGTATCCACAAGCATTCCCCATAATGGCATCCATATATGAACCAATTTTCATGGTATTCGGTCAAACGTGGTCGGAGTCCATAGGCTTCAGACAAACAAACAAACATCAATTTTTATAAAATATACGCCATATATACAGTATCCTACCATACCACTTAGGCCAACCATAGGCACTTTGTGTTAGCGTAAATACGTCGAATTATTCGACAACCTAAGAATATTAACCAACTTTGTTCCATAATATCTCTGGGTATTTGTAATAGAAGACTTCTAGCCTTTATTTGCTACTATCACCACACACTATCACTACACATGTACAATAATCAGTTTGAATGGCTTGATCACTTATCCGTAATGCGGATTGGGTGATCTACGGGGTATAGCTTCACAGGCGTCGCGTTTGCCTGCTGTTGTCCAGCAGGTTGATTGCTAGGAATAAGAATAGAAGATACACACAATTGAAGTCCATCATTATATTAAATGACAAAACGCGTACGTTGTAAAACAATTTTTGCAAATCTCCCCGTTCGAAAATGAATGTAGAACAAACAAACCCCGTAAAGGTAATCGTAATGGCGCTATGAGTCATATCCAAACAATGAACATTCGAAGTTTCATTTATAGTGTTTTTATACACAGACGCCGGCTGGATGGATGCGTTAATGATTTTTTCCTTTTTAATTTAAATGTGTTTCTACCTTTTTTGTTTTTTGCCACGTGCTGTTGTGAGCATCAATAGAGATGCACAACGTGCTGAATAGAAAATAAGTCGGCGATTTTAGATCTTTTGCAGTGTCTTTTAGAAAAAGAGGATATTTTTATCAAAAGTAATGCGGTTTTTATTTGGCGCTTTTTTCATTATATGTAAATTGTTTTGTTGCCATTTTAATTTTAATTAGTCTAGACAGTGAAAACGCAATTGCAATTTATTTTAATGTGAAATTTGCTGTTTTTGGGTGCTTTGACTTGCTTATTAGCGTTTTTCACAATGGGCCATTCTTCAAATGCCTTAGTCAGTTTGGCATTCGTTCAGTCATTCAATCATTTAATTGTGGTAAATTTCCCAGTAAGCCGTGAATTTTACGAGGTGCTTAACGTCGGCAGAGCCTTCGGCTTTATTTGCATTGCACAGTGGGCTGAAGGAAGTGTTCCGAAGTGATTACAAATCGCAACTTGAAACGACTGCATTGAAATTAAAATTCCGAATGCATTTGTTGTGATTTTAGATAAGCGCAACTGAAATAATTCAACATGGTTTATTTAAAATAAATTAACTTAATAAGAGTGTAATTACGATGTATTACTCTTGCAAACCACGGTACAGTTGCTCGTTTTACTTAAGCAAATATTCGCATTGTGAAACTCATTTGCTGCAAATCTTACTAAGACTTTGCAAATAAGAAATGCAAATAATTATGGCGAAGTCAGTGAATGAGCAGCGTAACCTTGTACACCGCTAAAGGTATAAGATACATTTGTATCTGTACGTGAGCATTGTTTTGTTGGCTCACACTTTCATTGTCTGCAAACTGCGCACAATCATAAAGAAACGCAGCTAATTAATTAGAAACAAGAACCGGGCAAGAAAAAAGTCTCTTGATAGATAAAATGGGTGTAATTTTCTAATGAAAACTTTCAACTTTCGACATTTTGCAGAAACTGGAACAGGAGAAACATGTGCTGCGTCAGAAGCTGGCAATAGCCGAGGATGAGAGCGATCAGCGCGTGCTCGAGATGCATGCTGATCTCACTGAGCTCAAAGACAAGTTGCAGGCCCAGGTAAGAACGTAAATTAAATTTAATAGAAATTAGATATAAAATAATAAAATATATATGTTATCTTGGCCTCAGGATAACGCAATACGGCAAGCGGAAAGGGAGAAAACGTTGCTAATAGATGAGCTGCAGCATCAGAATACACGCCTAACAGAGCAGGTACAAGAGGCACATGCCACCGAAATGAAACTCACTGCACAGATACAGGAGCTCAAGGATCAATACAACTACAGAAACACAAGTCTACAGGTGGGTGCTCAAAGAAAACAGAATCGAATGCCTCTACTCTTTACACAGTGACCTGAATTTTCGAAAATAAAATAACTATTAACGCTTACCTGTTAAGGATTTTTTATTATTGGATCACCTTGAGCAAGTCAAATTAAGCGATCCGTCCATCTGTATATATATAACTCCATCTGTATAATATATATAACTAATACATCGGCTGTTGAGTTAAGGAACTGATCCAAATACTATGAGGGATTACTGGATCTTAAAACCCCTTATAAAAACCATTGAAGAAATCTGAATATGAAAAATGTTTCTTCTTACTATCGATCAATGCGAAAGTTAGAAATCATTGTATGAGTTCAATGGTTTCACTTGGCCTTTTAATAAGGAAAACTTTTTTGCAAGCATCCTTGAATAATTAAATCGATTAGCGGAACAGCCGGAGTTAACAATTGCACTCGTTTTTAGCAACACATAACCTTAATCTTCTCTGTCTCTATCTCCCTTTCTCTCTCTCCCTTATTCAGGAACATGTTAATAGCTTGGAGTCTATCAAAACCGAACTAAACCTCACCACGGAGAAGCGTCATGAACTCGAGCGTCGTCTGCAGCATGCGCTGGATGAAAAGGAGTCACTCACCTCAGCGCTGGAGGAAACCTCTGATAGAATTCACATGTTGGAGCGTCATGCACGCGAACAGGAAACAAAATTAGAGGTGAGTAAAACCAGCCCGCCTTTTCCCCTATTTAAAGCACGTTTTTGCTTCTCGTATGTTGGCTATAATAAGATTTTACTTAGAACAAATTATCACGTCGTAGTTTTGAGTATCTTTTTTTGACCATTTTGTCAGTTTAGCGAAGCGTACAACTAATAAATCGAGATTTTCGCAAAGTAGAAAATCAACAAGAACTGTGAAGTTGCGCTTTTTGTCTTTTTTTTTTAACTTTACTTTCACTAATTTTTCTTATGTTAGATTCATTATATGGATATATGTATATATATGGAATTATAAAATATATCTGAATAGATCATTTGTTTCGTTATATGAAGGTGATATGTTTGGAATCATTGAGTTCTCGTATAATTTTAGTCTTACCGCCCTATTCTGTGCACTCTATCAAATGAATAGATGATATATTTTGAAAGATTTTGATTGATTTTGATCGGCAGTAAGCGACAAAACATTTTTATGTGATTTTTTGGGTAATTTTGCTCATTTAGAAAAGCTCTTTGCTCTATCTAATGCCGATTTTTTAACACCTCCTCATCAGGTCATGTCAAAATATTTCGCACACTATTAACACACTGCTGAAATGGATAACAACGTGTTTTGCTGCCTTTTAGCAAAGTTTTTGGAAGATGATGATAATTTTTACAATAGAAGTGTCTTAAAATCATTGCGGGATAATAGTGATCCTTTTTCAATATCGGCCAATGTTTTTGAGAGAAACTATCGACTCTCAAAAATATTGTGCCATCTATTGATAGAGCAATTAAAGCCGCGGGATAATGGAAACTCAAAAATTCCATTTGAGTTTCGGTTCTTGGCGGATTTATATTTCTACGCAAATGTGTCATACCAAAAATGCGTAGGAAACAACCATGTGGGTGCTATGAGCCAACCGTCGGTCTCCCGACTGTTTCAGAACTGATTTGCACGCTGAAACATACTCTCCGCTATGGTATGGTATTTTTTGGACTATTACGAAAAACAGCTTTTTTGTAATAGTGAAGCTTTCCATGTGCGCCAGAATAACAAAAATAACAAAAGCTTCTAACTATTCAATTAATATGAATTTTATAGATAGAGTGTACAGAATAGGGCGGTAAGTCTTAGACAATATCAGACAGAGTATAAGCCTAGGTAGTCCCAATAATCTACTTGAAATTCATATAGACAAAACTAACCAAAAACCAAATTCTATATGAATTAGTGAAGGCTGGTTCCTCTTTTACACATATAGTATGTTTTCAATTATTTCTCCGCTTCGGTTTGCAGTTTGGTTAAATTTGCAAAACATCTTAATGCATTCCTGGTCATCCCTTTATTCAACATACTGTGGGATTACGATTGCAGATGTTATGATCTTGTTTTATGGCTGTTAGGATAAATGTAATTTCAACAAAACTTACAGTTTTAACGTAACCACGTACACATGGTCTAGTCTAGGCTAAGACTAACAAGATGGGTATACTGAAGAGGACCTTTAAACTTAAAACTTTAGTTGACTTTATCCAACCCAACCCAACGAACCATTGAAGATAAGAAGATTGTCTCTTTGCAAATAAATATATGACAAATTATCCAAGTAATCTATACATATTTTTTTTTGTATCCTTCATTGCTCCACTGGGGGGCATAGAGCCTCCCACAAGTCTCTTCGATTTTTAGTAATCGAGAACGTGGTGGTTCCGTAATCAGATCTGCCAGTCCATGCAACATGATAGATGTTTTTGGGGCAGAGCAGGTGATTGGCCTGCTGCTGCCGGGTACAGCCGATGGGGCTGCCATCTGTGGTTTGGTGGACAAATGTTTTTTTGGGCCACATGACCGTTTTGTTCTTATATCTGGAGATGGAGGCATACCGCCAACAGGTGATGTTTTGACGGCAAATTCGGGATCGCAACCAAGTGCATTAGCCTAATAGGCTACCGTGGCGATATATATACACTATACTAGCAGGGCCCCGGCGCGTTGCTGCCTTCTGCGATCTGTCTACTGCTGCGATTTTATGTTAATCCAGTGTTTGACTTTTAGGGTCTCGTAATTTTTTTGATTTTCATCTTTGTTCCAATTTTCATGGTGCTCGGTCAAACGGTGTCGGATTCCATTGAGATCAAACAAACAGACAAACAAACATCCTTTTATATATATATAGAATTACTATATATACTGTGTTTGTAAGTCGAAAGAAGTATGTGGGTATTTCTACTATGTATGGTACCTATAGACTCCGAAGCTGCTGCCCCGATTTTGGCGAATGTTCAGGGAAACCCTAGAATAGTCTGCAGGGTAATCAAGTGAAGTTTATTGCCAAAGTTTTCGGCTGGTAACATAAAACAGTTGATTATTTTGAATGAAATATAGTTTTGTATGAAATATAAAGGAATCATATATGAAAGCAACTACAAAACACGAATAAGTAAAAGTAAAAATCAATTTCACAACGCGACAAAACAAGTTTTCACTTGCCGTTTACTTCTTCATTCTAAGCAACTCCCGAGCAACACCGGGAACAATAGTGCCCTGATTACTCTTTTATTCTTGAGTTACACTGCAAAAATTAATCTTTTCTGTGTTCCCATTCACAGACAACACTGCAAGCACTCGAGCAATCTCAGCGCGAAAACAATGTACTCAGCGAGCGTTTGGGCGCGGTAAGTTCCAAAACACGAAGTTTAGTTAATGTTTAAAAAAATTAAGTGATCAAATTCAAATGGGTTTAATTACTCATACCTTTTCCAAAGTTGTCAAAGTAACCCGAATTTGGATATGCAGATTTTATTCAACTGTTGGTGGAAATACTGAAAGCACTACCAAAGTTAAAATCTCATACCGAAAATTTTACTTTTTCATATTATCAAAAGGATTCGAATTCGAGTGTGACGGGCAAGAAATCCTTACAGTTCGAAATGGAATGCGATGAGGATGAAGCGAGTTTCTCAGAGGGCGGCAAGCCGAATCAGGTGTGGGTGGAGGCACGCTCTGTTTATATACAATTAAAGTCGCTAGTGGATTCTCTCAAAGTCGGACATGATGATGACTCAGGTAAAGTTTGTGAAACAATAACTTTTGCAATAAATTTGAAAATAGTTCCCTATTTATGGCACACAGGCTTGAACTCTGACATATCGCTCGACTTGGAGTCGATGGACAACACAATATCCTCATCGGGCCGTACTGATTGCAGCGAAGCGGTCGAATTCCGACAGGGCATGCTCTCAGCCATGTCGGATGAGTTAACGCGTCTGCTCTTGAATCTAGACGCGGGTAATTTCAAGAAGATGCTTGACCAAACACGCAATCTCGTACTCGAGCAGGAGGATGAAATCAAGCGTAGTCATCAATTGATACATCAATTGGAGGCTAAGGTGAGTGTGGGGTACTGATTATTGGGAATTAGAAATAGTAGGCAGGTTTCCGGAATAAAGGGTTATGGATTAATTCAGAAGTCACATACATAAGCATTCTGAGCCATACTTTAACATTCCAACAACGTACGGGTTACAATGATTTTCCCGCCGAAATCGACAGAAAAAGATCATTGTCATTCTGTAATCTCATAGGTCAACTCGGTTGTAAGAGGAGAACATACTTAAATTGACAGTTGAAATTGTCATGTGGTTACTCTCTTTCAGGTGACTGTTACCGACGTAGAACTACAAAATGTCAAAGAGGAACGCGATCAGGCGCGTAGTGATCTCGTGGACGACAGCGATCGCGATGAGCTGCTGACAAAGGCACAAACAGAACGAGATGCAGCAATGGAACGACGCAAAAGAGCCGAGATTGAGCTGGCCAAGACGCGCGTCGACCTGATGCAGGTGAACAGCCAATTGCTGGAATCGATACAACAGAAGGTGGAGTTGTCACAACAGCTCGAACAGTGGCAGGTGAGTGCAGTGCATTGGATCCAAATCGGAATAGTTCGATGGTTAATTACATTCATTGTATTCCCTTTCAGATGGATATGCAGGAGCTAATAGATGAACAGATGCGTTCGAAGCTGATCAACAACCGCCGTACAAATGCCGTCGAGTCGGTACCACCATCGAGAGGAAGTAGTACAGCGGCGAATCTCGCCAAACGTGTTTCCAGCTACAAATTATGGAGCTTATTTCACCGTTAATTTTAGTCGTCGTTGGCGCATCTATGCTACTTTAATATTTCTAATGTAACGAACGCAGAGTGACTAACAAATATATATTTTTAATATTTATGAGTGTTGAAAAAGAAAAAAATCAAAGTAAGAAGCAAGAAAGCAGGCACCAAGAAGGGACAATTTGAAATGTAAATTGTTGTGTACTTGTCTCTCAAACTCTAATTGTGTAATCTATTTTATATTTCATATTTTGTATATGCTTTGTGTTCATTAGAAAGAATCTATCTTACTACGCTTTATTAATTTTAAACACGAAACTAGTTAACACATATGGTAAAGTGTACTTATTAAGCGCTCTCTACTCTATTCGTTAAGTTCGTATCTTTCTATTAATCATATGCAAAAATCGATTACGATTCGACATATCGCGCCTTCTCAACACGACCTGTAAACATTGAATTTCTTATCCTTTGTGATCTTAAAAACAAAAACATGTTTATGTTAACGCAATTTGTGAATATAACATATAAAAACTTTAGGCGAGCATTTATGTTAGAATGTTGTTTCATGGGCGACATGGCATGACAGAGTTAAAGCTTTAATTTTTCTCACCTCTACACAAACACGGTACAGACCGGATAGATTGCCTTAATTCTGACAATGAATCAAAATTTTAATTAAACTAATTATATTAAAAAATAATATGTTTTTGAATAAAGTACTTTAAAGTAATGCAGGTCACGTGTTTGTTAAAAATTTTCTCTAACAAAAATCAGCCCTCCTGGGCTAAAAGCTATTAATTTGTAGTTAAAATATGTCTTTAACACTTTTTTTTTTTACATAGACTTAGCAGGTCCGAAGTGACCACACACTGATTTCACATTGAGCGGGGCCAAGTGGTATCAAAATCCAACCAGTTACATAGAATGGATAATGCTGCAGCCGCCCAACTGCGGCTGTAAGCCGAGAAGGTTCATTAAAATGTATGCTACTAAATAGAAAAGGGGGATAGATACTGCCAACAATTAAATTATGCAAAAACATTACACCGAGACTCGCTCAACGACTGGACAATGTAGGTAGTTGGATAAATTTTGGGGACATCGATAGGATGGAAAATGTACGGATACCATTGTAAGTCACGCAGTGTAAAGAGTAAGAATTGCTTCTGAACTGATTCTAGGCAATCCCTGTACTTTTTATACTGTCGGCCCCATACACAGGATCCATATACTAAAATAGGTCTAACTAAGAATGTGAAGAGTAAGTTATTTAGTAGTGTACGGATCATTAAACTCTTTAGACCAACGTTTGATGAATCCTAATACGCCTCTGGTGTTATTGCTGGAAGAGAAAATGTGTGAACCAAAGTGGAGCTTTAGATCCATCAATACTGGGCATGCTGTTGCTGTGGTCAACACGATACCTTTGTTGTTGTCTTATGCTATCGTGTTAACTCCTCCCTCACTCAAGTGAGAGCCGCCCTCGGTTCTCTTGAACTCGTCGATAACCACTTGAAGAACGCGTCGTTGACCTCTCTTCCCTTCCTCTAGACTTCGATGAGCTTGACCAGGCTGCAGCACATAATAACATCGATAAACGTAACCGCTCCAGACACAATACGGTCCGTAGTTACTTACTCGATGTGCCGCAGGTTGCCGATGCTCATCTTATGAAGATACATCATGCTCAGGATTTCGTCATGGCTGGGTATATTCAGGAGCTTATGTCGAAACGCATGTCGTCTTTTTCACAATGTTATTTTGGTTGACGTAGACCAACCTCGTGATCGAAAGTGAGCAGGAACGTGCCGGTGACAACCTTTTCCGGACCATCCCCTTCCTTTACAGTGACCGCGCTGCCAGTGATGGCGATGACACCATCATCGATTACTGTAATAGGTTCGAGGTAATTTGGTCGGGTACTGCAAAGCACAATTTTTCAGGAGTGAAGCTGTTGAGCTCACGTTGCTTTCGGGAGTTGCTTGCAGAAATTTGATGTAATAGTATGGCTGCAATGACCGATAGCCAATATTGACGCTATCAGATAGGTTGACTACCTTTTCATTATAAGGAGCAGGGAAAACAATAATCCTTTTACATACTATCTTAGGCTTAGGAGATTTTTTTTACAAAGTGCAGTTCATCTCTATTTTGCAAAACTTTCATATGAGAAGCTTCCATTAGGTCCATTAAACTAATTCCTATAAAGTGCTCATTCACTAAATTTCTAATGTCATTACTATTTACTATTGTTGGATTTACTGTGCCAATTTTTGCGAGTGTAATTGATAATTGGAAATTTTCTGAATCGACGAGCTGGTCCTGCTCCTACCTTATCATTTCGAAGTCATTGAAGTCCGGTGTCCCCACAACCACCTTAAAGACTGTTCCTAAAAGGTTGATGCTTCTGGCCTGTCTATGGGGAATGTCTACCGCCTTCAAAAGTATGTTGATGTGTGTTATGTGCCCCTCCAGTAGTTTCCAAATTTATGATTGTGGAAACTGGTCCGTCAAAGCTATTGTTTTCGGTAATTTCCACGTATGTCGTCAGATTCGTGGTGTGCTGCAAATATCTAAATTCAGTCCACAGTACGGCGTCTCCGTCCATGATGGGTATGTTACTTTAATGCGTAAAGTCAGTTAATCTCGCCGTCGTCGTAGTCTCAATAAAAGTATTATCAGCAAAACCCTGCAAGAATGATATGAAAACGTGCGTGAAAAAGGAAAATAATGTTACCGTAAATTGTCCTTATGGACCATCCTCTTCTTAATAGAGGATAATAGAGGAGATAATAGAGGCCTTTTACCGGTGACAGAGTGAGCACTTCTGTTGTACTCTATTGTTGCCTGTAGAATCAAATTGACAGTGTAATTCATCTTTATTTCTAATTTAAGGCGCCAAAAAATCCCCAGGAGGGTGGCGTGGAATCTTTCAACTTGCCCATTAGACGTGCTATGTAGCGGCCGAGCATTTGCTGCCTGAATACCGTAGTGGTTCGAATGGAGACTAGTTATAGTCTCTGAGTTTAACGATGGCTCGTTATCACAGAAAATCGTTCTTGTACTCGGATAAAACTTTAACAGCTCGAAAATTGCTTTCTCAACATATACTAATGTCCTCGAAGGTATCAGTTTACCGACACAAATCAAAAAGAGTACCCTGTCTGTTTCCAGCATATGACGGTACATACGTTTCTACTAAAATTTGCTTCTTTGCGTGACGGTCATACTTTGCCCTCGCACATACCCTTCCTTTCCTTCTGTTTTACGTTCCTCTGTGCCGCTCTATGAGCCCGGTTATACTCTGATGTGGCTTTCTCCATTTGTTCCCTTTTATTGACCACATCAATCATAAGTTTTTCAGTGAACCAAATGCTTGGCGCATTTTTTAATCCATATGGGAGGCAGAATTCATATTTTCCGTCATTAACGGAGAAAGCCGTCTTCTCACCGGTTCAGCTAACTCACTTTGGTTTCAGATTGAGTATCGTAAGGTATTTAGATTTAGATTCAAGGTTTGACAAAATCAATGAAATACTGGGAAGTGGGCATTTATTGATTGAGCTTCTTTTGATTGAGCTTCCGGAAGTCTACTACTAGACGTTTCTTTCGTCAACTTCTCTTTTATCTACCACCCATATTGGGTTGTTATACGGTGACCGTGAATTGCCGTTTCGCAGGAGTTCTTTTATCCCCCTATCAACAAAGTCGGGTGCACCCATTAGGTACGGGTACACCTTTGAAAATACCGGATCATCATTCTCTTTCTGGATTGTAGCACCACCGAAGTATTGTAAGGTAGTAGTTCGTTAGGGTCCGGAAAGACCTTAATTGGGTTTTTGAGCGTACTTAAAAACTCAGATTTCATGTGCTGCGGCACTTGAATTTCTTCTATACAATAGTTTAAATTGCTTATTGCTGAGTCCACAGGGTCTGGCTCCAACAAAGTCTATCGAGCCAACCATCCGGATCATAACCGGTCATCCCGACGTCACCACCCGCTGGAAACCATTCAGACCGATTCGATGAAAACCGCGTCAGTCAACATTCACATAACTCAAGGCAACCTGGTCATCGCAGCCATTTGTTGTCCTCCAGTTCCCCAGATATCCGACCAGCAGTTTACTCCCTTTTCAACCAACTTTGTCCCAAATTCCTCGTTGGCAGGGATTGGAATGCCAAGCATCGACTCGCCTCACCGAATGGAAAGGAGCGTAATAAACTCTTCCACAGAAATTTTGGTCACCGAAGCACCCACGCTGAAGGTCGCTGGACGCTATTGACTTTGCTGTCTTCAATGGCATTCATCCTTGGCTCGCTTCTTCCTCCCAACGCTAACATAGCAGTCTTCCATCAGCACCTCCATGACCGAATTTACCTCTACGGATCGATTCGTGCAAATATATCGAAGATGTGTTTGATCTGGTAACCCACAACATTCGCGTAGCTTCGGAGCTTTCCTCTACACATCATTCTCCTTCCTCTCAATCTATGGCAAGCCACCAGTGTGAAAAAAAAACAGCCCCATAGACACGCTCCAATCCGCGGCCCTCATAATCAGTGGTTGCGCACGAGGTCAGATTAAGCCTGAGCCTTTGCAAATAAGTTGGAAAGTCGCTTCACGTCATTAGGATTGGCGGACCCTGCAGAAACAAGGAAGACAGCAGAAGCCCTATCGACGTGCGTCCTAGACCAGAGTCCAATAAAACACATCACCCCACAAGAGGCTGCGACTCAGATCCAGAAGCTGAAAACCAAGAAGAGTCCTGGTCACGATCGAATCAATAACAAAGGGGCGAAAGCGCTCCCTTCGAAGGCAGTGCTGTTTCCCACACAGTGGAAGTGCGCAACGATTTCCATGATACCGTAAGCCGGTACTCCGGAGAACCTTGTCACATCTTATACGCCGATAAGCCTTCCAATGTTGTTCCAATAATATTCGAAAGAATATTTTTGAGGAGATTGATGGCAGTACGCGCCGTTCATGGAGCCATTCCTGATCATCAATTCGGATTTAGATCGCACGGCACGCCGGAACAAATACATCAAATCATTCATCACATACTAACTGCGTTTGAGAGGAAACAATATTTCTCTGCAGTCTGCTTAGACATTAAACAAGCATTCGATAGGGTCTAGATCGATGGACTTCTGCAGTAAATTAAAGTTCTCCTGCCTGGCAAACAAATTCTCCTGATGCAAAGCTTTCGGCAAGGACGAACCTTCTCCGTGGTGGTAAGAGACAAAACATACACAATCAGGCGCATGAGAGCCGGTATATCGGTGAGTGTCCTAGCTCCGGTCTTCTACTCTCTATACACTTCTCATATGTCGACAACCAGAGATGAGCAATCGATTATCTCTACTTACGGCAGTCATCTTCAACTCTGCCTCACTGCGGCAATTGTACAGCAACATAAGCAGATTCCACTCCTGGGCCAGGCGCTGGAACATGCAACACATGGACAAGCGTCTTACATGGAATGCACACACAAAGGTAGTTACAGCGCGCTGCTACCAAAAGATCAAGAAACAACAACAGGACAGGACAGAATGTACTTGAATCCTTTTCAACTTACCCTAATTTAGTCTAATACTACTACCAGCGCTGTAAGTGTTGGAAAGGAAAGTAAGCCATGCACAAAACTGGCATCTAATGGGTTAAATCCATAGATGGTGCCGTCGGTGTCGACTGCATTTATAGCTGTGAAAGCAAAGAAAATAAGCATTAAAAAATAACACGTTTAGACCATGAAGACCTACTCACACACGTATCACTGTGTGGTCACAAATAATCCTCCAGAAAGCCGTTGCCGTTTAGCAAATCAATATGCAACGTATCCTCCACAACAAGCCCCTGGAAGTGCATTTTATTGTATGAGAATACCAATCAAATTAATGTCCAGCAATTCATACGTACACCCTGCACTATGAGTATATCAAATGCGATAGGTTTATTTTGCCAGACTAGCTGCTTGGCGAACGACGCCCAGGATAGCCGTTGATGCGAACGTCGAATTAACTACATGTGTTTGGAGTACATTGAAGATCAGCAGATCGCATGCATTTGATAGCGTGTTGCCATCTAAGCACATCAACACAAAGGTCAAAACTGAAGTCCTCCTCTATGTGTGCCAACACGAGCTATTCACGTGTCCGTCGTTTCGAGACCTCCAGATGCTGCAGTTTACGTATATCGATTCCTGGTCCTAGTGTTCTCCCATCCGCTTCCATCACATTTCCGACACCACCGACGCAGCCAATTTACCATAAAGACACAGGTTCATAGATTGATTTCTTTTGAACTGCCTGCAGACGACAATGTCCATAATAAAAAGGCTAATGTATGCTTGACATTAATGACGCTTTTGACACGATACCCATATTTCTTTCTTCTATAGCTTGCATACGTCGCATTGAACACGTCCAAAAAGAGAAACCATTCAACTGATTCGCTATGCAAAACTACATTGATATATATATCGCTGAACGGAGAGCAGGTCCGAGCAGTGAATATTGGCGAACCGTTAAACAAGGCAGAGGCCAATGACGAGTCTATAAAACGATGAGAACGCCAACCAATTAGGCGGAAGAAAAATAATTTCTTGAGGAAAGCTATGTTATAGAAGCGCATTCAAATTGTTAGTAGATGCATTTAACTTAAAAACTTAACTTTAAAAAAACTATGTATGATTTTTCTTCCTATTTTTCTTTCACCTTGGCTAACACAAGCCAAATCCAGTCCAGCACTCGAAGTCGGCATTGTCAACTTGACATCATAGATGCGCAAATCGCTATATACGATTCAAACGTTTGAGCAAATCGTTGTTGTTGTAATTTGATGCGTAGCCCAGCCCACATAGTCAACAAACTGCGTTTGTCTAATTTCAATTTTTAGTTCTGCTCACAACAAAAAATTTTATCAGCACAATTTATTTTCGAGAATGAGAAAAAGAAACAACACACCGTTATTTCCAATATGAAACACATGTTCCTTTCCCAAACGTTCACAAATTTGTCACTTTCGCATTAGTTGCAAACCTTGCTCAGTTATTTGGATAACAAATTCTTTTTTACTAATATTGTCCTGAGTTACTATTATAATCGCTTTTCTCAGAAGTTCTTTAAAGTCTTCTTAAAGTCGAGTCAAATGCCATGCAAAACTCAACAAAGAAAATGAAGATTGCAAAGCTGGTTCCCAATGACGGCAGTGAATCAGAAGGGGAGAAGGTACGACGAGCCCAACCGGCATTCGTAAATACACGTAAACCGGAACGTTCACTTTTGAACGACGATAAAAGATATGTTTGCCCTGTGAAGGATTGTGGTAAGCGCTATAAAAACCGGAGTGGCTTTAGATACCATAAAAAATATGGTCACATAGACAAGATGTCACAAGCAAATAATTATGTGTGCAATTGCGGCAAAGCTCTTAGTTCATTGCTAAGCCTGAAAAATCACAGAGCTTACAGTGAAAAAAAGCTTTTAATGTTGGGTGATAAACTTGACGGCGCTCAGGATAAATGCCATATTTTTGCAAGGGAATCGAAAGGGAAAAACAAAATCGAAAGGACCAGTGGAGGCAGTGAATCAAAAGGGGAACAGGTACGACGACCACAACCGACATTGGTAAATACACGTAAACCGGAATTGCCGAATGTGGACTTACGTTCACTTTTGAACGACGAGAAAAGATACGTTTGCCCTGTGAAGGATTGTGGTAAGCGCTATAAAAATTGGGGTGGCCTTAGATACCATAAAAAATATGGTCACATAGACAAGACGTCACAAGCAAATAATTATGTGTGCAATTGCGGCAAAGCTCTTAGTTCATTGCTAAGCCTGAAAAATCACAGAGCTTACAGTGAAAAAAAGCTTTTAATGTTGGGTGATAAACTTGACGGCGCTCAGGATAAATGCCATATTTTTGCAAGGGAATCGAAAGGGAAAAACAAAATCGAAAGGACCAGTGGAGGCAGTGAATCAAAAGGGGAACAGGTACGACGACCACAACCGACATTGGTAAATACAAGTGAACCGGAATTGCTGGATGTGGACATACTTTCACTTTTGAACGACGATACAATTCAATTGGTTGAAGGATTGTGGTAAGCGCTATAACAACTGGAGTGGCCTTAGATACCATAAGAAATATGGTCACAAGAACGCAATTATGTTTGCAAATGCTAAGCCTGAAGAATCACAAAGTTTACAGTAAAAAAGAGCTCAGGATATTTTGCAATGGAATCGAAAGGAAATAGCCAGCCATTAAGAGAAATCATCAAGATAAACTATCAACAACACATCCGCAACACATTCTGCACAACAAATACATATATCCACTTTTCATTCAATGTATGCCGTATCAATCTCATATTATGACACAATAAACAAACAAAAAATAAAAATTCGGTTTGGCATTGCATATCCTAATCTTAAGGTAACACGTAAATCTAAACTGATGGGACTTAACTTCTAGTTTGGGATTGTGACTGTGTCGATGTGAGGGGTATCTGTGATCCGAACTGTTCACAAGGCAAAGGCTCCGACTCCGAGTCCATTAACTCGGCAATAGGTTTAGGTCTTGAGGTCAAAGCTAATAGACTCAGTGTAAATCTGATTTGCGGCAACGATTACTTCACTATTATAGTTGATATTCCATTCAGTAAGCTCTTTTTCCGTTTCTGTCTTCATCGCTTGTCGTTTCCAATTGTCATCATTGATATTTTCACTAATATTCTCAACAACTAATTCGTTCCATCGTAGAATAATATATTTGCAGTTTCATTTTCAATATTGGTGTATCAGGAGATGTTCTTGTTGTGTGTGGTCCTAGACCGACTGAAGTTCGAGTAGTCCCGAAACGAATTCGTGACGCACCATGGGAACTGTATGGATGGCATTGGTAATGTGCAGCTCACAGGGCTCTTGGTTTCCCAGTAGTATAACATCGTCTTCTATTTCAGTATTATTCCAGTGGACTTGTCTGGCATGTCTAGCAGCGTTTTTTCTATCGTAGTGCCATATATCTAAGTGTAAATTATTGTACCGCTCACGTTCACGCCAA
The DNA here is from genome assembly GCA_035041755.1 of Cacoxenus indagator. Lineage (NCBI taxonomy): Eukaryota > Metazoa > Arthropoda > Insecta > Diptera > Drosophilidae > Cacoxenus > Cacoxenus indagator. The sequence goes on from JAWNKX010000831.1 coordinate 39,072, forward strand.
TGGAACTGAAGCAGATCGTCCAATGCTTTTTGAGAGTAGTGAAAGGCAATGCTGTCCTTGCTCTTTTTAAAGGCTTTATTCAGCATATGATTTAGTTGTCTTTGCGAGCAGCGTTGTAGGCGATCCGCTTTGCGCCAGCGTTCGACAAAATCGCCGACTGGATTGACCCACGTCATTTCAACTCAAACATAGCTCCCTTAGCTCCTCTTCAGTTTAGACGTGTAGACGTGATTCAGATCGGCTTCCGAGGGTCTAAAACGTTCATATATTTCCCTTATGCCCGGATACTCCGGTTCACATTATGGTGTTAGTAGTTTTTCCTTTTCCGCGTTTTTGGCATCCTCCTCAGCGTAGTAAACAAAAGGATTGAAGCATTTATAGGAGGGAGGGGGTTGTTTGGATGTCGAACTTTTCCTAAATGGTGCCATTTTGGAATTATCTAGGTTAAAAGTCAATATTTGTATTATGACTTTTATTAATTTTCTTTCGTCTTTCCACTCAAAAGTTTCGCTATTTCAACTAAAAATCAGTGTGCGCAAATCTGATAGCTGACGACACACACGCACAGCACAGCTGCGTGCGTCAAATGCGAAAGAAGGCGTGCCGCGGTTGCTGGAATCGTTTGAAAAAGTGTACCATCGGTTTGACAGAATTGTACGTAGTCCGCTCCAGCTGCTTGTTGCATATGACTAGCAGCTTCCTTAACGATTGCGACCGCAGCTGTAGAGAGTGTAATACGGTCATAGAGCAACTGCGCATGATTAGCAGAGCCACCAACTGGCAGGCTAAAGGACAAAGGCATTTGGGTCATTGTCAAATCCACGTCCGTTGCTCTTGCACTTCTATGATTGATGGGTGGCTTCACTTAAATTATTACTGATGATTTCGACAATTCTTCGGTCAATTGTTCCAACGCCGCTTGAAACTTTCGTATGCGTTCGATTACAGCATGTAAAATGTCCACTTCCTATTCATCTTTGTTCAATGGCCTTGGCCCCGATCCCTCGCCCGACTGCTTGTTTGCCAATTCGAACACATCGAGCAATACCTCGGCCAAGCCACTTTTAAGCCGTTCACACACGGAACGGGCATGTGTCTCATTTATGCGAAGGTAACCATGGATTTTCTCGATATCCGCAATGATACGTATGGTATGCGCGGTCAGCACTTGTGCCGGATTATCGGGCAACGTTCGAAGCGCATCACACTTAGGAAGTGCCCGACTAGGTGCTCATCATACAAATCACTTTACGGTATGCTCAACTGTGTTATATTCACTTCGGCATGTAAACGATAATTAAGATCGTGAATTATGCGCACAATCACTCCACGGAAACCGGCCTAGCTAAAGTGTTGCCTATTGGCGATTTGTGACCGCAAAATGGATTCCGTTGTAGGTCATGTTTCTGTTCCTTTGTCCGACTGCAATGAAAGTGCAAAGAAAGTCTCCAAATCACTCGCATTGAAATCGAGTGGCTCTAAGATGCTGTCGCTACTGCCGTTGCCAATTGTACTAGCCATGCACCACGTTTGTATGCCATGCGTTGTGAAGTTATAATCAGCAGTAGTGCTAATGTTTGTGTGAAGCGCGATGCGGAGGCATTCCATTTGGAGATCGGTCACCAACAGCCGGCACTGAGCAACAGGAATGTATTTCCCGGCTGTGCGTCTAAAATTAAGAATCGCAGTATGGGTTGCCTCCCGGCAACGTGCAGTGTTTCATACAACGTCAGATACATGATGTGATAACCACTATTTTCGCTTTGATTTTGCTTGTGGCATTTCACATTTTCTTGTCATTCGCCTTGCCTAACCATCAAACTTCGTACATTTCAATTTCCTGTGATGGTTTGCGTTGGACGTGTATTAGCCCAAAACGTTTGATTCAACCAATCATTGAATGCCGGAAATGGCGGCCACAGTGTTCAACGTCAACGCTTTGAGCGCTTGGAATTACAACGGGGCTTGGAGTACCAGTTTCGGCTCGTTCAACGTTGCCAACCCTCGTAGATCTCCAACGCCGTTAGCGGCTGCGAGCGCCTCCAAATTTACAAGCACAAACATCGATTGGACTATGAGTGGTGTTGTTACCACTTGATTCGTGCCGTTTATCTGTAAAACAAATGCTTCATTTTATACGGCTACAGACATTGCTGGTATTTGATATGTTTACCATTAAAGTGTTCTCATATGCCGCAGATAATTTTATATTATTCACTAATCCAGCAACTTTCATGCACGCATCGTCCGTGGCGAGGTGCTAATCATTGAACATTGGTATTGTTGTTGTCTGCATAGTCAGATTCTGAGATGCGGAAAACGTTAGCAACTCCCACGTATCCAACTTATTCAGTTGACTAACAAGCACATCATTGCCATCCAAAGTGCCGACACATAATTTAGTGGATCTGCAAAGATGTTAAAAACCAATTGGAATTCAGAAATAAAAATATAAATTACTCTTGGTGAAAAATTACTGTCAGCAGAGGGAAACAGACGCTTTTGCAATCGCTGTCAACTTTGTTTTTATCGCTGTGAATTTCATTAAGTTTCCTTGAAGGGCCAAATATACGCTTCAAATATTTGATCAAATCGTTGTTGTAGTAATTTGACGCGTAGCCCACATACTCAAATTCCAATTTTATTTATTTATTATTATTTTATTTATCGTATCGGCACAAATCATCTGCACACTTGTGTTCACAGCAACAAATTTGACGAGGATGAGAAAATGCGCAACATACGCAGCAAATCGTTGTCAAATTTGACGAAATATTAAAACATTTTGATTTTTGTGAAACGTTTGTTCAAATTCTAAAACACCCCCCCACACACGTCAAATTGAGTAAATTTCCATTTTTAGGGAACATTTGTTCAAATATTTAAAGCGTATATTTCGCCCCTTACAAAGTAGTTGTTAACCCAAGCAAAAGACAGTTACTTTTCGAAGTAATACAATGGGTAACACCAAGTTGCATGAAGGTCTAACTATAAAACACAATTTAGACATTATAGACATAGTGGAACATTAGGAATGTAAAAAATCTGTGCATAAATAAATAAAATAATAGGTCAGTTATAGATCGCATTGTACGAACGAAGAGGGAAACGTCAGAGAACGGGACAGCATGAGTCCTAACTGGAGCACATGTATATACAATTTGGCACTGGTGAATGTGAATTTCTTTGTTTTTCACTTAAATGTTTACAAAATTAATAGAAATTTTACTTAAGCCGTAGTTGGGATTACAACTCTGTTTTGGAGTTGCTTGACTCAATTGTCAAAATCACAGTTTCGCGGGTAACTGTGACGTATATTACTAGTTTATTTCATAAGTACACATTTGGTATAAATATATTTTTTTAATCCTTTTTATATACTAAACAATAATATTGATAAGTGTCTTTTTTTTGTTTTTTTGTTTTTTTCGGTTAAGTTTATGCTTTGTTTATCTTCATGTGACTATCGAGTACTTTTTCTTTTGGTATACGCCTGCTAACGAATACCACATCATTTACACGGATACAACGCAAGCTGTCAGTCACTGACGTTCATTCAACAAAAATCACTCAGTTGGACCCAGCATGTTGGTCCACGCGGACGGCGTCGAAATCGTTAGTGTCTGTACATACATCTTACAGATTTGATTTTTCTTTTTAATAAGACATCTGATTATTAAATTTATTTACTACACACAAAAATTTCCGAGGAGCAACGCAATTGACAACAACAACAAATTTTTCTCTGCCATCAAACGTTAAATGTTTGCCTTTCTTGTTTTTCCGAACGCTTTTTTTTTGGAAGTGTGCACAAGTAAAATAGGAGACAGACGCCAATAACTGAAAAAAGTATCAAAAGATTGAGCGATTCATATTGGAAGTTTATCTTGCATGTTGTGTTAGCGAGTGTTAAAAGACAAACAACAAATAGTGCAATTTTGTGTTAATTTTTATCTTTTGTTATTGCGTTGCAAAAATTACTCTGAATAGTGTATATGCACACTTGAAGCGGCTGTTGTGTGTACATATATATACATATGCAATTTTTTTTCTTATATTTCTTTTCATTTCATTTATTTCGCACTTGTTTAGTAAAAAAACAAAGAGCAAAATACCAAATAAGAATTGGCGACAGACTAGGTTTCATTCTGTTCTGTTCAACGTTCAAACCTATCGTTTGCGATTTCTTATTTTGTTGTTGTTGCTTGTTTTTAGATCAATTTGACAATTTAGTCGCATTATGTGTGTGTGTGTGTGTTTATCTGTTATATTCGATTCCCGGTGTTGCTCAGGAGTGCTGTAATGTAGAGCGACTTTTGGTAGGAAAAAATCTTATGAGTTGGTCTCACAGACGTGCTATTGTCTATTTAATTTTTTCGTCAGAAATTATGTTGCTATGTAATATATAAGCCGTTTCCAATGTCCAATTCGCCTTTAATTTTTTCTGTTCCCGTTAATAAAGACTCAAGTTGGTTTCTCATCCACGATTGGAGCGATAATTTGTTGCCATATTAACACGTAACTCTGCACAGCAAAATGTTTACCAATCAGTTTAGCATTCGAGGACCGATGACTTTATGGTTCCTCGTCTGTATTGTCCTGGGTCGGCAACGCGTCACTAGTAACATCATCTGACAATGTTTGCAGAGGACGAACATAATTTGTGTTTTCACTATTATCAAGATTATGGGTCTTTGCAATTTTTTTAAATCTCGGCATATTTATTTTAACTGATGCGTCAGACGCATCACCATCAGCCAGCAAGCGTTTAATTTTTAAGTTTTTCACTTTTGATGTATGGTTGATGGAGCAACCTAACGGATAAATCGAAGCAGCCAACGTTAGTTAACGAGAGTGAGAGTGGCTTAAGGCGGAACAGCTAGAAACACGTCTTTACTAGATAAAAGCGCGAGTCGAACTGAGTTGAGCATTCATCGCTTCGTTTTCCCAGTGAAAATGCTCAAAGTGTGGAAAGGCATTTTGAATTGACTATAGATGATGAATGCAATTTGGTTGTTGTTGCTGTTATTGTGTCGTTCACCTTATTCGGTTTTGCTGTTCGAACGGAAACTTTTTGTAGCATCGACTGGTATGCGAATGGTGTTGTTGTTGCTATTGCTGTTCCCATGTGTGGGTCACTTGTGGTTGTTTGAAGTTTCTTTCATTCATTTCCATCGTTTCGGCATAGTTTTAGAGGAATCCAAGTCTTCTGAATGACTTTTAACAGTAAAGTAATGTTACTGGTTAGCTTAGCAGGAACTGATTTTCTGATATTAGCCCATCGATTTGGATGATTGAGGTCTGGTGACTGCGGAGGCCACTCCGAAATGTTCACCGAATTACTTTCCTTTGCTTTCGTGCTGGTGTGCTTAAGGTTATTGTCATTATGGAAGACCTATACTAGCGGCATCTTATATTATGCGTAGACAAATGATTTAATTGTATGCGAGCGTGATGCGTGATGAGCGATGCGCGCGTGATGCAAGCCCAGGAAAAAAACAAGGCGCATCAAGAAGCATCAACGCAAGCGGTCTAGAGAAGTTATGAGTTCAGAGGGTGTATGAAACTCCCTAATCAGAGCTTCCGTCAACTTGCGAAGCACAAACCCAAGATTCCGCGTTATTTCCCTAAATGTGAGTCAAGTGATGTTTTTATAAGTGTGTCCGTGTTGCCAATTTCGTTGGAATCTTAGAATTTATAAGATTCGCTTTGACATACATACATATTTATGTAGGGCTATATAGTATTTTTTTATTGGTTTTGTCCCTTTAATCTTTTGGAAAAGAGATTTTCTGGCTGGTTGGATTGTTTTTTTTTTTATTCATTAATGGTTTTAGAGGACATTTAACTAAAGTACTATCGGCATTATAGTCTTCTTAATATAAACCTTTTTTTAGGACAAAATTAAGGAATCACATGGAAGCCTCAATGCCGAACAGCTTTTGCCCGATCAATGGAGTAAGGCAGTTGGAAGGCAAAGTACCCGAAAATGTACAACGCAGAGTCGTCAATTGCTGCTGAACAGAAACCACAAATCCCCGACGAGTTAGATCGTACAGAAGAATCACCGGGTATCTTTAGAAGGTGATGAAACCGATTATTAAGATACTCAAATCACAAAGCGTGCCTTATTACAGATTAATCGTGGATCGAAATAGTTACACAATACTGTTCAAAACTCTTTTCACGTGTCGATTTTGTTGCACAAAGACCGCATTGCCATTAAGGATGGTGCCGATGGCAGAGGTGCACCTTATAAAGGACAATCCTGAACAAAAATCGCACATCGAAAGACCTTATGCCATCGTTACCATAAGCTTTGACTTTATGAAACGAATGACTGATCTTTATAAAATAGAGAAACCATTGATTAAATTGCCTTCAGAGCCATCAAATGATGAAGAACAATAGAGTGCCAAGTATTTTCACTACGTCAGAATTGTGTTTAAACATTGTAATACGTAAATGTAAACTAAAATGATCACATATATACATATGTATATAGATATATGAGACACTTCATGAACGTTTGCATTAAATATATAATATATATAGACATATATATAATAAAAATATTTCGTTAAAATTCAACCAGTTACATAGTAGACTGGGCTGAGCTGGTGTTAATTGCTAATTTCTTTGGTGAACATGCTATAGGAAGAACGAGATGCTGAATCTGATCGGTAATTATATGTTCAAATAACTTTGGAATCGCACACAGTTTACCGATTCCGATTCGATATTTTATTTAATATTTAGTCTTTAGTAGTCTTTAGCAGCCACTTAATCGGTAAATTTGTATTAAATCTTATATTGTATATTTGGTTTGATCTTGAAATAATTATTTTTGATAAATGTTGAGTCAAAAATACTTTGTGTTCTCTTCAGCGTATTTTTTCCAGGGCTTATCGTTGCAGTATTTTTTGGCTATTCGGCCCAGTGTGCAAGGTAAGGCATAGTCCTCATATAGGGACTAACTAAATATGAATTGTAGTTTGTAGTATACCTAGATCAAAAATACCTTTAGCCTTATTAAAGACCGTGGAATTATGAGTCGGCTATTTCCAATATGGAACCGCTCGTGGTTATAGCATGGTATATCTAGTGAAGGCACGATTAACCGGAAAACGATTAATACCCGGTTATTTTCTTTCAAAAAACGGTTTAATTGTACCGAAAATACTCTTTCGATTGAGTTTAAAGTGAAGTGAATTTGTTAAATTATCCATATTAAATATAAAAAAAACTAATGGCTCCTGTTCGTATTGAAATTATTCTTTTTTTTTTAAATTTTAATTTGTGCTTTATTATTCCGATATAAAGTGTCACTTAAGCCAGTGTGATAGACTGTCCTTCCTTTATAGAGTGTTTAGTTAACTGCACATAACTTTACAGCTGATACTTAATACTCCAACTCATAATTTTAATTGTATAACATAAATATTTGCTTTAACGTGGGAAAAGGGGACTACCCACAAGAGGTAATAGCGAAATATGGCAGCTTTTTTCAAAAGAAAATGCAACGCAAGTAAAGTGTCGTCTGTGCGGAAAAATCTTAAAGTGCGTAAAAATACATCAAATATGATGCAGCATATCAAATTGAATCATCCAAACAAGGCTGACAATCAGCCTGACACAGTTGAAGTGCACTCAGCTTTATATTCCCAGTGTTTTGGAAAATGCTCGAAGTTACGAGTTAGGTGGTTCCTAACACAAAAAATTGACAGAACTAATAGTGGAAATGGTTATGGGCACATAATAAGACTTTGGCCCATAAACGGAGAAAAAAAGATGGGGACTCAACTTATCCACAAGATTAACTGATTTTTTTTCTCAACGCAACCGTGTGCTGGAGCTACAGAGAAATATAGTGGATGCCTTGGAGGAAATGAAAGCAGTGTATCCAAAACTGTACATTTTATCTAAAAAATTTATGGTAGCTTAAAAAATTTTATATTTGTGGGGCTATGCGTGGAGGTATGCTGGGCGGTGCGTCACATCTCGTTTCGCTTGGCGATGTGCATGCGTACCAATCAAATCTTATGCTATTGACCACGTTGTGTGATTGAATTTTGTTACCCACGCACTTAATAATATTATCTACGAGCATAAGAAACACTCTTTCATGCATCGCACAAGTGTGTGCGGCACACGAAATGTTCAACGAGTGCCGACGAATGTGCGACAAACTCACTTCAAAAATAGCGAAATTGAAATCCTACAAAATAGTCACTCGCCTTTACTCTGTCTACCTTTCCACGCTGTTATCAAAGCGTTTGTTAAACTTCAACTTGTTCGTCCTCTTACAGGCTCCGAACGTTGTTGTACTTACATCAGGACTAGCATCTCTGTTTAATGTAAACATTGCGGCTGCAGCGTTATTCTATATCTGTTGTTATAGCGACAATTTCAGGAGGTGTAAGTTTTAAAGTCTTTGCATTGGAAGATCGCTACGCATTCGAAATAATATGTTCCCCACAGGCGGTGCGTGGTTTCTTGAGTTCATCGTTGTGTGCGAGCCCAAGCCCAAGTTTCAATTCACTGAATGCTGCATAAGGCCAGTTGCCATTTGCCCTATGTGTCCATACATCCATACATAAACGTATCCTAATCCTATCAATAGAAAAACAATTAAGAATAAATGAGTTTTTCGTTTAATTCAAATCTTAGGTTAATTCTGTTAAATATGCTTCTTAGCGCTTACGTTATTTTCGCGGTTATGGCACAATATAACGACTTTGAACACTCGATATTTTTGTGATAAAACAGAGAGTACATCCAGTGCTTAGCAAAAAGAGGCGAGGTTGTAGGTGGGTAGTCATGGGTAGTCACATCAGAGCAGGCTGCTAAAAAATCCTTGCTACATTCATTGAATGGGTATGTTCCTCCACCACTACCAGTTCTTCTTTCACCTGTATGCTGTTTGAGTCATAGAGCTATGATGGTTGACAGGAGTATATTTAATATTAACAACCTCTTTGAAAATTTTTAAAATTCTGATTGGTATCTGGAGGCGTAGCTGGATTAATTTGGTTTTAGCCAGTAGCAATACCGAACTATTATATTTTTCCTTGTTTTTGGATGCGACACAGGACAGAGGACTAGACAGGGACAGAATGTACTTGAATCCTTTTCAACTTACCCTAATTTAGTCTAATACTACTACCAGCGCTGTAAGTGTAAGGAAAGTAAGCCATGCACAAAACTGGCATCTAATGGGTTAAATCCATAGATGGTGCCGTCGGTGTCGACTGCATTTATAGCTGTGAAAGCAAAGAAAATAAGCATTAAAAAATAACACGTTTAGACCATGAAGACCTACTCACACACGTATCACTGTGTGGTCACAAATAATCCTCCAGAAAGCCGTTGCCGTTTAGCAAATCAATATGCAACGTATCCTCCACAACAAGCCCCTGGAAGTGCATTTTATTGTATGAGAATACCAATCAAATTAATGTCCAGCAATTCATACGTACACCCTGCACTATGAGTATATCAAATGCGATAGGTTTATTTTGCCAGACTAGCTGCTTGGCGAACGACGCCCAGGATAGCCGTTGATGCGAACGTCGAATTAACTACATGTGTCTGGAGTACATTGAAGATCAGCAGATCGCATGCATTCGATAGCGTGTTGCCATCTAAGCACTTCAACACAAAGGTCAAAACTGAAGTCCTCCTCTATGTGTGCCAACACGAGCTATTCACGTGTCCGTCGTTTCGAGACCTCCAGATGCTGCAGTTTACGTATATCGATCCCTGGTCCTAGTGTTCTCCCATCCGCTTCCATCACATTTCCGACACCACCGACGCAGCCAATTTACCATAAAGACACACGTTCATAGATTGATTTCTTTTGAACTGCCTGCAGACGACAATGTCCATAATAAAAAGGCTAATGTATGCTTGACATTAATGACGCTTTTGACACGATACCCATATTTCTTTCTTCTATAGCTTGCATACGTCGCATTGAACACGTCCAAAAAGAGAAACCATTCAACTGATTCGCTATGCAAAACTACATTGATATATATATCGCTGAACGGAGAGCAGGTCCGAGCAGTGAATATTGGCGAACCGTTAAACAAGGCAGAGGCCAATGACGAGTCTATAAAACGATGAGAACGCCAACCAATTAGGCGGAAGAAAAAGAATTTCTTGAGGAAAGCTATGTTATAGAAGCGCATTCAAATTGTTAGTAGATGCATTTAACTTAAAAACTTAACTTTAAAAAAACGATGTATGATTTTTCTTCCTATTTTTCTTTCACCTTGGCTAACACAAGCCAAATCCAGTCCAGCACTCGAAGTCGGCATTGTCAACTTGACATCATAGATGCGCAAATCGCTATATACGATTCAAACGTTTGAGCAAATCGTTGTTGTTGTAATTTGATGCGTAGCCCAGCCCACATAGTCAACAAACTGCGTTTGTCTAATTTCAATTTTTAGTTCTGCTCACAACAAAAAATTTTATCAGCACAATTTATTTTCGAGAATGAGAAAAAGAAACAACACACCGTTATTTCCAATATGAAACACATGTTCCTTTCCCAAACGTTCACAAATTTGTCACTTTCGCATTAGTTGCAAACCTTGCTCAGTTATTTGGATAACAAATTCTTTTTTACTAATATTGTCCTGAGTTACTATTATAATCGCTTTTCTCAGAAGTTCTTTAAAGTCTTCTTAAAGTCGAGTCAAATGCCATGCAAAACTCAACAAAGAAAATGAAGATTGCAAAGCTGGTTCCCAATGACGGCAGTGAATCAGAAGGGGAGAAGGTACGACGAGCCCAACCGGCATTCGTAAATACACGTAAACCGGAACGTTCACTTTTGAACGACGATAAAAGATATGTTTGCCCTGTGAAGGATTGTGGTAAGCGCTATAAAAACCGGAGTGGCCTTAGATACCATAAAAAATATGGTCACATAGACAAGATGTCACAAGCAAATAATTATGTGTGCAATTGCGGCAAAGCTCTTAGTTCATTGCTAAGCCTGAAAAATCACAGAGCTTACAGTGAAAAAAAGCTTTTAATGTTGGGTGATAAACTTGACGGCGCTCAGGATAAATGCCATATTTTTGCAAGGGAATCGAAAGGGAAAAACAAAATCGAAAGGACCAGTGGAGGCAGTGAATCAAAAGGGGAACAGGTACGACGACCACAACCGACATTGGTAAATACAAGTGAACCGGAATTGCTGGATGTGGACATACTTTCACTTTTGAACGACGATGACAATTCAATTGGCCTGTGAAGGATTGTGGTAAGCGCTATAACAACTGGAGTGGCCTTAGATACCATAAGAAATATGGTCACAAGAACGCAATTATGTTTGCAAATGCTAAGCCTGAAGAATCACAAAGTTTACAGTAAAAAAGAGCTCAGGATATTTTGCAATGGAATCGAAAGGAAATAGCCAGCCATTAAGAGAAATCATCAAGATAAACTATCAACAACACATCCGCAACACATTCTGCACAACAAATACATATATCCACTTTTCATTCAATGTATGCCGTATCAATCTCATATTATGACACAATAAACAAACAAAAAATAAAAATTCGGTTTGGCATTGCATATCCTAATCTTAAGGTAACACGTAAATCTAAACTGATGGGACTTAACTTCTAGTTTGGGATTGTGACTGTGTCGATGTGAGGGGTATCTGTGATCCGAACTGTTCACAAGGCAAAGGCTCCGACTCCGAGTCCATTAACTCGGCAATAGGTACGTTTAGGTCTTGAGGTCAAAGCTCATAGACTCAGTGTAAATCTGATTTGCGGCAACGATTACTTCACTATTATAGCTGATATTCCATTCAGTAAGCTCTTTTTCCGTTTCTGTCTTCATCGCTTGTCGTTTCCAATTGTCATCATTGATATTTTCACTAATATTCTCAACAACTAATTCGTTCCATCGTAGAATAATATATTTGCAGTTTCATTTTCAATATTGGTGTATCAGGAGATGTTCTTGTTGTGTGTGGTCCTAGACAGACTGAAGTTCGAGTAGTCCCGAAACGAATTCGTGACGCACCATGGGAACTGTATGGATGGCATTGGTAATGTGCAGCTCACAGGGCTCTTGGTTTCCCAGTAGTATAACATCGTATTCTATTTCAGTATTATTCCAGTGGACTTGTCTGGCATGTCTAGCAGCGTTTTTTCTATCGTAGTGCCATATATCTAAGTGTAAATTATTGTACCGCTCACGTTCACGCCAATGGAACTGAAGCAGATCGTCCAATGCTTTTTGAGAGTAGTGAAAGGCAATGCTGTCCTTGCTCTTTTTAAAGGCTTTATTCAGCATATGATTTAGTTGTCTTTGCGAGCAGCGTTGTAGGCGATCCGCTTTGCGCCAGCGTTCGACAAAATCGCCGACTGGATTGACCCACGTCATTTCAACTCAAACATAGCTCCCTTAGCTCCTCTTCAGTTTAGACGTGTAGACGTGATTCAGATCGGCTTCCGAGGGTCTAAAACGTTCATATATTTCCCTTATGCCCGGATACTCCGGTTCACATTATGGTGTTAGTAGTTTTTCCTTTTCCGCGTTTTTGGCATCCTCCTCAGCGTAGTAAACAAAAGGATTGAAGCATTTATAGGAGGGAGGGGGTTGTTTGGATGTCGAACTTTTCCTAAATGGTGCCATTTTGGAATTATCTAGGTTAAAAGTCAATATTTGTATTATGACTTTTATTAATTTTCTTTCGTCTTTCCACTCAAAAGTTTCGCTATTTCAACTAAAAATCAGTGTGCGCAAATCTGATAGCTGACGACACACACGCACAGCACAGCTGCGTGCGTCAAATGCGAAAGAAGGCGTGCCGCGGTTGCTGGAATCGTTTGAAAAAGTGTACCATCGGTTTGACAGAATTGTACGTAGTCCGCTCCAGCTGCTTGTTGCATATGACTAGCAGCTTCCTTAACGATTGCGACCGCAGCTGTAGAGAGTGTAATACGGTCATAGAGCAACTGCGCATGATTAGCAGAGCCACCAACTGGCAGGCTAAAGGACAAAGGCATTTGGGTCATTGTCAAATCCACGTCCGTTGCTCTTGCACTTCTATGATTGATGGGTGGCTTCACTTAAATTATTACTGATGATTTCGACAATTCTTCGGTCAATTGTTCCAACGCCGCTTGAAACTTTCGTATGCGTTCGATTACAGCATGTAAAATGTCCACTTCCTATTCATCTTTGTTCAATGGCCTTGGCCCCGATCCCTCGCCCGACTGCTTGTTTGCCAATTCGAACACATCGAGCAATACCTCGGCCAAGCCACTTTTAAGCCGTTCACACAAGGAACGGGCATGTGTCTCATTTATGCGAAGGTAACCATGGATTTTCTCGATATCCGCAATGATACGTATGGTATGCGCGGTCAGCACTTGTGCCGGATTATCGGGCAACGTTCGAAGCGCATCACACTTAGGAAGTGCCCGACTAGGTGCTCATCATACAAATCACTTTACGGTATGCTCAACTGTGTTATATTCACTTCGGCATGTAAACGATAATTAAGATCGTGAATTATGCGCACAATCACTCCACGGAAACCGGCCTAGCTAAAGTGTTGCCTATTGGCGATTTGTGACCGCAAAATGGATTCCGTTGTAGGTCATGTTTCTGTTCCTTTGTCCGACTGCAATGAAAGTGCAAAGAAAGTCTCCAAATCACTCGCATTGAAATCGAGTGGCTCTAAGATGCTGTCGCTACTGCCGTTGCCAATTGTACTAGCCATGCGCCACGTTTGTATGCCATGCGTTGTGAAGTTATAATCAGCAGTAGTGCTAATGTTTGTGTGAAGCGCGATGCGGAGGCATTCCATTTGGAGATCGGTCACCAACAGCCGGCACTGAGCAACAGGAATGTATTTCCCGGCTGTGCGTCTAAAATTAAGAATCGCAGTATGGGTTGCCTCCCGGCAACGTGCAGTGTTTCATACAACGTCAGATACATGATGTGATAACCACTATTTTCGCTTTGATTTTGCTTGTGGCATTTCACATTTTCTTGTCATTCGCCTTGCCTAACCATCAAACTTCGTACATTTCAATTTCCTGTGATGGTTTGCGTTGGACGTGTATTAGCCCAAAACGTTTGATTCAACCAATCATTGAATGCCGGAAATGGCGGCCACAGTGTTCAACGTCAACGCTTTGAGCGCTTGGAATTACAACGGGGCTTGGAGTACCAGTTTCGGCTCGTTCAACGTTGCCAACCCTCGTAGATCTCCAACGCCGTTAGCGGCTGCGAGCGCCTCCAAATTTACAAGCACAAACATCGATTGGACTATGAGTGGTGTTGTTACCACTTGATTCGTGCCGTTTATCTGTAAAACAAATGCTTCATTTTATACGGCTACAGACATTGCTGGTATTTGATATGTTTACCATTAAAGTGTTCTCATATGCCGCAGATAATTTTATATTATTCACTAATCCAGCAACTTTCATGCACGCATCGTCCGTGGCGAGGTGCTAATCATTGAACATTGGTATTGTTGTTGTCTGCATAGTCAGATTCTGAGATGCGGAAAACGTTAGCAACTCCCACGTATCCAACTTATTCAGTTGACTAACAAGCACATCATTGCCATCCAAAGTGCCGACACATAATTTAGTGGATCTGCAAAGATGTTAAAAACCAATTGGAATTCAGAAATAAAAATATAAATTACTCTTGGTTAAAAATTACTGTCAGCAGAGGGAAACAGACGCTTTTGCAATCGCTGTCAACTTTGTTTTTATCGCTGTGAATTTCATTAAGTTTCCTTGAAGGGCCAAATATACGCTTCAAATATTTGATCAAATCGTTGTTGTAGTAATTTGACGCGTAGCCCACATACTCAAATTCCAATTTTATTTATTTATTATTATTTTATTTATCGTATCGGCACAAATCATCTGCACACTTGTGTTCACAGCAACAAATTTGACGAGGATGAGAAAATGCGCAACATACGCAGCAAATCGTTGTCAAATTTGACGAAATATTAAAACATTTTGATTTTTGTGAAACGTTTGTTCAAATTCTAAAACACCCCCCCACACACGTCAAATTGAGTAAATTTCCATTTTTAGGGAACATTTGTTCAAATATTTAAAGCGTATATTTCGCCCCTTACAAAGTAGTTGTTAACCCAAGCAAAAGACAGTTACTTTTCGAAGTAATACAATGGGTAACACCAAGTTGCATGAAGGTCTAACTATAAAACACAATTTAGACATTATAGACATAGTGGAACATTAGGAATGTAAAAAATCTGTGCATAAATAAATAAAATAATAGGTCAGTTATAGATCGCATTGTACGAACGAAGAGGGAAACGTCAGAGAACGGGACAGCATGAGTCCTAACTGGAGCACATGTATATACAATTTGGCACTGGTGAATGTGAATTTCTTTGTTTTTCACTTAAATGTTTACAAAATTAATAGAAATTTTACTTAAGCCGTAGTTGGGATTACAACTCTGTTTTGGAGTTGCTTGACTCAATTGTCAAAATCACAGTTTCGCGGGTAACTGTGACGTATATTACTAGTTTATTTCATAAGTACACATTTGGTATAAATATATTTTTTTAATCCTTTTTATATACTAAACAATAATATTGATAAGTGTCTTTTTTTTGTTTTTTTGTTTTTTTCGGTTAAGTTTATGCTTTGTTTATCTTCATGTGACTATCGAGTACTTTTTCTTTTGGTATACGCCTGCTAACGAATACCACATCATTTACACGGATACAACGCAAGCTGTCAGTCACTGACGTTCATTCAACAAAAATCACTCAGTTGGACCCAGCATGTTGGTCCACGCGGACGGCGTCGAAATCGTTAGTGTCTGTACATACATCTTACAGATTTGATTTTTCTTTTTAATAAGACATCTGATTATTAAATTTATTTACTACACACAAAAATTTCCCAGGAGCAACGCAATTGACAACAACAACAAATTTTTCTCTGCCATCAAACGTTAAATGTTTGCCTTTCTTGTTTTTCCGAACGCTTTTTTTTTGGAAGTGTGCACAAGTAAAATAGGAGACAGACGCCAATAACTGAAAAAAGTATCAAAAGATTGAGCGATTCATATTGGAAGTTTATCTTGCGTGTTGTGTTAGCGAGTGTTAAAAGACAAACAACAAATAGTGCAATTTTGTGTTAATTTTTATCTTTTGTTATTGCGTTGCAAAAATTACTCTGAATAGTGTATATGCACACTTGAAGCGGCTGTTGTGTGTACATATATATACATATGCAATTTTTTTTCTTATATTTCTTTTCATTTCATTTATTTCGCACTTGTTTAGTAAAAAAACAAAGAGCAAAATACCAAATAAGAATTGGCGACAGACTAGGTTTCATTCTGTTCTGTTCAACGTTCAAACCTATCGTTTGCGATTTCTTATTTTGTTGTTGTTGCTTGTTTTTAGATCAATTTGACAATTTAGTCGCATTATGTGTGTGTGTGTGTGTTTATCTGTTATATTCGATTCCCGGTGTTGCTCAGGAGTGCTGTAATGTAGAGCGACTTTTGGTAGGAAAAAATCTTATGAGTTGGTCTCACAGACGTGCTATTGTCTATTTAATTTTTTCGTCAGCAATTATGTTGCTATGTAATATATAAGCCGTTTCCAATGTCCAATTCGCCTTTAATTTTTTCTGTTCCCGTTAATAAAGACTCAAGTTGGTTTCTCATCCACGATTGGAGCGATAATTTGTTGCCATATTAACACGTAACTCTGCACAGCAAAATGTTTACCAATCAGTTGAGCATTCGAGGACCGATGACACTATGGTTCCTCGTCTGTATTGTCCTGGGTCGGCAACGCGTCACTAGTAACATCATCTGACAATGTTTGCAGAGGACGAACATAATTTGTGTACTCATTATTATCAAGATTATGGGTCTTTGCAATTTTTTTAAATCTCGGCATATTTGAGAGTGGCTTAAGGCGGAACAGCTAGAAACACGTCTTTACTAGATGAAAGCGCGAGTCGAACTGAGTTGAGCATTCAGCGCTTCGTTTTCCCAGTGAAAATGCTCAAAGTGTGGAAAGGCATTTTGAATTGACTATAGATGATGAATGCAATTTGGTTGTTGTTGCTGTTATTGTGTCGTTCACCTTATTCGGTTTTGCTGTTCGAACGGAAACTTTTTGTAGCATCGACTGGTATGCAAATGGTGTTGTTGTTGCTATTGCTGTTCCCATGTGTGGGTCACTTGTGGTTGTTTGAAGTTTCTTTCATTCATTTCCATCGTTTCGGCATAGTTTTAGAGGAATCCAAGTCTTCTGAATGGCTTTTAACAGTAAAGGAATGTTTCTGGTTAGCTTAGCAGGAACTGATTTTCTGATATTAGCCCATCGATTTGGATGATTGAGGTCTGGTGACTGCGGAGGCCACTCCGAAATGTTCACCGAATTACTTTCCTTTGCTTTCGTGCTGGTGTGCTTAAGGTTATTGTCATTATGGAAGACCTATACTAGCGGCATCTTATATTATGCGTAGACAAATGATTTAATTGTATGCGAGCGTGATGCGTGATGAGCGATGCGCGCGTGATGCAAGCCCAGGAAAAAAACAAGGCGCATCAAGAAGCATCAACGCAAGCGGTCTAGAGAAGTTATGAGTTCAGAGGGTGTATGAAACTCCCTAATCAGAGCTTCCGTCAACTTGCGAAGCACAAACCCAAGATTCCGCGTTATTTCCCTAAATGTGAGTCAAGTGATGTTTTTATAAGTGTGTCCGTGTTGCCAATTTCGTTGGAATCTTAGAATTTATAAGATTCGCTTTGACATACATACATATTTATGTAGGGCTATATAGTATTTTTTTATTGGTTTTGTCCCTTTAATCCTTTGGAAAAGAGATTTTCTGGCTGGTTGGATTGTTTTTTTTTTTAATTCATTAATGGTTTTAGAGGACATTTAACTAAAGTACTATCGGCATTATAGTCTTCTTAATAGAAACCTTTTTTTAGGACAAAATTAAGGAATCACATGGAAGCCTCAATGCCGAACAGCTTTTGCCCGATCAATGGAGTAAGGCAGTTGGAAGGCAAAGTACCCGAAAATGTACAACGCAGAGTCGTCAATTGCTGCTGAACAGAAACCACAAATCCCCGACGAGTTAGATCGTACAGAAGAATCACCGGGTATCTTTAGAAGGTGATGAAACCGATTATTAAGATACTCAAATCACAAAGCGTGCCTTATTACAGATTAATCGTGGATCGAAATAGTTACACAATACTGTTCAAAACTCTTTTCACGTGTCGATTTTGTTGCACAAAGACCGCATTGCCATTAAGGATGGTGCCGATGGCAGAGGTGCACCTTATAAAGGACAATCCTGAACAAAAATCGCACATCGAAAGATCTTATGCCATCGTTAACATAAGCTTTGACTTTATGAAACGACTGACTGATCTTTATAAAATAGAGAAACCATTGATTAAATTGACTTCAGAGCCATCAAATGATGAAGAACAATAGAGTGCCAAGTATTTTCACTACGTCAGAATTGTGTTTAAACATTGTAATACGTAAATGTAAACTAAAATGATCACATATATACATATGTAAATAAATATACGAGACACTTCATGAACGTTTGCATTAAATATATAATATATATAGACATATATATAATAAAAATATTTCGTTAAAATTCAACCAGTTACATAGTAGACTGGGCTGAGCTGGTGTTAATTGCTAATTTCTTTGGTGAACATGCTATAGGAAGAACGAGATGCTGAATCTGGTCGGTAATTATATGTTCAAATAACTTTGGAATCGCATACAGTTTACAGATTCCGATCCGATATTTTATTTAATTTTTAGTCTTTAGTAGTCTTTAGCAGCCACTTAATCGGTAAATTTGTATTAAATCTTATATTGTATATTTGGTTTGATCTTGAAATAATTATTTTTGATAAATGTTGAGTCAAAAATACTTTGTGTTCTTTTCAGCGTATTTTTTCCAGGGCTTATCGTTGCAGTATTTTTTGGCTATTCGGCCCAGTGTGCAAGGTAAGGCATAGTCCTCATATAGGGACTAACTAAATATGAATTGTAGTTTGTAGTATACCTAGATCAAAAATACCTTTAGCCTTATTAAAGACCGTGGAATTATGAGTCGGCTATTTCCAATATGGAACCGCTCGTGGTTATAGCATGGTATATCTAGTGAAGGCACGATTAACCGGAAAACGATTAATACCCGGTTATTTTCTTTCAAAAAACGGTTTAATTGTACCGAAAATACTCTTTCGATTGAGTTTAAAGTGAAGTGAATTTGTTAAATTATCCATATTAAATATAAAAAAAACTAATGGCTCCTGTTCGTATTGAAATTATTCTTTTTTTTTAAATTTTAATTTGTGCTTTATTATTCCGATATAAAGTCTCACTTAAGCCAGTGTGATAGACTGTCCTTCCTTTATAGAGTGTTTAGTTAACTGCACATAACTTTACAGCTGATTCTTAATACTCCAACTTATAATTTTAATTGTATAACATAAATATTTGCTTTAACGTGGGAAAAGGGGACTACCCACAAGAGGTAATAGCGAAATATGGCAGCTTTTTTCAAAAGAAAATGCAACGCAAGTGAAGTGTCGTCTGTGCGGAAAAATCTTAAAGTGCGTAAAAATACATCAAATATGATGCAGCATATCAAATTGAATCATCCAAACAAGGCTGACAATCAGCCTGACACAGTTGAAGTGCACTCAGCTTTATATTCCCAGTGTTTTGGAAAATGCTCGAAGTTACGAGTTAGGTGGTTCCTAACACAAAAAATTGACAGAACTAATAGTGGAAATGGTTATGGGCACATAATAAGACTTTGGCCCATAAACGGAGAAAAAAAGATGGGGACTCAACTTATCCACAAGATTAACTGATTTTTTTTCTCAACGCAACCGTGTGCTGGAGCTACAGAGAAATATAGTGGATGCCTTGGAGGAAATGAAAGCAGTGTATCCAAAACTGTACATTTTATCTAAAAAATTTTGCTTTTTAATATAGGTTCATCAGTACCGTCAGGGCGCATTTTTTCAAGAACCGGAGCAACGGCTACCGAAAAGCGCAACAGACTGACAACTAAGCATTTGTCAAAACTTTTTTATTTCTCAATTCTATTTTAAATAATTAGATTAAGGTTTTTCAAAATCAAAACTTACTCTTAATTCTTATTTTTATATTACTAAATTAAGGCTTTTAGTAATAAGTAATAAGAATAATTTATTTAGTAATAAGAATAATTAACAAAATGCATTGTAAATGTAATATATATTTTTGTTTATGTTATATAATTTAAAAGGCACATTTATAACTTGTCATAAAAATTGCAAATAATTAACTGAAAATAGCAATTAATCGCTTAATTATTTGCAATTAATAATCGATACCATTCGATTAATCGTATGACACAATAACCGGTTAATACATTTTTTTTGCCATCACTATTTGCACCCCGAAAAAAAAAAAACGAAAACCATACAGATCAGCTCAAACATGTGGCATAGTTAAAGGTGAGCCAGTTAGTTGTGAGGAACAAAGGTGATACTTATAAATTATGGAGAGATAAATACAAACAAATTGAGACCTCCCAGCAAGTCATCGTCAGGGAATTAATATCTGACATATTGTTCCAAGGGTGCGTGGGATCCCTACGAATCGGGAATTTGGCACAGGTACACAATTTGTTTAAAGGCCAATGTGCACCAGGGCCGCGCCACATGCCACAGCAACAGATGAGGTTCAATACCCCAGTCACATCCAATTTCCCACACCTCATCTGAAACATTTCCATATAGAACCATATTTCACTTGATAATTCAACTTTCAAATTCCTTTCTCCCAACTCGTGTTCGTAGAGAACAGAAGCGCTAGGCTACGGTGTACTACGTGTTGATTGTTGACTACCAATACTCTCAACATTTTGACGTATATTTTTATTGGTTCGGTTTTTTCTCCGTTACTTTATTCTTTCGTAGCAGATTATTCCGGTATTTTTATCTCTTGTAGTGAGTGCGCATTAAATTACGAAAGTATGGCAAAAGCAGTGTGGTCAAAGCTACCCCTCATTACCATTTTGCAATCATCTCTCAGTAGTAGTAAACCCACACTAAGCAGCAGAAGACCACTACGCATGTATGCATATTACATTTCGACTTCCGGCAACGCTACGCAAGATGGAATTTAAAATAAGTAAATGTTTAAAAATTCAGATTTTCTGATTAACGCTGTTTCGTAATTTTTCACGCTTTTCCGCATAAAAACGCCATATCTGGTGGGAAAAAAGCCAAATTGGCATCACTGGTTGCCACACAAAATGTGCTTAGATTTTTGTTGTTCAGCACTAGTCTTGGCAACCCTGTGTTCACATGTCGTATCAGAACTTCTTGTCATTTCCAGATTATCCGCTTTACTAATCGGTCGCCGTCGCAACGTGTCGTGGAGTTTGGTTTTCCAATTGCAACTTTAGTTAGTGCATATAATTCACACGCATACTACTTAAAATGGTAATTAGAATAGATTTTATAGCGTTTGTATGGCGTCATACTTGTGTATCATTCGCAAAACCTCAACACCGCAGCGCAGCGAGCTCTGGAAAAGAACGTGCTGTGCCTGATAAACTTTGCCGGTCGCAGTAGCAGCAGCAGTAATTTCTAGAAGCCTCCGCTTCTACTCTGCTGGGGTGTTGTGTAACAACGACGAATGCGTTGTTGATGATTTGCCCTTTGCTCTTCTTTTCACATCTGCGGTTGGTGAATCCGTGTTTATTTTTTTATTATTTTATTTTTATTTTGCAGGCTTCTGCTATAAAGAAAATCGTCCCAATGCTCGACCGCATATTGGTGCAGCGTGCTGAGGCATTGACCACCACCAAGGGTGGCATTGTTTTGCCGGAGAAAGCTGTGGGCAAAGTGCTCCAAGGCACAGTAATTGCAGTCGGTCCCGGTTCCAGGAACGCAGTGAGTGTAACAGTTTTTTTTCTTTCTCTTTGTCAAAAATTATTATTTACTTAATCTTCTATTTGTCTCCATTTTCTCAATGCAGTCGTCGGGCAGCCACATTCCAGTTGGTGTTAAGGAGGGTGATCGCGTGCTTTTACCCGAATTTGGCGGTACCAAAGTTGAGTTGGAAGACAAGAAGGAATACATGCTCTTCCGCGAGTCGGATATCCTCGCCAAATTGGAGTAATAGTTTTTTTCGTGTTCATGTACACTTACGTCAGACGCGCATTAACCGGCCGGCAACGTCAACGGTGCGGGGCGTGTCCCATCAAACACATTACAAGTTAAATGTTTAGTTCGTAATTTCGCATACTGATATGATTGAAATTTTCATTGTTTAATACAAGTTTAAGCTTATAGAATTTAAAAGTGTGTATATATTTGTACAACGAAAAACTGAGTCTCAACCGACTTAGTCTAGTTTTAAATTTGTCAGACCGTAGACCTGATTCATTACCGAACGCTGTTTAATATCGGGCAAGGTTTCCACAGCGGCGCGCTCACGTGATATACGCACCAAAGCTTCAAATGAGCGTGGTTCCCAAATGGCCAAATCTGAAAGCATTTTTCTGAGACATGCGGCATTAGAAGTCGACAAAAGCTATGCGTGTACAATGAGAACTCACTTGTTTAACAGTATCTCGCTACGCGCTAGACCCTCTTTGAATGTCTCCAACGATAGACCATATTGTTGGCAGCCAGCCTGGACGCGCGTTGTCCAAAGCTGCAAGAAACCTAATTAGAATTTTAATTTACTATAAAAATTACACGGGAGCACATACTGCCGCCAAGTCCAGCTTTTTCAGCTTACGACCTTTGGTCGCATAGGCCAACGCACGTTGTACGTTACGTATTGCTAAGGAGTAACAGTTGCGAGCACGTCCGCGATAGTGCTACAAATCAAAAGATATATATATTAAAAGGAAAACGTCAAAATTTGTTTATAATCCCACCGCCGCCAATTTAAAGATGCGTCGCTTTCGCCAAAACTCATCAGGACCTCGTGCGCGCACCAACAACGGTAAAGTAGGTGAAACCATTGTTTTATTATTGAGTATTTCTTATACTTTTAATATTCTTGGTTCAGTATATTTCTTTTCCTCTTACTACGTTTACATAACCTCAACGTGCGCGCTTTGAACTAATGTTCAACACAATCAGCTGTTTACTCAAAGAAAATGATTTTTTTACCAACACCGTATTGCATCATGTATCACATATAAGGCTAAAATGCACATTCAGCTGATGTCTGCCGGCTTCACGTGTGCGTAGCGTGTATATTCCTTTAAAAAATGTGGTGAAAACATTTGCACAAATTGTATTGTGATATCGAAATGAGCGCAAATCGTAAAGAAGCTCCGTCGGAACCGTTGTGTCATGACGGCAAACTAAGTTTGTATTTGTTTGTGGGCACAGCCCTTTTAGTGCTGCTGCCCTCCGTACCGCAAATTTACTTTGGAATCGTGCCAAATGTCTGGGGCGCCGTGCTTTGGGGACCCGTTCTCTACTATGCATTAATCAATATGATCATAAGGTTTATTCTGAGAAATACTGACTATCAGGTGAGTGACACTTCGTCTGTTTTTCCCTTGTGGTCCCTGTTATAGCGACACTACAGTCACATAAACATATGTACATACATTTTAAATATATGAAAATTAGCGATTAACATTAAATGTAGTTAACTGCATAATGAATTTCTATTCTATTAATAAAAGAATGACGTGTGTATAGTATAATATAGTACTAGACCGTTGCTTCCTTTTTATGAGGTTGTCTGGTAAGAAAGAAGGAAGAAATTGGTTACTATAGGGAACATTTTATTTTTTTCATTTGATTTCACCTAGTAAAAATGCTTTAGGCGTTGTCTAGTATATAATCCTGCTATTGTTCACAAGGCTCGATCACTCACTCCGCCATTTTTTGCAGGTCGCAATACGTGCCTCATTTCTGGGCTTTGCTGCTGCGGTTAGCACATTGATTATCTGCTTTGCGCCTGGTATATGGAAACAGTTCGGCGTTTATGGCTTATTCATGTCTGTCTTCCACTATTCCGAGTTCTTGGTTATTGCGTGGGCTAATCCGCGCACACTGACGCTCGATTCATTTATGTTGAATCATTCGGTGCACTATGGCATAGCGGCGACTGCCAGTTGGCTAGAGTTCTTTCTGGAACTTCAATTTCTGCCAACTTTCAAGGATTACGCATATATTTGGATATTGGGTGTCACGTTTTGTGTATTTGGTGAAATCGTACGCAAAACTGCTATTATCACGGCGCGTCAGAATTTCACACATTTGGTGAGTGTCTGGTGCCTCTATAATTTTTTTTCTTTTGGTATCTACATTATCTCGCCTGCTTACTCATTCACTTTTTGCTATTGTTCTGTAGGTGCAAGACGAAAAGAACGAACACCACAAACTAGTCACGCACGGCATTTACAGCCTGTGGCGTCACCCCTCGTATGTGGGCTGGTTCTGGTGGTCCATTGGGACCCAAATTGTGCTGCTCAATCCCGTATGTATTTGCATCTACACCGCCGTGTCATGGTTGTTTTTCCACGATCGTATTTATATCGAGGAATACACGTTACTTAATTTCTTTCGTTCGGACTATCAACGTTACCAACAGCGTGTGCCCACTGGCTTGCCGTTCATCAATGGCTATCAATTAACTGAGCAATAGTGTTTTGCGAATAGATGTTTGCGATTAACATTATCATCATCGACAACAGCACACGCCGTTTCGATTGTAAGTAGGCTGTTCAATTACACAAAGCTAAAGAGAAATTGTATATTTAAAAATAAAGCAGGAAAACTGCTCACAAAAATTATTCGAAGCATGGCTTCTTACAACTTCAAATAAGCTAACAAATTTACAGTTTATAGTTTTTACTAACTATACTGAGTAGATTTTGGGACAACCCGTGCTTAAAACCATGGAATGGTGGTGATCTCTAATGTTAACAGGCTCTATTTGAATCATATATCATATTGAGTGAATAAATAAAAATAATGCATATAGAATTAAAAATCGTACACAGTATATTGAAACACACAAAAACAACGTGATTTTCGTTTTTGGCCCGTTTTTCGTGCGTTTTCAATCATCAGAACTTGTTGCAACTTGTAGTGTTTTATTTTATTTTTTATTTCTGCATTAAAACAATTCCCTTTTTTATAATTTAAATTCATACAAATTTATTAACTGAAGTGATTTGTGTTTTGTGTGAGTTTTTAACTTTTTTTGAGAGGCTTACGCGCTTTTTACAATTAATTCGTCGTAGCCAAGAAGATTCCTTACTTCTGCCTTTGTTTGAACCATTTATAATTAACAATTTTGTTTCTTACATACAATTATATTTTTATTTATTTCCAAACTGATAATATTTGTGTGTTGTACGCGGTTTCCTCCCGGCTTTTGCCGTTAATCTAATATACCTTAAAACGACCGAATCTTATCATAGACTGTCATACAATTTTAATCCTTTTCTTTATTTTGCTTATCTGACATTTAATCCATACATATTTTCCTATATATTTTTAACTAAGTCTTTGACAGCCGTCCGTGTTACTACTCTGATATCTTCTTGATTTACGCCGTTGAAAATCGTCTGAGTCTCTTAGGAGTCCTTTTAGGGAACTTCGAAAAACTGGGGCTGAGATATTTATGTGCCACTTTGTCCAAATGCGTGTTTGTAGACACTGGTACGAATTTATTGTGCATATCCACACAAAGCGAATGGTTGCGAGAAGCTAGGCCTTGGGTCCCATAGACCTGTCGCGCCAAAATATATATATATATATCTAGACAAATATTGCTTAATTTAGTATCTTAAATTTGGAGAAATATTACAATAAATTGCATTGAAATTGAAGTTTAAAGTGTGTGAGATTTAAGCTGTCTTCATTAGTCTCGCTGTCAAATTTCAAATAATAATATTAAATGTTCGCTGAAATCGTAATCATTGAAAATTGGTTGTCCAGGATGTCGATTAAAATCGTTCAAAATGTAATAACCTCTAATGGTTATGTTTGCAAAATTAACTCCAAGGAGAACTTTAAACAGCAAAAATATCAGCATATCACGCTGAATTCCTAGTTGCCCTTTGATGAGGCCGTCAGCAAAGAAAATCCATGTCTCCAAAACCATGTTTGTTATACTGATGACCCAACAAATGATAAAATTCATGAAGAACGGTATCAGTAAATACTTCCAATACATCCTTATACCGTGGATAGTCGGAATCATGGCGTCGTGAATATGGAAAAATGTGCAGCGGCAAGCAACAAAGAGCGCAGCTGTCAAGCAAATGATATTTATGAAGTTCAGGCACATGTTATTCCAATTTAACTGATATACAGTTTCGTAGACAATTTTATATTCTTCAATGGAAAACCAGGTCGCGGGCACGACCGAGACAGCCGCATACACAACTGCACCGTATGAATGAGCTCCTAGATGAAAGACGAATTGCGCAATATTAAATAAACACTTTATTTTTTTCGCAACAGTAGCGATTTCAATCGGCATCTTGCTGCTTTCGGAACTAAACACAGTTATAGTTATAGAATTATTTTCCAAATTATAATTGGCTCGTTTAGCAAGACACTTGTCGGAAAGCCTACTTATTTTGAAAGAGGAAAATGTGAACAGTAATGCTTTCAATATGTTTTCAATATGCTTTCCATATATACACACCACAGCTTCACTTTAGGAATGAAAGCTGTTCATTCTGGCTTATGGCCGATCAGAACTCCGAAAGGATTGGTGTATTTTATAATAGGCGACTCTTCGTATTTGATTACGCGATTGGTATTTAATGCCATATTTGACTATACTTGTGTACTTACTTTTTTCTGAAGTTTGGACAAAAAATAAATTAACTGGTTTTACTCTCAGACTCTCAAGTCCGGGCGCCAACCCAGAGAAAAAGTCTTTGGCCAAGAAATAGAAGATTCGACAACAACCAAATTTAGACGGCCTCAATAATTTTGTTATAACCGATTTCGAATGTATTTCAAATATTTTTATATTATTGCGTATTATTTTATTATAAAAGCCCCTCCCCGTATAGACGCAAAATTTATTTAAACGACCCTTACTCCTTTTTAGTAATAGTATAGTACAAATTTAGTAATAAATATTACAATATTACATTACAGTGGAGAATTCTGTCCACTCCCGTTGATAACATTCAAGTTATTTGGTGCAAAATAATTCTCACGATGTATTTTATTGAACCACAACACTTTGTTAAATTTCAAGTCTTTTTAACTTGAACTAGTGTTTGCTCAACAGTTTAAATTCAACCACAATACAAAACAGTTGAATACCATCGATATATAAGCCAATACATTCTTTTTCGCGACACAGGTTTTCATTTGCAGATTTTCACCATTTAATATTATGAAATACAATTAGTTAGCTATTGTGGGTATACAAACAGTTAACAATTCTCGCACACACAACTACAATAAAATCTCGCACACACGCTTGCATATTGTCACAATTTCGTTACTAAGTGTAGAATGAATGATATACTACAATTCAATAGTATTACCATTCTGGTTGAATTTCAACCGCTGGGCGAACACTAGTTTATTAAAATATATCATATATGTCCGCCCGCCCGTGATTTAAATTTTCCTGAGCATGCATTTTCAAAAGAACGCGATTAAAAAGTCGCAGGCTCAATCACAAATCGCAAGTTATAATGATAACGCAGTTCGCAGTAGAGCAAGCAGTTTTTCAATACTTTTTATTTACGTTAAATTTTCTCGCCTGTTTTCTCATGCAGAATATTTTATTTGCCCATTTCCACTTAACGCCGTCAAAAAATCAAATTTTTTTGATATTTCATGCTATATAACCGACATGCAACTACCCACACACGTTTCCTTGCGCATAAGCAGTGTTCCATTACTTGAAATTGTACCAACCGTTACAAGGTGTGTGACTGCTATTATTGTATGCTATATGATCGCAATACAACAACAATAAGATACACAGCCTTTGCATGAACATGTTTATTCCCTATTATTCTTTATTGCTCTCCTCTTCTATAATTGAAGTCAATCGCCAAAGTCAAGCTCTCTGCCATTTAAGCGCGTTTCTAATGAGTTTTTTACGCCACTTAATCACATCTTCAACTACAAATCTTCGTGGTTTAAGATTTTTATTCTTCTTCTTCTTAAAAAAAAAAAATTAAGTAAACACTCGGTTTTTATAATTTAAATTGATATTTATTTTCTTACAGCATTTCTTCTCAATTATCTAACAACACTTTGTTTTACAATTTCTCATTTACGACGATTATGTGTGCGTGGTGGTGGTGCACGATTATCCTTGCTACCATTTAAATGTATATATATGTATATATAAATATTTGACAACATAGGCCTGCCATTCAAAGCATACAAATGCACAATTAGAATTGAGGTGTAATATTTTTATATAATTAAAATGCTTAGAACTAAAACTACCGCTTAAAAGTGAAATGCTTCGCTTAGTCTATCTTCATTTCACTTACGTAAAAATAACAAAGTTTTCAAGGGGAACTGTTTAAAAAGGATAGTAAATGTTGTGGTACACATATAGGATAATAACACTTTTTAAACTTGGAACAAATAAAAACGAAATTATCGACAATAAAATCGAGTATTAAAACCAAATGCAGCCATAATGAAATTTGTTTTATACAATTTTAAATTAATTAAAAGACCCAAAATATCAAGAACAGAAAGTATTAAAAACACATAATTAATTTTGCCTTGAACTTGCTTAAAATCCTCTATATGCATTATTTGAATATGTGTACACATACATAAATATTTAATATATATATTGTTTGAACTTAAAGGCTAATTGCTGCTAATCTGTTTAATTGCTTGTATTAGTGTGTATCTGCGTGTGTGGGTTTTTGCGTTTAAGATAAATTAACATTGAAAAAATGACAAACGAAAATTCTTTGTTTGCAGTTAACGTTACAGTTAGTTAATTAATGAACGAATGAATGAATGACACTTATTATGCTCTTGACCCTCAGTCTTCTCTGTATTTCTTGTATTTTTTTGTTTTTTGTTGATTTTTTTCTTTTTTTTTTTATTGCGAATTTTCTGCTTTCTAAGCTTTTAGGTTTTCACTTTTGCTTGCATTTTCATAATCGTGTTACTGTTAATTGCCTTCCACCCTCTCGCGTTTCCTTCCTCCTTTGGTTGATCTGAATCCCAGTTCAACTGCTTAAACGTTTCCCTTTCAATTGTTAGGCTTGTGGCGCGGAAAATCAAATTTTAAAAACTCAAAAACACAACGACAGCATTTAACACCAAACATAACGAAATAAATTTAAAAGTAACTTAAAAGAGAAATCATGAGAGAGCTCATCAGGACTGACAAATAGCAAGCAGCTTACAGGCTTATTTCTCGACAGCGCTGCCATTGTGCGTGGTGGCGGAAACGAAGGCGTCGCCGGTGTTACCGGCCAATTCCTGTTGGATTTCGTTCAAGCTCTTTCCCTTGGTCTCGGGCACGGCGAAGAAAACAAAAAAGACACCAACGACAGTAATGCCAGCAAAGAGCCAGAAAGTGCCGCCTGCGCCTAATGAATTATTCAGATCGGTGAAGGTCTTGGTCACAATGAAGGCGAGCACCCAGTTGGTGGTGCCAGCAAGCGAACCAGCAAAGCCTTTGATGTCCGAAGCGAAGAGTTCGCCCATCATGAGCCATGGTACGGGTCCATAGCCGATCGAAAACATAATGATGAAGATGCACAGACTGGAGACGGGCAACCAGCCGAGATTCAAAACGGAGTCCTTATCCTGATCCTGCATGTAGAAGTAGATACCCATTGCAATGGTGGCCAGAGCCATGACAATACCAGAGGCCAGCAGCAAAATACGACGCCCGAGCTTATCGACAACCAATGTGGACACAAATGTAGCAACAACCTGCATAACGCCGACGAGTATGGTGGCGATATTAGCGCTGATGCCGGTATTAGCATCCTATGGAAGGGTAAAGAAGTAGAATCGTTATTATGGGATTAAAAATATGCATTAACAATTATCAGTTGGTCTTCGTGTCAAGATTCTGGTTGTCATTTCTTGCTTACCTGAAAGATTTTGTTGGTGTAGAAAATGACGGCGTTAATGCCGCTCAGTTGCTGGAAGAGCATGAGACCCAAACTGATGCCTAACGCTTTCACGGTGACACGACGTGTGAGCGCCGCGAAAATATTCACTTGATTCGCCTGGATTTCGGCTTCTGTGGCCTTCAGTTCCTCAAGTTCAGGATTATAGTCGTATTCCTTGCCACGCAGCCATTGAATTGACTTGACAGCACCTTCGTTCTTATTTTTCTTGGCCTGCAATGCCAGAACATTTTACTATAAGAGCCCAGTCCCTTTTATTTTGAGAGATTACAACAAACTTACCAAATAGGTCGGTGATTCTGGCATGAAGACAAAAATCGCGCCGAAAATCAACGGCAACAGACCGCAAATGATGCTCATCCAGAAGATGCTCAAACCAGAACCGATTGCATAAACAAAAAGTATGCCGACTGTGATCATCAACTGGAAGAAGCTGCCCAGTGTACCGCGTATATCCTTTGAAGCGATCTCGCCGGTATACATGGGCGCCGTAACGCAGAAAGCGCCGCCCGCAACGCCCAGAATGAAACGTGCCACGTACATCATAGCCAAATTCTGTGCCCAGATGAGCATGCACCAACCGAGGGTGAAGGGCAGTATGAGCAGCAACATGGTCGGCTTGCGTCCAATGAGATTGATGAGGAAACCGATTGGAATGCAGACACAAGCAGCGCCCAGCGTCACCATTGAGCCCACCCACGAGAATTGGTCATCATCCACTTTGAAATCGTAGGCCGTGTCGATGCTCAGCTGAGCCGGTGATGTCCAGCCGAGGAGAGTACCGCAAGCAAAGGCACCACCCGCAGCCGATAAAGCGGCCACATACTGCGGTAATGTACGCGCCTTGTTGTCGGTCGTCGTGTGCACCATGTTCCCAAGTAGACTATCCTGATCCTGCAAGCGCAAAAGGTAAAGAAAATTAATTACTTTGTTTTGGTATCGGTATTAATTATACAAAGCCCGAAGAACCCAACAGAACGACTCAGTTCGACTCGACTGAATGCCAACTAACCGATTACACGAGTAAAGCACCAACGTTTGTAAAGACATCGTTGTCCGTTACGCTTCGTTAGTAGAGCTGGCGTTGTCTATCACAGCTTAAAACTAATACCCAAGCGACCAATCCACTCACTCAGTACCTCACTACATGTCTCCATATCAAGGCACACCAGCCACCAGGGAAATTCGATTGTATTTTAAGCCCCGTCTTAGAGTGGCTTAATGGTTATACCTTTGTCATTAATATAATAAATAATTGCACGAGTATGCAAAGCATATATTGTAACGAAAATTCTTCGTTGTCAAGGGCTAGTCTATCGAGTTATAAATGGATTGATTCATTTGAGCGCATAACCATAGTAGGTGGCAGCACCATATATGGGCCCATCTCCATGCATGACAGCATCTCCATTACTTCTCTGTTTTGTCCGGCACATTCTGCAATTCCCTGCCTCGCGAAGTAATACCCATTTAGCTAATATAATCAACCAAACCTTCTTGGTGTCATGCTTTAAATAAACGACCACAATTTCTCGTTGGAATAAAGAGTCACCTTGTTGAGTCCAAGTCTATAGTTTATTCGAAAGTGCAATAATAAATAATGCGAGGTTGTAAGAAGGTATCGCCCAAACAATGCACCACATACCCAACTAAAGTCACGCGAATGGAAAGAATGAAGCTTTCTGAAGTTGTCGTCACTAGATTAGTCATACTATACTCATTGTAGTTGTTAGGAGGTAGTTAGGAGGCTCGTGCGATCGGTTCGCAGTGCCAGCTGGCAAACAGACTTTGTAATGCACGAAAACAATAAATGCAACAAATGACGGAGTGCATCAACCGAGCTCGAACTTGACCTAAGTTAACACATGCGTGATTGTGCGTTGTGTCTGCTGTGCCCGCGCTAAATGTATCCCTCATATGAATATATGAATTGAATATAGTATTTGGTTTAGTGTGTTGTACTCATAAATTAGCTGAATATGTGCCATATCAGCCACACACAAGCAGCACCCTTTTAATATAGTTCAGATTCTAATGAAAAAAATAAATGTATGTATATGTATCTTTAAAGTACGGCACGCTCCATAGATAATTCTAGAATGGATGTTGTCTGTCTAAATTTAGCACTCGTGTAAACTGGTATCGCCAACACGGACCATCGGCCACGCAGCTACCCACTCGTGTCACACCAAGTTCGCTTCCTACTTGGTCTTAATCTTTATTGCGAATTGAGGGTTCGTCCTTAACTTTGTTTATTTTAATGCGTCGTCACCGTTCAGCAACAACTTTAATGCTTGCATACCTACACAACTTCAGTTCTGTGGGCCTGAGTATCTACGATTCATTTCTTGTTATCGTGCATGCGTGCTGTGCAGCGATTTCAAGGCTTCGCAGTTGATTGGTCGGTCGGTCGGTCAACCAGGCGCCAAGTACATTTCAATGTCATGAGCACCATGGGTAGAGCCGAGAGCGTGGGCGCAGATGCAATGAGAGATGCTCCCTAAGAACCCATCCCACCGCACCACTTCACTTCACTTTACACTGACTGCATTCGAGTAATGCGCATTGCCGAATGGATCTGTCGGTCTGTTTGTCGCTCTTTCTGTCGTTCGTTCCATTAAGTGTACGCATGGAAAATTTATATATGCACAACAATTTAGCGTCGCCTATCTATACAGAATATTTTCCAACATTTTATTGCATTTCCGTTGATGTTTGATTTTTAATGCAGAGAAATTCTTTATGGGGCGGAATGGCGGATTGGCGTCGGTTTAACGTCTTGATGGGCTGACTTGCTGCTTGGGTTGAGGTGAGCTGAGCTGAGCTGAGTTAAGTCGATTCATTAGGGGCATTCAATGTGGTTGATTGTTTGTGAAGTACACTGTGAGAATTTTGGTGACAATTATTTAGCTAAAATATTCCGTTTTATTTTTGTATTCTCAAATCGTGTGTGCGACGCATTAAAATGACAAATAAAAAATTGTTAAATCAAATAAGCTTAAAAAAAAACAAGTCTAAAAAATCAAAACGGCCAAAACTTTGACATTCTGTTTTTAATTAATAAATCAGGAATATCTTTTAGCCTGTTAAGTCTTAAAACTTGTAGTTAGAAGTTTCTTCAGCCTTAAAAGGACGCCTTCGTTCGATGGGAGCTCAGTCTCAATAGAGACTGCTAGAATTCTTCACTTTGATGGAGTTTAACTTTTCGGATGTTTTTATAGTTGCATTTTATGAATTTATGGTAGAAATATGAATTTGAGATCCTTAGGACTTTTTAAATTCAAGAATATTTTTAGTCGTCTCCCAAAGTGTTTTAAAGTAATCTTAACGCTCCGAAAATTGTCAGAATTAAGACTTTTAAGAGTTCTTTTCATGTAGGCTCCAAAACCGTTTCTACCTTAAGCTGACGTTCGCACTAAAAAAGACTATGCTAGAGTAGTGTTCTTTAAGAACAACAATATTTCTCTTATGTAGAATACTTCCTCGCAAGTCAACGTATTCGTATTAATATGCTGATAGATACAGACATTATTATTGTAACTTACAATGAGATTGTTCTATCTGGACTCTGATGAATGCTTGTATTAACTGGCTTGATTAACTGACTGAATATTAATAGAATTGTGGATGTAGTCCTACATGATGATTTATAAGCTCGCTTAGATTTAATAGACAAAATTTGAAGTAATAGGAAAAATACCATGCGAAAAGGCAACTGAGCGATGTCTACGAAGCAAGTACAAATTGACTTGGCGTATAAAGTAAATATTGATTATAACAATTTTGATGGATTTTTTTTTACATCACTTTGCCACTGACCATTTTGACGTAGTTAATGTTCAAACGCTCAATAAGCAAGGCAAAGCGGACAGAAAAGATAGTGAGACTGATAGAACATTGTACTATGCATTATATAATTATATGAAGTATAGATGAGTGATGCTGTTTTCTGCTGCTGTTATTTGGTGAAATTCTAACCAATTTAAGATATTAATAACTGCTTGCTCTACTTTGCTAAGATATGAAATTTCCTCGTCTTGCGGTCTTGTCTTGTGTTGAGCATGTATCTCAAGCAGTGAAAAGCTATCCAGAGAAAACTTTCCGCTTGAATTGAGTAGAACTGGTTCCTTAAACGATGCCAAAAGAACAAATAAATGCACAAGTCTAACTTAGGGAGATGCCAGGAGTAAAACCAGTTTGATTTAGTGCATTAGCAGCAGCGGAATGAGTATCAGGGGAGGGACCGTGACAAGAAAAATTAAATTATTTAATTGACATATATTTGTTGTATTTTTTTTGTTATCATATAAATAATAATATTTATAAATTCGATTGACAATGAAACATTGTGCGACGTTACGCTATCACGGGAATTTTATCTACAACATTTTCGGATAAACGCGCCCCAACCACCCACTGACACCTTTACTACTGTTGGCTGACAGCTGCCACTATTGGAGAGGCAAGCCAAGAGCAGCTATAAAGACAGAAAACACTGACACACAACGTACTGGGACAACAAACAAATTACGAGTAATGTGAAGCGAAATGAGTAATAAGCAAAGTCATTAAAAAAGAAATTAATTCGAATAAATTAAAATAAAATATAAAGTAATAAAAAAGTAATGAATACATTTTGAGTGGGGCGTACGATTACCGCTTGCCGGGAGCCATATTTGTCGCCATTGGCCGCGGCCTCCAGCAGGTGGGAGCTCTCCTCTGTTTGGTTGGCTGGCTTGCGGGCATCGCCCGAATCGGAGGACGAAGCTGTCGTTGACATTTTCCACTTATATTTTTGTTTTTATTTATTTATTTCTTTCTTTTTAAAGGTTATTGAAAGCGGTTATGTAAATAAAATGGGTCGGTTTCGAGCACAAAACAAATTTCTCCAGCACAAAACACAGGCGAAGGAAGAAACGCGGGTGTAAAAAAAACCGCTTTGATATGTATCTTCTTTTATAATTTATTGAGTATTTTTTTATATAACTTTTGTAAGGAATAATCCTTTTAATATGCTTGATTTTCACTTGTGACTTGAGTTTTCTTTTGTACCGCGAGAAAATTTTTTTGTGGTTCTCTTGTGCGCGCGTCCAAATTGTTGAATAATACGCAAACAAATGCAAATGTCCTTTAAGAAAGGCACACTGACAGCGGCGTGGTTAGGACGAATTTAACTGATGTCGTTCGTTCAATGACTAGGGCGAAGTCGAAACGACTACAAATACACCCACGCGTCGTAGCTTTTAGAACGCATGCGCTTTGGCGCTTGACTTTGAGTATTGCTGAGACGCGTAAAGGAAGAACATTTTCGATTTCGATATTTTTGACAATGTTGCGTTTTTGGTTATTCGAAATTACACGATTTTCTTTTACTTTAATCAGACAGTAAAGCCTTTTTGAGTATTAATTGTAATGAGTATTCACTCTTCTCTGCGCCTTTTTAGCTTGGACGCGTTTCCGTTGCGTTGGCTTTGGAATTGGATTCGGTTTCGGTAGCCGCACAGCCACGTACAAAAATTTACTTCTGCTGCGTACGAGCGTCGACTGGTAAATGTGGCCAGTTGCCAGCTTGCTCTCCAGCGCGCAGCGTATGTATCTGCTGCTGGCCCAACAAGAGCAGCAGCAAGAACAGCATCTCAGCGAACCGGCAAAAGCAACTAAAACCGCTTAACTTTGGCCCCACTTCGTTTGCATCAATTTCAAGGCACAGTGGTGGTACTTTTAGGAAATGCAGCTAGTAGATACTTGTAAGTACATTACTGTATAGATACATACTACTCGAGGCGAATGACTTGCGTGCAGTCTGTGTCTTTTTTGTTTATCTTCTTTTGCATGTTGATTTGCAGCAACACATAAACGAACTGGTATGACGGCTTCTGTGCTCTTTGCCTTGGCCGTCGCTCCACAGCTTGTGCTTTGCATTTTGGGTATTTATTCTCTTTTCATCATCTGGTGTATGGCTTTCTGACAAACGGCGGACCAAATGCAACAAGGCAAGAGACTGTTGGACTATTGTGTTCATTACACTACCCCTTGCGATTGCTCATCAATTGTAACCGGTTTGAATGAATTTTGTTGTTGGCGTATGTGCTGGCTTGAATTGTATTGAACACCATCAATGGAGAGGTGTCGTGCCGTGTCTCAAATTGTATCATTTTTATAAGTCTCAATTGCATTGCGTCGCAAAAAGATGCAAATGCAAATTGATGAACGAAAATAAATTCATTAAGCCCGTTCGCCCGCTGTTTGTGAGAGACGCTGCAATTGTAGGAAAACTGCAATTGAAAGGGCGCGAAAGCATATATATATATATAAACCGCATGCTGCTGACGTCACAGGCTACTTGTAATCTGGGTTTTGTAAACAAATACGCGCAAAGCAACATGTGAAATCGAACAGGTTCCTCACAAACAAATGATTAATTCGAAAAACAATCGAATCATATGTGTTCAAAAGATAGCGAAAGCATTTGTCGTGTACGCGGGTATTTAGATACTAATTGGTCTCTTCTTCTTCTGCCTTTTCAGTTTCAATTCTCGGCCAAGGCAGGCAGCGAATGTTGGCAAGCGTATTTCATATGCTGGGCGCTCAGTGCGAACAGAAGCGCGTTGCAGCAAATAATTAGATTACAACTGGAAAAAGCTGCTAAATAATGTTGAACCCCAGCACTAACAGAGAAGGGGAGTAGAAATAAGCCCAGTCAAGCAGTACACGAAAGCTCATTAGCGCACAACCAAGATTTTGTTTCCACATTGCACGAACGAATGGCACAGTCAGTGAATCAGCGCGGCCGGTAGATATCAACAACAGTAATCTCAGCGCAAGTTTTGTACCGAAAGTAAATACACACAATAAGATAAACAAAAGCTATAACGACACGGAAGGAAAGCAACGCAGAGCGCGCGCCAACATATTTGCAGACGGCATACGTCACAAGCCCAGAAGCAAGCAGTAGCGGAAAAGGCAGCTGCAGATACATTTACAGAACGCTACTCACACCACCCAGCGTTGCTCACTTGATAGCTTTCATTCAGAAGCACTCAGGTTTTTTTTTTTGTATTCATTTGTATGACATTGTGACGTCATAGCTGCCAAGCCCCAAATATGCTGGCCAATAGGCGCCTTCGTTGAGTGAACGCGCCTCCATTCAGCGCTGCTGTTGTAAGCAGCTTATATGGTAGATACTTTTTATGTATGTGTGTATGCATTTGTAGCTAGCAGTGTACGGGCAGGGGTGTGTTTGTATATCATAAAGTCGCGAATCACGCGATTTTTATTTTTCCCTAGAAATTCAAGCACATTAAGTATGTTAGTATTGTAAGACTATATGTCTAGATAAGTAATTAAGTAGATATGTGACTACTAAGACTGTTTGTTGTTTTATATTACTGCTGACGTGATTGTTTTGTTGAAATTCTGGTTGATGACTTACATTTGAACTTGTGAATTGTTACGTTTTAATAATTGGCAAGCGTTTTTAGACAGGAACTCTTGAATAAATATTTTTTAATGATTGGCGAAAGCTTTTGAATGTAATCCTAAAATTAACGTATGAATCAGCAATATTGCTTAATTATAGTTGACTTAGGCTTTTCAAAGCATTTACTTTTGAGAATATGGATCCAATCATTCAAAAGCAAGATGTGTTTAAGCGGCCAATTGTTCGTTTGGAAAATTCAAATTAACCACTACTTATGTGAAAAGGCCTTTGTATCTGTCACAGCCATCAAAACACGCCATCGATCTTAGCTTGAAATAAACGCAGTGCTCTATCTTGCAGTAACAACATTGGATTCAAGTATCCATAATATCATTTCAAGCAACCAGAAACAACCATCACACTAGGAATGTGTCTCTCAAGGGTATGCAACATTTGCTTTATTTGTTAGTGAGGCTCTCTCAGGTATGCAATACTTTTTGCTTGCGTGCAAATCATGGTCATGGTCATTCACTTTGGCAACTCGAAAAAGTTATTGCATACTTTTAGTGCAGATTTTGCGAGCTAAGTGTATTTTTGTAAAAGCCTGCGTAGTAGCCATGGAATTCAACTTGGTTATAACGTTTATTTTATTAACATTTACTCACAAAGTATAAATGCGTCTTATACGCTAGAACAAAAATCAGTACTCCTGGTTAGAATATTCTTCTCGTTTGCTTGCGCCGATGCCGTGTTGCCAGATTCGGCTGAGTCCCGTTTAATTGGGTTGCCACATCTACTCCCCCTTCAGTGACATCGTCGGTTGGCGAGGGTAACGGAATAAGCTCACGTGGCTGTGAAGGCGATGTTGTTGCTGGCGGTATGGGCTCTGGAACTTCCCTGTCTGGTGATGAACTAGTTGACACATGTTCGCCGTCTGGAGTGTCGACGTTGGCAAGGAATGCAGGCTTGAGTAGATCAACTGAGATGGCCTTATCCTCGCCGTTTATGTCGATTATGTAGACCTTGTCGTCTATACGTCGAACTATTTTGTACGGGTCGGTGTATGGTTACTCGAGAGGTTCCTTTACAGCCGCCACTAATTTGAAAACGTGCGTGCAGGTTTGTAGCTCTTTTGCACAAAAAACTTGTGGTTTCCTGTGATGCGCCGCTGGAGCTGGCTTCACTGTGGGTATTATTTTTCGAAGCCTTTCAATGCAGCGGTGCTGGTCAACAGGAATTGCTGCATTTCTTGATGTGAAGAAATTGTTAGGAAGAGGCGTGCCAAGAATCATTTCTGCAGGCGACGATTGTAAGTCTTACTTGAAAACTGTGCGTAGTCCCAGCAAAACTATCGGTATAAGCTCTGGCCAAGGAACGTGTGCGTTACACATTAGCGCAGCTTTAAGTGTGCGATGCCATCTCTCCACCATGCCATTAGATTGAGGGTGATACGCTGTAGTTCGAATTCTTTCAGCTCCTATCATTTTTGCTAATTCAGCGAAGAGCGCTGACTCGAACTGTGTGCCTTGATCTGTGGTTATTGCAAGCTGAGTACCGAAGACGCAAATCCATTGAGTATATAAAGCTTAAACCACAGTCTCCGCTGACATATTTGGTAAAGGAATAGCAAGCGGTCATCTGCTGAACCGATCTATGATAGTCAGGCAGTAGCGTAGCCCGTTGACACGTGGTAGCTCTATTAAATCCAAGTGGATATGGTCGAAGCGATTGTCAGGAACTTCAATTTTGTTAAGAGGACTGTGTGTGTGTCGATGAATTTTTGTGCACTGGCACGGAACGCACTGTCGTGACCAGGCTAGGGCATCCCTATTTATATGTGGCCAGACGTATTGTTGTTTGAGCATTTTAACAGTGGTACGACCACTGTGGTGCGACCATATACGATTGAGCCGTTTTGTTGTAGCTCTGTGAGTCGCACTGTTGAGATGTTGTACAATTTTACTTCGCCAAGCTTTCCTTTCGTTGATATTGACGTGCCGGGATCTATTAGGCGTTTGCCTTTGAGATCAATTAACAAACCGTGATGTGTGAGGAAATCCGCTCCGATGATTGCTGACTGCACGTCGCCGATTATAAAGGACTATTTGAACTTGCGTCGCAAATTAAAATCAAATGATATGTTGATTGTACCGTATGTGTCGATAATTGACGTGGTGGCAGCATATAATTTGAATTCGTCTTTTTTATAGTGTTCCTTTTTTAGCATTGATATCGGTATGAGTGAGATGACTGAACCCGAATCAATTAAAAATTTGGTGTTAGAGGAACGGTCGTAGACGTGGAATCTAAACTCCTTATTAAGGTGGAACGGTGAATGTTTGCTGTCATCGACCGCCTTTACGTAAGACAGCTTCTTTAGTTTTCCTACTGTACTGTCCACGAGCATAGATGTGTGCAGCGGCGGGCGTTAGCCGCGAATTTCCGGTGATAGTAGCACAGTCGTGAATCTTTGCTTGGAGGTGGTAATTCCTGCGTATGTTTTGCACCTAGGCGCGTCTTGTCAGCAATTTCCTTCTTCAATAGAGACAGCGTCTTTTTGATGTCTGCGATATCGCGTCTAACATTGTCTAAACGCTCATCTGATGTAGTTGTTGCAGGACGAATGGGGTGGATGGGGTGGCGTTGCGACGAAACATGCGTCGTCGCCATAACAAGGGAACCGGTTTCATCTTCCATAAGCTCGTCGGCCAGTTCTGACTTCTCTTCAATTGAAGTTGAGCGTAGTAGTTTAAGGCTGCCCATGCAATGGCAATGGTGAGAGCCAGCGTTCCCGTAGAAGATCACTGGAGCCATGCTCCCCAAGAAACATTTTCATTTGGCGTAATAGTTGTGATGGCTTCTTGTCTCCAAACTCGAGCTCTGATATTGCCCGGAGTAGTTGCCGCTCGGCAGACTCCGAGAATCGTTTGATTATGGCTGCCTTTAGATGCTCATATTTGTTGGCAAAGGAGGCTTAACGAGAACACCGGTAAGCTCAGACATAATATCTGCATCCAGTGCACTCAATAGATGATAATAGCGGGTGTTGTCAGCGGTAATGCGATTGCATTGAAATTGCGCCTCTACTTGCAGAAACCAAAGTTGCGCGTGTTGTTTCCAAAATGGCGGCACTTTGTAAACGCTTTGTATGATTTCACCAGAGTCAGGCGACGGTGATGGCGCAACTGCGTTTTCCTGATTGTCAGTCATGTTTTGTTTTATTTTATTTAATTTGTGTGTTGTGTATGTTGTGCCAAGGAATTCAACTTGGTTACAACGTTTATTTTATTAACGTTTACTCACAAGGTATAATTGCGTCTTATACGCTAGAACAAAAATCAGTACTCCTGGTTAGAATATTCGTCTCAGTATTAACATTTGCTTGCGCCGATGACGTGTTGGCAGATTCGGCTGAGTCCCTTTTAATTGAGTTGCCACACCTTTAACAATATTCCGTCTACATCCAAAAAAAAAAGTATATGTCGAGTGCGAAATAAGTCCTTCTTTTCGATTTTCCGAGTCTACTTAACTATTCCACAACTTATTGACTTGAAAAAAATCCATATATAAATAAAATAAATAAAAAGAAAAATAAAATAAACGATTGATTGCGTTGAAATACGTTTTAAAATATATGTAGGTACAGCAATTTTTATGAGTAGATAATTGATGAGCTGTACGGCTGATTAAGAAAAAAGTTTTTGTTTTGCTGCCTAAAACGCATTAAAATCACGTGTATCTAGATACAAGTCAACTTAGATTGTTTACGTTGACAGTTATTTTCGTATGTAAATACGGAAGCACACTTTCCGCAAAGTGCTAAACGCATACACAACGAGCTTTATTGCAGGGCAAATGTGCAAAACCATAATTGCAATAGCTTAATAAATCGAAAACCAAAATTCGCATGCGACGCACGTTCGCGGGTTTTTTTTATATCCTTAACTTGTATCTGGCTACCTCAGTGTTACTGTTCACCTACTAATCGCTGTAATAATAATTATAATTAATGTCAGTTCAGCAAAAATTGTGTATCCAGACAAATATTTTGTTATTGTTTGCGACAACACAAAAGCCCATTTGAGCCACTTCTTTATGGTGCTGTAAATCATTAGCGGCTTTAATCCTACAAATGTGCGCAATTTCGTTTTGCTTAGTTTAACTATAATTTTAACAGGAAGGTTGGTTTAGT
This sequence comes from Cacoxenus indagator, assembly GCA_035041755.1. Lineage (NCBI taxonomy): Eukaryota > Metazoa > Arthropoda > Insecta > Diptera > Drosophilidae > Cacoxenus > Cacoxenus indagator. Next base: position 80,887 of record JAWNKX010000831.1, read on the forward strand.
GCAACAAGTCGTAATGCACGTAAAAGAAAAGGTAGCGCCCTTGACATTCATTAACTGACTTCAAGGTCAAGCGGAAGTACAAAATCATATCAATCGAACAACCAATCATTCCAATTTTCTATGCACTGTGGTTTTGTATGAGAAGTAACCCAGGAGTGTTTCGTCTTAACCAAAATCAATTAAATTAAAATTCTTCGCATGAGTCAATTGCCGTGAACTCGATTACGCAATGAATTCTGGTTTTAGCACAAGTGACGTACATTTTTAACAGTAAAATTAACAAAAAATAACCTCGGTAGTAAATGTGAAGAAAGTTTCCAAAGAAATCTTCAAAAATACTGCTCCGAAGACACATTTATTCATTCATTCATTAATTCTTGACGATTTTTATAGCCAATTTGTTAAAGTAAGTGGAAAAAATAAATGAGTTTTTTACACAAAGCTTAATTTTTAAATAACTCGAAACGTTAACCAGGCGTCATCAGCTTTAATTAGGCGCATGACACTTTTTCAGTAAGTATCGTTTTGCTTGTGGAAATTTTCATTCGGCGGAAATAGTTATTTCGCTTATCAGTCCGGTGCTCCAAAATTATTAAATTGAATATTTTTTCAATAAGTGAGGCTTAGTACTGGAGTGTAAGTTTTATTGCGTATTGTGCTTGGATCTAACACTCTACACAGCGGGTTTGTCGTATCTTGTGGCTAACATGGCTCTGTTATCAAGAACCCATGCGGATGACTTCATCTTTAACATACTTATTCAGAGCCAGTTAACCAACAGAGCTCATGCATGACTTTCTCATTGGATTCAGTAGATGACCAAACTCAACAATACAGTTAGATGTATCCGTTATTTAGGTATGTAGTCGTGCGTTCGGGGTAAGCTTAACTCAGTGGTACTATATATTCTTATTATGTAGTTTCAGATTGGTGACTCTAGCTGCTTAAAGAAAGAAATAGATGTTACGAAACTAAATAATAAAGCTCTCGAACCAAATTTTGAACCACGAAGCAATGTAAACGTATCTACACTCTTACTTTCGAAGTTTGAATTTGAGTTTAGCCTTCGATTTGTGACGCTTTGCTTTCCGAGCTGTGCGCTCTCAATAAAGTTTAATAAATTAAAAGAAAACAATCCAAATTTATTCTAAACAAAACCATAAAAATAAAAAATAAAATAAAAAAATCGAATCACAAAAGTAGCGCACAATTGCCAAGGCGAAGGTCAAAGCTCGCCATGCCTCCTCTCGATTTGTTTAGGTTTTTGTACCTTAAGCACTAAGAAAAAGTATGTAAAATGCAAAGCCGCACAAGAAATAGAGGAAAAAATTATTTTGATTACATAATTAAATTATAATTTTCCATAGTACGACGCAAGGCAACAATTGAAGCCCAAAGTCACGTTCAGAGCGATGACTTGCGTGTAAGCCCTCGCGGACAGGAGGCGGCTGATTGGAACAGCTAGCTGAATACAACGAAACAGCGCGAGTTTGTTTTGTTGCAGTACTTTGTTATTTTGTTATTGAAAAATGTTTGTTGCTGTTGTTGTTGTTATTATTATTATAGTTTTTGCGCTTTTCTATTGGCTTGATATTTGTGGGCTCGCGCTTAGTAAGTGCTGACGTTATCGACAGCGTCTTCACGGCGAAGTTGAACCGCTGCCTGACCTTATAAATTGCTCAGCCGGTTCAGCGATAAGCGCCGGGCCTCATTTTCTCCACGTTTGAGGACATGCGACAAAAATAAATACTGATTAGCTGTGCTGAGATTTTGCTTTGAATTTTTTAATAAACTAATTTTGGTGAATACTGGCATGTCGTTGTTTATGTGCGTGTGTGTGTCAATGGGCAACAACGAGGTCAACTCAGGTTCAATTAGAGTAGGAAAAAACCGAACTTTCGCGTAAGCAGAAATGTGACAATTCATCTTCTTCTGCGCTTCTTCAATGTTTTCAGTTACAACGCCAACAGTTGAAATGTTATCAAGCGAAATGCTTGAAATAAATTAATGGACTGCAATCTCCGTCGATTTTTTCCGACGTATTTTCAATCGATTTGCTGCTTTTGCATTCGTTTTTCAGCCAATTAAGCTTTATTGCTGATCAACAGCTCACCATCGCTCCGGCTCACAGAGGATTTCGTTAAATTCGGTACAAAGTCCTCAATCTCTCGGTATGAAGTGCACTTCGATAGTAAGTTTTACAAAGCAAGTCGGCGTAGCCGGTGGACGGGGATCAGGCTAATCAACTGTTACGATTGACAAAGAAAATAACCCAGATAAGTGAATTTTTGGGATGATACAAGTTTGCCTGATTTCAAGTAACTTTTTAGCTTAGTGCTTAACACACAGATATATAAGGAGAGAGAAGGTGGAAAAGTGTGCGCTAAAGAACCGAGCAGAAGCTCCCACAGCATTACTATAACTCTCCCAGAGGGTGGTATCCATGTGCTGTGGTATGTTTGGATTGTTGTTACTCATGGACTCCTGCAGATGCCAACGAGAAGTTTTACCCCCTTTCAGATAAGTCGATGCACTACTGTGTTGTACCTGTCATGCGCCTTTTTATTTCATTATTCGAAATCATAACTCGAACTGTTACATTAAGTGGCCACTTCACTACTGTAGTGGCTAAATTTTGTAGTACCACTTGTAGGCACTCTAAATTGAGACTTGCTCCATTTTGGCGACGGTCGTTGGCACAAGTCCGCATTATAATTCGATTAGTTTTGATAGAAATCGCTATTAATGCACGCTGATAAAATCAATCGTTATATTATATCTTATCGTATATCTGTATGCATAAGCACGATAAGTACTCCGATAAGAATGACAACTACACCAACAAGAAAATAATGACAATGACGACACTGATTAAATATAATTTTTGCATGTGTTCTTCTGTTATTTTTATAATATATATATGTAAGTATACAGACAGATATATATTTTTATTTTTTGTTCGGCATACAAAATCACGCGAATGCCACAACAACAACAGTAGGAACGAAAGAAATTTCCAACAATATTTAAAAAAGCGCGCTGCGATAAACAACAACTAAAGCAGCCAAGAGACACGCCCATATGGCATACGGTAACGTAATAAAATTACAACTGAGTAGTGAGAAAAGCAAAAATTATATTGTTGCAGCGCATTTCCAGAATCGGCAATTAAGCACTTTTTCGATATAACCTCGTTTCCACCATAATACAGTGTCAAACCCCAAATCGAAGACGTCAACGACGACGAGAATGACACCATCTGGTCATTATGAGTATTGCAGTTAAAGTGTGGGTGGGTCTTAGAAGGTGTAATCTACTTAAGAGTACACACTTAATGCTCAATCATATTTGATTTGGAAATTTTTATAAACATTTTGGGGTTATCTATTAAGCGAAAATGATGAATGAAAGTAGAGGAATTCGATAACGATTCAGGAACTTGAGCGATTGCATGGAAAATGTATTCTCTTCAAGTACAAATTTAAATATACCTACCAAAGCGATGTCATGGAAAATGCATTCTTTTCAGATATTAATTTAAATATACCTACCAAACGATCTATCATTAGCGAGCCTATCAATTAGCATTTTCAGAGCTTAATTCGATTTCATACCCCAAGAATAAAAGGTTGTGCTCCAAAGAACTTGGAAAGGACTATTGTTTTCTATGGAGGTTAGGCTACTCCTTATGCTACCCCTTTTCAAATGAGAATATTATACATTCGAGAAAATATTTTCATTCGGGTCTCAGAGATTTTTTAATATTCGATACAGATCGAAGACCTTGGTTAATTCTACTTTTTGGGCTGTTTAAAAATACTTTTGGTAAACTATTGTTTGGGCCTTTTTTATATGTAGTTAAGTATTGTTTATTTACTCTAAAGAAATTGGATTGAATTGTTATTAACTAATAAGCGAAGAGAGCGTATGATACTTAAGTGAGATCATACATGCACTATTAGTCGTAAGTCTCTCCAGTTCGCGGTGCATTATAGGAGCTTTGAGCTTAACGTAAGTTTTGTTACCTTAAAATAGGTTAGTAGGTAGAATAAATTAAAAGAGTAATGCCACCGTGGTAGAATTTTTGGCTTAGGTGCGATCGGCCCCAGTTTGATCCACAGTGAATGCATATTCTTGATTGCACTCAAAGATGGGCCCTAGTTGGTACGGTGGTAGAATTTTAGCCTGCCACGCGAGTGACTAGTTCGAATCCCAGGAGCACCCCTCGGTGGTATTGTGGTAGACTACGCACGTGCCACGCGGGCGGTCCAAGTACGAATCCCAAGGTGATATCATTCTAGTCTACATTCGCTAAATTAGTGTCAACTTCTAAGGCCAGCGAGCCCGTTTATAGTTATTGATTTTGGAGCGCATTGGTCGGCACCTAATAACTGTTGTAGATAGTGGATAGACTATATATACCGTTCATAGAATTTATTATATTTTTTTATTATTGTAATAAGAAGTATAGCGAAAATAGAAAAACGAAATGGGAAATGTTCATCGAATTAAAAGGAGATTACTTTCATAGAACACAGAACAAAAGTGTTATCTTTTGTTGTCAGAAATTTTTTAATGACATTAAATTAATGACCATAAATACAATCAGTTGAATTTTGAAAAGCAGAACCATGTTCGTTCTCAAGCGTTACCTATATAATACACTAAAAAAAAAAAAACAATTCCTGATACTATAATACTGATTGATTAAAAAAAAACTAATATAGTAGCAGACCCCCCCGTTATGCATGGAATACTTTATCGGTGAACATTTTAATCCATAATCTTATCGCATACTAAGCACTTTCGAGTCATTTTGTATACTCGAATTGAATGGGCCCGCTCACCGCGCAGGCACGTCTTGAGCTGCTCAAATTTTATGGTATCCGTTCCTTTTTTCTTCTTCTATAGAATTTCATGACATGTCATGTTTTCCACAATTTATTACCGATAACTCTTATCACCCCCAACGGCATGGCTCAATACTTTGCGGCCAAACAAACGATCGAAGGATTAGTGCAATCGTTGTGTGCATGCGAGTCCGGTGATGTTTTATCTTTACAATTTTATCATTGCGCTCGGCTTGGGTTCTCTCAAAAAGGTTAGCACTACTCGAAAGTATTATAGATACAACAAAAAAAAAGCATTGTTAGTATATTGGATTATGACACTTTTGTTCGAACACATGCAGTAAATGGTGTAGGCACACAAATAGATAGTAATCTGGGTGTTCACATCACTCATACCACAAGAGGGTTATTTGTGAAGCGATTCAGAATGCAATGAAATGAATACTCCTTGAACTTTTTGATTATTTTTTATAGAATTCTTCTTTTGTATTGCCTTTATTTGCAATGCTATTTGCTATTATTTGATAAGGTATCTTGAATCGACTTGTACTTCTGCGTATAAACTGCAGTTATTATCTGCGCATACCAACACTGCACTCTTATTATGACAAGAATACGCCCCCTCACTATGTGAGCACGCACAAATATGTCGTTTATTATAGCGATATTTCAATATAGCTTTATGCTTTAAGTAGTCACTTCCTTATTAAATTTATTTTAAAGATGATGCGATATTATGATATGAACGATGATGGGCTGAGCATCATGATGCTGAACTACGTTCGTAGAACTATGTACACTTGATTTGACGGAATATCCCTGAGTACAAATGTATCTTCTTCACAACATGTGAATCACAATTGTCTGTACTTTAGTTTGATTAAAAGTTGTTATTGTATCTGCACTTAAGTGGCAACATGCCGGCAATTTTCATTTCAATAAATCGAATAAATGAGAAAAATCTGGGTATAGTCACTTCTGAATTGTATGAATAATGAAGCCGTCAGTACAGCAGTTTGAGTGCAATCATGGGGGTACGTATACTATTTGTGTTAGCGTAATATAGGCTATAAAGAAAGTATTGTATGTTCTGTAAAACATATGTCAATCGAACATTCTATTAAAAAATAACGGTAACCAGCATGAATTACTACGTTTCATCAATCAATGAATTTTGTGTTCGATAATTAAACAAACAAAAAAATTCACCCGAATTACAAGTTAATGGACACACTCTTCTCTAAATGATGATATGTGAATGGATTACATATCCATATAGTCGTATATAACAAAATCTCGCCTCATTTCAACTAACAAAAACCTTTACAGTTGCGAACAAAACTTACGTCAACTCGTATTTAGTTATAAAAGTATCTCACTATTTGTGCAGTAAGAGAAACGAGAAATTACAAGTTGTTTTCAACGGAGGCTTACGGCTCAAATTTCAAGAAAAAAAAAAAAATTACTTTTTTGCACAACGCGACTATTTTTCGCGACATTTCGTGACAATTGTAGTGAGAAAGTGAACGGCGGTTAGCAGCGGGTTGTAATACTCTCAACGTCACAGCTAGAACGATTCAAAATTTAATTGGGGCATTTTTTTGCATTTCTAGTGTTTAAAGCGAAAATATAATGAACCCGTTAATTGCGTTATAAATTAATACCTATTGGCTGCAGTTCATTGATGAATAAAGATGCATTAAAAATATTCGATGGTTTATGTAAATTTATTGCTAAAACGCCCACCATATAGAAAATACGGCGGGGTTGTGAGTGAATTCGCCTATTGAACTCACGTGCAAATGTGATTGTAATTAAATTCATTGTTTCAAATTTTTATTTTAACCTAACAACTGAATGTGGTAAACAACTCGCAGCGGCCAACTGAGTCATGTTCAGCCGGTGACGTTTCATGGAAATTCTGTCTTAAGTGTTAATGCCAAACTGTAATGGGAAACGTGTAAAGGTAATTTCTTTTAAGTGAGTGAGAGAGGAAGAAGTAACGAAAATGGGAATTCAAAATAATAATGAATAATGTAATTGGAAATGTAATTTCATTTACCTGGAATTTATTCCTACTGATGGTGGAAATAATGATGGGGAGCAAAATATTGAATCAAATATTTAAACTAATAACTCAACAATTGCACTTAGCAAAAGTAGATCAAGATAAAAGGTTTCCTGGACAATGCCCTAAAGAAAAAAGAGCAAATAGTCTATCTTCGAAATAGACTGATTGGGTTGTAAGATATTCCATTAATATGAAATGTCAAAAGGGGAAATAACTACAGAGAAATATTTGTATCCAAGCATTTAAGGATATAGGAATTGCAAAATAAAGAACTAGTAATAATACTACAATTGGAAATACAAAAGGTTCGATAGCACGCAAGCTCTTTAGTGTTAGGGAAGAATATTAGTAGTTTTCTCTGCCTTTGCCTAATTGATTTGAAGTTGTTCTATTGAGTAAATATTAACACTCTGGTATATTTGCAATACTACATTCACAATGACCTATATATACCAACTATGATAATTCAACAATCATCCGAATCCAGTAGCGCAGTACCTCACCCAATACAGTACGCATTCTCGACTCAATGCACTATGGCTGCCGCTAATCACAATAAAGGGAATAAAAATAACAGCTTTAAAATTTAAGCATACAATAAATAATACTAAACTAAAAAAGAAATAATGATTTCACAACTTAGGAGCCGAAATTCTAAGAAAAATTGGCATAAACCATGGTTAGAATAAACATTTGCTGCTGCTTTTGGAAATGAGTCACTAATCAAGATACAATGTGGCAGATGTTTACAATTAGTTGATACTAGGCTATCCTCTAAACCACCATATTTTGCAGACACGTGTGCTCTTCAACAATTTCGCCCAAATTCCATTTATAACAAACAATCGTTTTTTTTAATTGTTCAATTATACACAATTTTGAATTTGGGCCGATTTCAGTTGGAAAAATAAAGCAAAAAATACGATTTATCTATCAACAGAAAGTATCCGCAAAATATCAAGTTCGAAAGTATTTATTTATAACTTTGACAAAAGGTGCTACATGAGCGAAAGAGGGAGATAAAGAGCGAACGTGTGTATCTATGATTTGCAGATATATTTTACTGTTCGAAGATGCCAAAAATGTGTTGGGCGAAATTTCGGAAACGGTTTTTTCCATTTGATTAGGCAGAAACAAAAAATCCAATTGAAAGTCTGTGGAAAATTAGTGAGAAAAATGAAATCACATGCCAAAAAAAAAAAAAGAAGAAACAAAATGGTGGGAACGATTCGGAGGTGTAACTGAACTAATAAAGTAATAAACACGTGTGAGACGCAAAAGAACTATGAATTGCTCTCGTAGGTAATGATATCTGTATTATAAGACGATTGACAACATTAATGAATATTGTGAATGGCAATCCTAAGCACATTTGGTCATAGACTGAAGACAGAGGAACTCCAATTTCATTGACATCGCAAACTGACTAATGAGATTTCTCATAGTCCAATTTACACTTACTTTTATAGTTAGTTAAACACAAGCGCCACAAGCAAAACAAAGCAGAGTTCAAGTCAACTCTGCACTTTGTTTGTCTTGCGATAGCAGAGCGTGTTTTGGTGTTTTGGTATTCGGGCGTCTCAACTTCAAACAATCATTCCAAATTATATTGACAACCAAATCAGTCATCAGTTATTCAGAATTTGGCACTCATAATCAACATCGAGCTGTATTGGATGTGCTTATCGAAATGTTATAACTACCAAATAATAATGGTTTCATCATATCAAAAGAAATTGTAGGGGAGCAGGATGATAGTTGCAGGCGGCAACACTTCCAAGTAAACTCTAAAGATGAGATGTACTAAGATACTAAACTCAGGTACTAGACTACGTGCACCGGTTTGTTTGTAAGTGTGTCTAAATCAATGCACATTTTTGCAGGTGCATAATAAAATAGTAAAATCCTTGAGTTTGTGCACACTTTCTGATTTTGGCTTTTAATTTTTCCCTATTGCGCTTTGCGAAATTCCCGCCATACAAAAAATAAATAAATAAGTAATTAACATAAATAAAACAAATGAAATAAAATAAATAAAGTTTTGACAGGCTCTTTTTAATGCATGATTTTGAGTCAAAACCATAAAGTTGTCTAAAATAGCCGTGTCGTGTTCTATCATATAAATATCGCCCTTTGAATAACATTTAAAATTCTCCATGGGATTTTTTTATCTTTAACAACCACTTGTCAAGCTCACAATTAAGTTGAGTTGAGGTTTGGAAAGGGGGCCCGACTCGTCAAACTCAAAACTCAATAAAACCAGATTAACGAGAAAGTTTTTGCCCAACATCATAATGCCCAGGTGTAGATCACTAAAAGTTGGGTTTATTTACGTATATAACAAATTTGAGAATAAACGGTTGTAATAATTATGACAATATCATAAATGAAGTCATAGTAAATTGAATGGGAAAACTACTAAAAATCCATCAAGTGCTTATACCTTCGATAAAACAGGCATATAAAAATCCAGTGCAAATTCAGTATTGCACAAAAGTACATAGATAATTGTTTAATGCCATAATTGTCAGCACAATCTGAAAGATCTCAACAAGTGAACGAACGTCAAATTGTAAAGAGTTAGCAGTAGACGGACGGGAAATTAAGAAATTAAAAATAAGCCGAACCAAATCGTATATCCCTCATTGGAAAAATACAGTTTTGGAAAATTTGAGGTAATCTTTTGATTCCACTTATTAGTAAATTGCGAATATGATAAAGAATAACAAGAAAAAAAGTGCACTGTAAAAATTTACGATTGACTGTCATTAAAAAAATGATAGCAGCAAATGGAAATTGCTAAATTGATAAGTTGACGTTCAGCGTTTTTATACCGAATAATAACTGTGTGAATCAGTGTGGTATTTTTTCTTTGCTTTCTTTCTTTTTCTTTCTCTTTTTGTGTTTTTTGCGTCCTTTACCGCATGCCACACTCACCGCATAATTATGCGAATTACAATGAAGGCAGTAGAGGAAAAAAGGGAGATTTCACTTACTTCTTAATAAGGTATTGTTGCTGTGTAGTGCCTGATTGTTTTGTTTCAGCCGATTACTTGTTACGACTACGCTAGCACAGTTTCTTTGCTTCGAAGAACGGCTGCTGGCACTGCTGTTGAGCGCGTCCTTTTTCTCTGCTTTTAATGCGCTGATGAAAACACCAGCGCTTCCCTTTGCTTTAAAGGGTCGATGCGATTCGAATGTGCACACAATAAAAAAATTAAATTTGGTACACTGAGGAGCACACAATTAAAACAGTTCTGACACAGACACGTTAAAACACTAAAAATATATTTCAGTCGTAGTCCTGATTGACTTCGCTTGGCTTAGAATCGACTTGGACTTGAATCGTTGGACAGAAGACAGTATTCTGTTCCGTGTTCTAACCGCGCACGACGAACTCGTGTAAACGACTGATATCGCATTGATATGACAGTCGTCCGTTGTCGACTACATAAGCAGCTCAGCAGAATTTCACGCAGCGCAGTTGGCAGCGTCAGTCGTGGGTCCAAACGTCGCGCAGCGCGCTCACCGCATACGCCAAGTTCGCTGCTCGGCAGCAAACGCTGAGCACCGAGTGTTGCTTCTGCTTCTTACGTCTCTGCTCGCAGCCCATTACTCCAATGGCATTTTCACATTGACATTGAGCCGAAACGAACCGAACCGTTCTTTTTATGTGCTTTCCCAGTACTTTTTCCACTGCTGCTACCCCATCACCGCCACCTGCTCTGCTGGTGCTCTTTAGTGCTGTGGGTAATTCCGTTTATGATTTTGAACTCATCGCCCCCAAAGTCGACGTATGCTATGTATTATTTATTTGAGGAACTATGCTCGCTTGGCGCCGAAACTAAACAATTCAGATCGAGTGCTGTTCGCAGCCAGGCCTGGCCAGCCTGTTTACGTGAGTGGCTGCGCTTCGCTGCTTTGCGTTTTGTTCCTCACCCTTCTTCATCAATGTGTTGGGTATGATTCCTTTTTTTACTTGTCATGCGCTCTCACCTCTTGGATGGTGTGTGTATGTGAGGACGTGTATTTCAACACGACTGCAAGGATGCTGCGTTATTTCATGTCCTTGGAAAATGACAAATGCTAACAACCGATTACGATTTCATGCTTGCTTACGTTATTTACGTTATATACATACATATGTTGTAACATAATGAAATCTATTCGTGTGCGCGTGTGTCCAAATTGATGCAAATTCCTATTTAGATGTGAAATTAGATGATGAACTTCAGTAGCATACATTTGATCCTGTTTTCATCACTTTCCACTTCAAAAACTTTTCTCAATTCTAATAATGACACACAGTCCATTAAATGTTTTTAATAAAATTCATGAGGCATCCAAAAATCTCTTTATAACCAAAGGATTCCAAATACCCAACTGCCTTGTGGTCGATGTTAAGATCGTAAATAACTGCCTTTTTTGTGATAAGCAAACCACAACGTATTGTATCTTCCATATTCGGGACAGTAGATTTTGATACAGTACTTCCACGATAAAAACTATAAATCTTAAATGATCAAACAAATAAAACAATAAAAAATAAGCAAATAAGTAAATAAAATAAAAAATAAATGGAGTCTACACTTTCATAACAAATGGATCGAACTAAAATTTAGATTGGATGATGAAACGCGCAATATATCTTTGAAAAAAAATATTTAAGGTAAAACCACAGAATACTTAAACTACCAAAATACTCACATTTAGCACGATTATTGGTACCTAATGCTACTTCCTAATTCGTCTAATTTATAAACATTTTTTTGTATAAGCAGCAACATATTTTAATGTTTAAAAGAGGTTTTGCACAACTTCAATATTTTATAATTGTTCATTTTAATTGAATTTGTAGGTGACTGCGTATTTGTTTTTCTTTGTGTTTCTTTAAAACTGGTCTCATTGTTCTGATTGCTTTGAAATTGTAATTATGATTAATTTTATTCATAATATCAATATTAATTATCAAGTAACTTCAGCGCCGGTGTCGTTTCAACAAATCCGCAAAAACTCCACTTTAAAGTAGTTGGCGGAGTTGCACATTGCTGTGTGTCATTTGTGTTCGTTGTTACCGATTCCGACGTCTCTGACGTTGTATCATCTGTACCATTTACTACAACAGTCTCAGCCTTAAAGAGATTTCTATATTTTCCGAGTATTTCTTCTAGATGTGCAGTCTCTATTTTGAGCGATTGGCTCATTTTACGAAGATACGCGCCGATGCTAACCGCACTAAGGCCGCGAGGGTGCAGCACCAAGTAGGCTGCTGTCAAGGCAATCACTTTGGCTTCGGCGAGTGCGAGTGACTTGAATTCAAGCTGTGAAAGATACGAAAATAATATTAGTTTGAAGACTTAATAATAATAAAAAAAATTGAAATTTAATTTTCTTTTAAAATTATAATTCATTTTTTTGGGTGGAAAATATACTATCCAATAATCCGACTATGTGGGTTACTGATTAAGGTTTGCATGGAGATCCACAATGTACAATCTGTTAACCAACGCGAAGTTTGGAGTTTCATTAAGACCTTACAGGAATTAGGTGTATCTTCATATTTTTTATCTCACTCTCCCTTTTTTGATTCTGATCCAACGTTTATTGATTGTAATTTCAGTTCGATATTCTATGAATAAAAAAACTGCTGTCGGCCGCAGAGGTCTGGATCCTCAACACCTCCAACCATTGGTAGTTGGCATTTTTCCTTGACGATGCCAGAAGGCACTCCCACCAAAAAGGACTGGTAGCGGCAGGCCAATCACCCATGCTATCAGACAAAAAGCTATTCGTTTTATGTAACCATAAGTCTTGGATATTGCAAAAAAAAAAATAAAATAAAATAAAAATAAGAAAACCAAAACAGATGGAGAAGTAGACAAGGAAATAAGATAAATGTACATGATCCCAAAATAATATGTCCAAATTTGAGTCGGTTATAAAAAAATTCCGAGTTTTTAAGAGATTAAATTTTGGATTTGTATGTGGGTTACATCCAAATTATGCTAAAGAGAAATGTTGTGAATAATTCAGTTCTATAGCTCAACAACTGAGCAAGTAGTCTGCATACATACACAGACGAATATAAAGAGATTTCTAGATCACCTTGGTAGCCGAAACTTATTCCAAATATAAAAGTTTATGAAGTCTTCGAACAAACATAATAAAATTATAATATAATTGAAACTAAGCACCTCTCGCTTCTCCATTTCAACAGGCGTGGTTTCCTCCTTCGCCGAACTACCATTCGGCGTCGGCTGAATAGTACACTGTGACGCTAGCATCTCCGCTCCTTGCTTCGCATCCTCAGAAGCCACCACCACTTCTGGTGCCTCATTGGCCAACAACTCTATCATCTCGTCAGTCTGTGGTGTAGTTTTCAACTCCACTTCCTTTCCTTCGTGCTTCTCATCATCCTCGATCTCGTGTATCTCAACAACACCACTTTGATGTTCTATAATACGCACATCATCATCGTCCTTGTAGCCATCAATATCAATAATCTCATTTGTCCTTTGCAGCTCACATGGTCGCTGCTTTTGTGCATCTGGAGTCGCTGACTGAACCGGCTCATCCGCATCATCATCTTCGATGCAAATCTCGCTTATTTCCGTATTGGTGCGCGTGCGTGACTTTTGTCCTGCTTCGCTTAAACTGCGTTCGAGTTGCTCAATGGTTTTGGCGTCCTTTTGCTCGCGAAACTTTGTTTGCAACAATTGCGTTTGCATATTTCGAATTGTCTCCTGGAGAACCTTAATTTGTTTTTCGCGTTGTACGCTATCATAACGCAAATCGGTGCGCTCCAGTGACATTTCGTTGCGCATAGCTTCGAGCTGGCAGCGCAGTGCATCATTTTCGTCCTGTTGTGGTAAATAAACATTTAAATGAGCTTATTTAAATGATTGAATTTTTTTTAACTTACCTTAAGACTTTCGCTTTCGTATCGCGTACGCTTCGTTGCATGCCGACTGTGATAGTCGCGTTCGTCGTCCGAAATTTCCATTTCATCATCATCGATTTGCACTGTCCGCAATTCCTAAATTATTTGGCACAAAGATTATAAAATAAATGTATATATTAATCATCCCCAACATATGCAATGGAATTTCAGCTGTTGAACTGTGTGCCTTATTCAATATCAATTTCCTAATTATTATTAAATTCTTATTCACATTTCTTTTCAATCGTGCTTTCTTCGACTACTTTGTTGTCATGAACTGCGTACTTACCTTTTTAGGCCCTTTTTATTATTATTAATTTTTTACGAAATTCATTTAGTCTTCTATTTATGTTTATTACTCTTAGAAATAATTTAGAATTAAAATTTTTTTTTTCAGCTTAAATCACCAATCAAATCTAAAGGCCAATAATTAAATTGTTTAATAAATTAATAAAGCTTAGAATACGCATGATTTGAAGTGTAGTGAGTTCAGCTACTTTCATTTTGAATAATTCAATTTATATTTAAACTAAACGCACGCAGTAACATTTATATACAAAATTCGAGTGATATAACCAGATATAAATATATATACACCAAAGTGTAAGCAGATTAGTGACAGGTATTTTAAAGAAATGGATGGATATACAATGACGATACTGCAATTATTAAAGCTAATAGGAAAGACAGCAAACACATAAAAAGGTGCTAAAGGTAACTAATGAAACGATAAAATTTATTTATAATAAGGCATTTGGACGTAGGGAATTGGAAGTGTACGGCCATGCATTGAGCATCAAATGACCTGATTTTGTAGAACACTAATGAATTTTAACTACCAGAGCGGACCAATAAGGCAATGACTATTTAAAATACCGACAGTTTTTTCAACAAAAATTTTATTTTTTCTGTCTCTTTTAAGCTCTTCAGCTATTCATGTATACACATGTGTACCCGGCGCGTCGCTGCCTCTTGGCATGCTCCTCGAGTGGTGTTTTCGTTTTCATTTTTTTATAATTTTCTATGATATGCTTTTTTTGTATGAAAATACATGAAATTTCAATTGAGTTCTAGTTAACGGGTTTCAATGAAAATTGCACAAAAGCCTTCGTCAATGGAAGAATATGTATTCCAAATTTCATACCGATCGGGTAACTCAGTCAAGCGTGATACCCAAAGCATAGGAACAAAGAAAGATTGTACAAAGATACACCTTTGTTTTATATATATAGTGATGGAAAAAATAATAGAAACGGCATGTAGTTTTACAGTTCAAACCATTTTCCTAATTTTGTGAGCAAATGTTATGCATACAGCCCACTGTGCATAGTTAGTTTATAACGGTACTTTTTTTGTTTTCACTTTTGTGCTTTTTTCGGCAGAAATATTACTTGTGTGTTCTTTATTAAGTGACCACGTTTTTGCATCGGAAATAAAATTAGAAACACAATTAAATTTTGGCATAATTCCTGAATAATAAGTGTGCAATGTTTAAATTGAGGTACTATTTGGTAATTTTTTAAAAAGGTAAGTGTCAAAATAACAGTTCATGAGAAATTAGTATCTTTTTATTGCTATTAGGTTCAGAATGGGTCGCCGGGTGCATTGCACACATACGGAAAGAGAATTGACAAAAAATCGCAAAAATAAAGGCAAAACAATTGTACAATTAATGAAATGTTAAAAAAAAAATATTTTCCGCAATTATTTTTATTTTTTTATTTTTATTGTAGCTTAGAATTAATCCTAAATTACAATACTTTTATAGCCAGAGCAACGAAGGCCTTCAGGCTTTTTTTTCCGCAATTTATTTCGAAGGAAAACAAGAGAAACGTGGCAGAAAGCGAGCAACATCTGGAAAGTTCGACAGACTGTTAATTCGGCATTCAAAGAAAAAACCATTCTTTTCATCGGAAGATCTAAGAAAGGAGTTTAATGAACCAGTCACTAGTCGAACGATGCGGAATAGGCTGATAGAGGTATATCTGAAGGCACATTCCGCAAGGAAAGTACCATTCCCAAGCATCATCAAAAGTGGAATAAATTTCGCGAAAAGACATTTTATGCGGGCAAATTGGAAAAATGTTTTGTGGTCTCACAAAACAAAGGTGAATTTGTTTGGATCTGATAGAAAACCAAAAGTTAGTCGCCCCAAAAATACTGCACACGATCCAAAACACACAATAAGAACGGTGGTGGCAACTTAATGCTATGGGGATGTTTTTCCGGTGGGTGTTGGTCCAATATATTGGATCATCACATCAACATAGTTAATATTAATAGTATTATGTTACCATACGCCATGGAAGAAATACCGTTAAAGTGGGAGTTTATGCCAGATAATGACCCAAAACACACTTTGCAACTTGCAAAAAATTGGTTTAAGGATAACAAAGTTTTTTTAATGGTGTGCCTTCACAGTCACCAGACCTAATCCCCAAACCTATGGGGGATATTAAAAAAAATTGGTTGGTTTAAGTCCAAACACAAGGATGATTTATGGGAAAAAGTGCAGACAGGAGGTACGCCATTGATACGTCGATATGTGCCAAACTAGTGGATTCCACGGGTCCTAGGCGCGCCGAAGTTTTAAAAAATCGTGGTGGCACAACAAAATATTTAAATAAACGATATTTCGATTCAAGAAAAATTGTATGTTTCTTAGTATCAAGTCTTGTTTATATTTTTTTTCCAAGGCCAATAAATGTAATAAATTTTTTTTGTTATATGAATTTTACGAATGCCAATTTTTTTGTTGTTATTTACAACATACTTCAATAAACATTAAATAAAAATTATAACACTTAAAACATAATTAATTTCATAGAAGAAAATTTGAATGTTACAAAGAAAACAATCGTTTCTATTATTTTTTCCATCACGGCATATAGTTAAACATTTGTTTCAGCACATCTAATTTTTGAAACTCAAACCCAAATTGGCGTGAAAGGTAGTGAAAACATATCATTCTGACGGAAAAATAATTCAAGGAACTCTGTTCTTTTTTTTTTTTTTTTGTTAAACTGGTTGTTATAGCCAATTGAAAAAACTAATTTTAACATATATCATATCATTAACATTTTTCAAATTAGGCCCTCGATTAGTGACGACTTTTGTAAAGTATATCCGAAACTCATTTATCCGTCTAGACTTGTAGAACCCAAAGATGAAATCGTTAAGCACATCAAAAGGCACAATCACAGATGAGTGATTACGTCATTCAAAAAATTATTATACATGTGATTTTTAAAACATGAAAAAATTTCTGAATATTTTTCGGACGATATTAGCAAATTAAGACCATAATAAAAAGAAAACTTTATGAGGTTAAAATAAATATAAAAGCCACTGGGGTTATAAATGTAAAAAATATTAAAACATCGGAATTTAAACACTGTGCCCGGAATGTTAGACGTCAGCGGTAACTGTTCAGTAGATCATTTTACTGTTGAAGTGGATAGTACAAAGACATCATATTTACCAAACCTTTCTTTTGTTTTTTTTTTTTCTAATGTTTTTAAGGATAAAATAATGTGTGAGTACAAGACTCCACTTTTCCAGTTCCCCTAAAATTTACGCGGTTCTCTGGCTTCAACGACTGTGAAACACAAACTATAATAGGAAAAAGTCACTGAATTATTTGTCCGCACCTGAATTATTATAATGAATAATATAAACGAAAGGACAGAATAAATGAAGATTTTGTGGAATTTATTTCAAAGCAGTCTACAAAACAAAACAAGGGGTAATGTTAACTTCGGCTGTGCCGAACTTGTCATACTCTTCACGCTCGAAAGATTTGACATGCAACCACTATCGTAGGATGTTTAAATTTTTACAGTTTAAATATGTAGTCTCATAAAATAAATACTTACTTTATTACTTTTTTTTACTTTATTTTTTTTTAAAGATAATTCTGCGATAATATCAGGAAAAAAATTGTGCACATCAAAGTAGTTAAAAAGAACTTTACCAAAATTGAACTAGTCGAGAATAACCGGCACATAAGTACTCATAACATCGCTAAGGATCATGGCATTCACCATAAAGTTTTGGAGCCTTTAAAAATGGCTGGCCATGGAAACAAAACAATTGAATGTATGAAATGTCACTAGAACGGAGATTTGAAGTGACATTGATAACTTAAGATGAGGAATGGATACACATTCGAAAGATAAGAATATACGTTTATTGTTGCTGTGCATTTGGTGGGACTGCAAAGGACTTATTCATTATGAACGGTTCCCAACTGGCCAAACTATAATTTAAACCACACACCTCTGTTATGACCCAGCAAACAAAATTGGGGGACTATTATGATTACATACTGAGGACAGACTTGTCGAGTTGCATATTTTATGACGTTAACTAAGTTAAAAACTTTTCAAAAAGTTATAGTACTACTACCTACATGAAGAGTATGACGCAGTAAAAAATTGTTAGATATTTTTAGTATCTATTACATTACAGATGAAAATGTTTGCTCGCGTTTAGACAAAGATAGTAAAGTAAGTATGAGTATGTAGAAAAAACACTGAAGTTCGTAGGTATTTAGTACGTACCGTGGCCAGTTTCTTCCACTGATCGATGTTTTTTCTTTGGGCTTTGGTGAAATGGTCCCAAACCTTCTTGTGACTAGCGGCATTGAACACTTTTTCAATCTGAGTGACTGAATATATATATGCAATAATTTAATAATATTAAGGGGAGGGGGTAGTTTTATGTTTGCTTTGTTGCTTTTCTTCTTTTATTTTTTATTTTTAGTAGAGAAACTTAAGTTGTAAATGTGGAAGTGACGCATGTGTGTGTATGTTATGTGTATTAATGTGAACTACTTAACAGATCCTCACTTTTTAGCTTCTCATCAGATACATTGAAAATCGTTGAATTGAGTTTCAAATCTAATTACACAACAGTTTGTTGTAGTACAAACTTTACGGGACATTTTAGCATAGCGCAGCATAGCATCCAAATCCGTGGGTGTCTTGTCCAATTGCACCGTTTGACTCATTAAAGGTTGTCTTAGGTAAATTTTTCTCTTTAAATTTTTGACTTCTTTTTAAATGCTTTACAAACCTTTGTTTTGACAGGAGCAGGTGTTGCTGATAGAATACAATTTACCTTTTCTTGTGTTATGAGCAATTTTAAGAGTTGTGTGATTTTGTTGTTGCTGTTGTTTTTTTTGTTTGTTTGTAATTTTATGTTTCACGAAGTTGAGAGTAAAAAGCACAATGAGAACTGATAGCTATGATAGAGTTTTGTATTAGTTAAAGGTACTCGTTAAAAACGTTATAGAGTTCGATTTAAGCATAAAGGAAATGGTGTCTAACTATGGCACTATAGTCGATAGAACGCTAACAGAAAATATAGAGAAAAACAAAGGTCGGAAGTTTGGCCTACATGTTGTGTCTACGGCAGCCGACGCAGGTGACGATTTATGTAGCGCTCCGTAAGATTTCTGCATATACCCGCCCAACGTACTCGCACCACCACTAAGTTTTGGACAGAGTCTAATTGAATTCTGATATTATAAAGCGTTCTTATGTGTTAAAAAAGAATATTACGTGGACGAGCGGACTCGCCAAGCGCTACTTACACTGTGTGCACATGGTGCTCATTTGCTTGCGGTAACTTTCTCGTGCCTTACGCAAATCATCCTCTAGTTGCTGCTTGTCCGCGTGCAGGCGACGAACATGAGCATGTGTGCTCTGTATCATTGAGTAGAAGACGTTGGCGTTCCGCTTTGTACAATCACCACGTTCTAGCCATGTTGTAATTGTATGTATGGCTTTGATGAAGGTGTCGTTATTACGCAGATTCTCGGCCACAGCAGAGGCCTCATGATCAGTGTAGTGTGCAATCGGAGGCGGCGACTGCGAGCGCAGACGGTCGAGCGAAACACGCTCACGATGTCGTTGTTCGCGGTGCAACTGCCGCTGTTTGCACTCGTAGTCGTACTGATCATCACGTGCCTGTGCGTAATCGACATGGAGACGGCCAAAGTTCGGCGGCTCGTTCAAATTCGAGATGCGCACGCGATAGCCGGAAAGATAAATGGCACGATCAATGGAGGCCTCATGACGGTAGCGTATATGACAAAAGTTCTTCTTAGACATACGCAACGTAGTGATTTCACCGCAAGATTCGAAAATCTCGCGTATGATTTCCTCGGTAACGTTTTCAGGTAAACCGCCCACGAAAACTGTGCGACAACCGGGTGGTCGTTCCCGTATGGTAGGCGGTGGTGCAGTCGGATTGGGAGGAAAAAGTGTGCAACTTTTAGTCTTGATGACCTCCTTCATGCCTACCGTCATGTTGGCGTTATTGCTGTTGCTAGGGGTGGTTGAACCAGGGTACACATCTGAAATATTAGTTGTGCTATAACAAAAAAGCATAGAATTTGAGGTAACGATTACCTCACCTGCACCAGCTGCCAATGCGTTAGTATCAATGCTCGCGGTTGTTCCAGCAGTGTTCCCCTCATTTTGCATGGCCGCATAGCCTGCGTAATTCTGTTGCATTTGTTGCATAGCGGCCGCCATCATGGCGGTTTGATCCATTAGCATAGACGCTGTTGCTGTGGTACTAGTGGCAGTCGCTGTTGGCGTATTCGTTACATTCGCCGCTGTTGGGAAGAACATGTACCCCGGTGTAGGCATCAAGCTATTCAAATACATATTTGCATCTGGCATCGCCAGTGCAGACATCTTATCGGTTGGCTTGAGTGAAGTGGTGGAAGTCACAGCGGGCGATGAATCCATTTCCGATTCGTTTTCTAAGTCCATTGGAGCGGTGCCTCGATTCGGCTTCATTTTCGGATGCATGAGCATATTCATTTTCAACGACGTCGTCACCGGCATTCTATCATGTTTCGGTGTTGCGATTGCTGTGGTTGTCGATGCCGCCACTGCTGCACCACCAGCACCACCAGCACTTGCCGAAGTTAAGGCCGCAGCGAGTTGATTCAAAAAACTGGGGTGATTCGGCATTGAAACACCGTTTGGCAGGGCTCCAAAAAACGGCACCGTAAAGATCAAATAAGAAAATCCAATATAAATTAAGAATCATGTAAGCAAAACAATTAAGGTGCGCAAAAATAAAAATCAGCTGTTTTCGCGAAGTAAACATACAAACGGAATGTTAGTAATTGCGCGGACAAATCACTGTGCGCATGACGAAATTTGCAAGTGACGTAGGAGAAAAAAATGGCGGCGGCCGAAGAAAAATTGCATTCTCAGATGAAAAACTTTTTGTTTCAACTGGTCAAATAAACGTTACTTTATTGAAAATGGTTGTTATACTTTATTTATGTGTAGTTATCAATTAAACGTAACTTTCTTAGTTTACTCTATTGGAAATCATTTAATTTCATCACCTAATACTTACGCATATTTTCGGCCAAATTCGCGTAATTGAACGACATTGCATTAAAATGAAGGTTACACAGCCCTTTTTTATTTTCAGATATCCTTTCATACAAACATTTTCATCTATTGTATTTCGTTCTTTTTTTACAAATGCTTACTACACAGTACCGAACTCACGTATAGTAGATGAACGACTGCCACAAAAAAATCTGAAATAATAATAATTCCGAATGCTAAATATGTTTGTCCCGTTCACACACTACCTGTATAATGTTTAGTTCAGGATATAACATTGAACTCTCCTACGTGAGGTTATGAAAACAATGCTAAAAAGTATATACCCGAATCAGTATAATAATACCGCTATGTGCTTTGGAGTTTATTACACTACAACAGCGATATTGAATTTTTCTTGTAATTGATGAAGTATCAATGCCACCAATTTATTTAAAATTGAATAGTGAGGACTTTCAAGAATTTTTGCAGACACAAAGTCATATAAATTAATTAATAAAAGAAGGCAATTCAAATGAAAAAAAATTTAAAAGTTCAGAATCGATTTATTTCAACGATGAGTATTTAGTACCTGGACCAATATAAGCAAAGTGTTTATAGCATTTACGCACATTTGACTTATACCGTTCTCGTTCATTCTCATTTATCGCGGAAGTTCGGGATATCGCTACATTACTTCGTAACTCAGTCTATATTCATTTATCAATTGTTCTGAGTTATGTTTGCTAATTTAGTTATTAGAAGTTAATAGTATGAAATAAACACAAAATGTTAAATAAGTGAGCGTTTCTTAAAACTTTCAAAATTGTGAGTGCTGCCAGGTTATATAAAAATAAAAAAATAATTTTCATTCCATATGGGCTGGTTGGAAACCGCTGGGTTCCATGATTCACGTTTGAGGTTTCGAGAAAAGATTAAAATCTTAAAATTTAAAACGCATTTACGTCGCAGTCTAAAGTGTTCTAAAAGCACGTTTAAAATGTCTGTAAATACAGCACATGCCAATAATGGCGTGCTTATCCACGCTGGTGAATAGTGAGTATCAAAGAGCGTAATTGTAAAGTGACAAAAAAGGTGAGGTCAGAGTGTAATAACGTCGAACTGCTTGCAAGACATGTATGCGTAAATAAGTACATATGCAAATCCTAAGTAACTTTTCAGAAGTACATATGTGGCTTTAATTGTGCCACACAACATTGTGTGTTTTACAAGCGATTTCAATTAGAACATCTCGTATTTGCTCTGATTAGAAAAGATAAGATTACTCTCTCCAACTGATGATTAACAGTTTCATTTCTCCCCTTATAGCATATTATTGCACAGCGATAGCGTAACAATTGAGTTCTCTGGTCAGGACAATCCAATCTTCAAAGGCTCCAAATCGGGACGCATTTACTTGACTTCACATCGCATGATCTTCAACAACAAGAAGCCAACTGATTCCATGCAGTCCTTTAGTGCGCCATTTGTGGCACTCTCCGATGTAAGCAATGGCGAACAGTGCAAAGCACTCTTTAGTACATTATATACATATGTATATTGTCACTTGTAGATGGAAATCGAACAACCGGTTTTCGGCGCTAACTATATCAAGGGAAAGGTGCGCGCTCAGCCAAACGGGAACTACATTGGTGAAGTGAAGTTCAAGCTCTACTTTAAGGCTGGCGGTGCCATTGAGTATGGTCAGGCTTTGTTGCGTGCCGCCAAGACGGCTATGAGCAATTTCCATCGTGGTGGTCTGCCCGGTGATGATCCGCCACCATATGCGCCACCTGGTGCTTGGCATGAGGCACCACCACCAGCTTATCAGCCACCACCGGGCTACTATGGCTGGTTACCAACCCACGATGCGTTCAGCGGTCCGGCACCGAACACGGTGTTCATAGCCGATAATCCGCCACCATATCCGGGCATTATTGCACGTAAGTGATTTATATTGGTTTCCTTTTACTCTTTTTTTTGTGGTATATTCTCGGCTTTTGTTTTGTGTCTTATAATGTGGTACAATTTGAATTGGTCACTTGCGACAACCCATTCGTTCCACATTTCTGAGATCTTCACCCGCTCGCTCTGCTCTCTAAGCAATAAACTCCTTCTTGTTTTCGTCTAGCAACACCAAACCAACCTGCACAGCCGCCACCGCCGCAGCAGCAGCCTAATAATCCACCCACTTGGTATGGTTTTTCAGTGCCCCCGGACCAGTCACAATCGCAGCCACAACAGCAAGGCTGGGGTGGAGGCGCTCCGGGTTATGCTCAACCACCACCATATGGTGCAGCCACAGGTGGCGGCCAAGGTTATAATGGTGCACCGGGCTTTAGTAATCCACCTGGTGGTTATGTGCCTTATGGAGTGCCAGGCTATCCCCCAGCTGGCTGTCCACAACGTCCTTATGGTGGCTTTAATTGTGATACACCAGGTGGTTTCGCAACGCCAGGCTATCTGCCATCACAACCAACGCAACCAAACGGTCCACAACAGCCCCCGCCAGGAGGGGCTCCTGGCGCTGCTGCAGTTGGCGCAATGGGCTTCAGTTTGCCACCATCAAGTAAGTTGTGTAATTCTTTTGCCTTAACACACACTAGATTCCCAAGCTAATTAGTCTAACTATAGTTTTTATTTTATTCCTTGCTAATTCATATCGGTTAATGCCTGCAGTTTGCACACTGCCACCCCTTCTAAAGTCGAACTAACTACTCACACTAAAATCAACAATCAAATTTTTGCTATCCACAATTCTAATTTAATTTGATCTTTTTATTTCTTTTTCCTTCCTCAAAAATCTTGCAGTGTAATTATATATTTCAAGCCAACCAAATGACCTTTTCAAGAAAAAAATAAAATACATTAAAAAAGTATTTAGCTGCCTGAAAAAGGACCAAGTAAGAAACATATTATTTTGCTTACAACAAGAACAAAAGCCGGGAATTCCATTTTGGCAGAAACTTGTTATGGATTTAGTAGATTAATGCATGGATTTTCGGTTTTACAGGATCAGGCAGCACTCATTATTACTGCTACTTTCCTCCTCAAGTCTATTCGAATCTACTTTTTATACCCGTTATCATACCTTAAGCAAATATGTAAGATTGTGTTGTTTAATTTAGTTCTGTGTGATTTAAAGCATTTTTGAGTTTTCGGCGTTTAATTGGTTTTACTATAATCTTTAATAGATTCCAAAGAAGCTGAGGCCATGTCAAGTGCTTACAATACACTGTACAATCAACGCGGCAACGATGGACCCGGAAGAAGCAACGATCTGCCACCATCCTATAATGTAAGTGCATGATAGTGCATCTTTATGTTTTGTAAAATGGCAGGGTAGGCCGGCATTGGCTGATTATTAGTAAATGCCAAGTCTTGTGTGGATTTGAAGAGATAATACGTATAAATGGTTGCAGTAACTAATACAAATTACAATTACATATAAAACACTCTTTCATATAGCCGATTCTTAAATGAGTTTATGCTGTTTTATTTTGTTGCAGGACTTGCCCCCAAACTACAATGACACAAATAAGAAATCGCAGTAGAAACGAAAAACCTGTTCCTTTTTATGGCCACAAATTAGCACTTCAAGTCACAAAAATTATATTAATGCTCCAAATAGTATGTATTGTGAGCTTCAAACTACAACTACGAGATGAGTGTGGTTTTTGCCTGTCGTCTGTCTCAAGCGGCTTTGGAATGCATTCCGAAAGTGAAAAGCTAAAATGCTTTAAATTATATATGATATTTTATAAACTGAACGAACTATTTAACTAAAAAATTACGCAGACAATATTATTATAAACTATACAAAAATATAGTGTTACACAAAGTCTGGAAGTAGATAAAATGGTTTTTTCTTGTTTGGTTAATATACGTCACAGTGTCACAAATTGTTTGTTGTTTATGTATATTTATTATTTTGTTTTGTGTTTGTCTAATTTTATATGTATCACACAAATCGTTATCAATTCATTGTTATTAATACATTTATTAAAATTATCTACGAAAACCTAAGTTAGCGTAGTTTCAATGTGTAAATTTAATTTATTTCAATGGACCCATTATTCCAATTGGGTCCATTGGTACAATTTACCGTATTACCGTTGGCGTTTATGTTGAAAAACGACAAATTGGCATTCCCGTTATCGTTTTCGCCGTTGGAAGAAGCGATGGCAAATTTAATGCAATTTGAGAAGCAAATAAATCCAATAGGAGTTGTTGCAGGATTCGGCGAAGAAATTGAGGAGCTGACTATTGTGGAAGAGACGCCTTATATAAATTGGGAAAATGGTGAAAATTTAAATAAAGCGTCTGTTTTTCCCGGATACCGATAATGTCGAAATACCCTTCCTCAGCTAATAACAAAACCGGCAAAAAGGAAGGATTGGTGCTACAAGAAAACGGGAATCGCTTGGAGTCCGTTAAAGGGCATTTAAATGAAATTTCTCGATACTAAAGAAAGAGGTTGGAAACTGAAAACCAACGCCTTAAGAAGAACTGCTGAAAATTGATGCTGCATTAAAAAAGAAAAAACTTGAATTGTTGGAAAAGCAATTTAGTTTGTATTATTAGTTAGTATTATTCAGTATTATGAGTATTTATTTATTTATGTATATAGTAATGTAAAAGTATATGAATAGTAATAAATATAAATAGAAAAATCAAATTCTGAACTAGCCATTTTAATTTTTATGCAGGAAAACCAAATTAATTACGAAAATACGAAAAATAACAAGCCAAATTAGAGCAGCGCTGCCAAATTTTCATTTGTCTTTTGTGCTAGTTTTAGACGACTTCGATGAGAAGTCGGGAACGGGAAAGGCCCGAATATTGTTCTTTAGATAGATTTTTTAAGGTGTGTCTTATGACTGAAAAAAAAAACATTTGCCATCACCTTGATGGACGACCATCTATGATTTTTTCATTGTCGGTACACTTAAAGAAACAGAATTTTTTAATTTCTTACTGGTTTCTGTTGTACCGGTGTCAAATTTCAAACAATGCCAAATACATTATCTAAGTCGCTGCACGTACGCGTATGTAGTCAATTCCACACAATAGCGGCATCCATCTTGGGGTTATCTCACATCCATTTCGTCTTGCGAAATCGAAACATTGAATAACCCCTGAACAATATGCTCTACAATGCTGTGCATATTCAATCTCTGATCAGTTGAAATCTGATAATAAGAAAATTATTGCTTAAATCTATGCTGCAGAGTAGCCCACCTTTCTTTGGTTTGGATAATGTATTTTTAACTAAATAATTAATGCTTTGGGATGTCGCCCAAAATTCACGAAGCTGTCTGCTTTCTGCGGCGGTAAATTCAAAAAGTCACTGGCTTATTGATCCAGCCAAGTAATGCGTAATTCACTGTATCGACCCATTCTCTTCAGAAAATTTCTAACGAACAGGATTCGTCAAATAAGGCTCATTAAGAATGTTTATTGTTTTTCCATTACACTATCTGGTTTGATTGTAGAGTCATTTTCAAGAAGTAGCTTATTACAATAACAAAGAAATTCTAATTATTTTTTGGCAGTTTTACTCACAATCTATGTCCTCGAGACTTTCATATAACGGCAGGCTGATTTTGGTGACTTCTTTATGGACTTTGGGTGTGTAAAGATCACGATGTTGCATTCCGTTTCATGTGTAACCGTATGTCTAATAAGTACAAAGCAACTTAGCATGGAGAATTTACAGGTTTGAGATCACGACTAAATTCCATAGTTGGATGATTTAAGTACGCATTTTATAGAGTAGTTGTTTGTGTTGCAGCGATAATTTTGAATTTTACCATAAGGGAATCTTCTAATATGAGTATCGCCTTTTCACATTGTATATTAACTAAAAACTACAAAATCGGAGTTAAAAAAGTCAAATGCAAAAAGCAAAAGGATTAGGATTAACGAATGAATGAATTATAGAATGAATGGCAACAATGGTAGCATCCAAACTCAAGCGAATTGTCAAAGTAGCAGAAACGCAAATAAAAAATCAATCATACGCCACATGCGCAGTACCCAGGTGCGATTAAGGCGAGCTCGAGGAAAAATTCCAGCACATTGCAAACGCATTAAAATTTTCTTGATAAAGTTAAAAAAAAAAAAATAATAATAATAATAATAAAACACATATAAAAAGATAAAAAATATAATAAATAAACAACTGTGCAATCATAAAAGAAATAGATTTAATCATGTTAAACGCGACATTAGATTGAGTAGAAATTTATTAGAAGAAAAGTGCGGTTTCGAGTTTTTTGGACTGCGGAAAAAATTAAGTGAAACCTAAAAAATACAGCAAATGATTTAAAAATTAGAAAAAACGCACGATAAACTTAAATGTGCACTAACCAAAGCTAGTAAATAACTAGTAAAATTTAGCAAGACTTAAGCGAAAGCTCAACAGCAAACTGTTGTCTTTGAATGTGAGGGCACCTGAACGAAAGTTTATCGATTTCTGTGCTTCATTGAAACGCAACAAAATACAAGAAAAGAGCAGGCTAAAGGAAAACTAATCAACATACGATGAACAACACCCTATCTGAGTTGCGTGCAAATTTTCAATTTATCATTGCGGTTTGCTGGTGCAACTGCACCAAATGAATAAAACGGAATGGGGCTGGGCTAGCATAATGCAATTGAAACACCTTTTTGTAGCATAAAACCAGGCTGAGTGTCATTCAACTGTTACGGTACAATAGTAGCAGAAGCAGACATCCAAAAATTAGACGACGTCAGTAATTTCGAAGTCAAGAGAAATTTGTAACAAAGTCAGCGCAAGTCGAGAAGACTTTGGGAGTTAAATAAGCACGGCAAACCTAAGACAATTTCCATTGCATATCATAACGGAACGCTGAACTGGAAGAAATTAACTGGAAGTTGTTTGCGATTCTGAATGAGTGAGTGACTTTTGAGTGTTAGAGAAGGAGAAGATCAACGTTAGCGTAAACGCCAAAGGAGTTAGTTCAGTTATTCAATAGTCACCACTCACGTGGCATGGATAGCGCACAGGAGTCAACTTACGAGCCCCTCGAGGGCCGTGGCAGCAGTGGCAGTGGCACACGTAATGTCATGGACAGTCCCGAATGCGATACACGCGCTCCAAAGGACCATAAACATGCCGTATACTTGGCATTACTAGCTGCAGGCATTGGTTTTGTGTTGCCCTATAATAGGTGAGTAAGGAGGACACATTGATTTCAGTGTGTTTGTTAATGCTGACCCAACGTAAATGACCAAAACAATTGCGAATTAGTCACGAACTCAAGGTTGATGGGTTTCGTTTTCGAGTTGTCTTTGACGAAGAAGTTCGATATTGTGAAGAACAATTTTTCTATTGGTTGTTTCTTAAGGCTACCATAAGCGGGCGGAGAGTATGGGGTATAAAAATAATGTGTATTAAAAGCTTGTCTTTTCTCTCATTTAATTTCAGCTTCATTATCGCCGCCGATTATTGGCAGGCACGTTTTCCCGGTCGCTCTGTGGCGCTTGACATGTCTATGACGTATATTATTGTCGCCTTTGCGACAGTTTTGCTTAACAATGTTTTTCTGACGCTGGCGCCGTTCCGAGGGCGCGTCATGTTCGGCTACATTGTGTCCTTCACGACACTCATATTTGTCGCTGTCTGTGAAGTCGCCTGGCACATGTTCGCGGCTAATACGGCGTACTCGGTGAATTTGGCGGCCGTCTCACTGGTCGCTATTGGTTGCACTGTGCAGCAGTCGAGCTTCTATGGCTTTGCCAGCATGTTGCCAAAGCAATACACACAGGCGGTGATGGCCGGCGAAAGTGTTGCGGGTTTTCTGGTGTCTTCCAATCGTGTCGTAACCAAATTGCTTATACAGAATGATCGCGTCTCGACAGTCATTTTCTTCCTCACCTCAACGCTTTATATACTCTTTAGCTATCTGCTGCACCTGGCAACGATTCATTCGCCCTTTGTACGCTATCATATGAAGGCATGCGCTAAAATCGTACTGCGTCCGGATGAGGTAAGTTGCTGTATATTATTCCGATAATTATAGATTAATATTTTCAATTGGTTTTGCTATACAGAACGAAATCGACGGAATTACAACCACTGCAAAATATGGCGTGCTCTCGCTAGATGGCAATAATCCATCGTCTTCGACAAATGGCAACGTTACTAACACGAACGCGCTCAGCTTCAGTAATCCGGTCTATGAACTTTCCAATCCCTCTGGAGGTGAGAGCGTAATTGAGGGTCTTAGTAATCTCCCGGAGTTACCACCGACTCCACAGGAGCCTGCGACGCCCACAACTGTGGCTTTCAAAGTAGAGCATGTGATTACGCCTGGCCGCTGTACACCTGGCAAGCTGAGCGATTTGAAAGAGGGCTTCGTAGCACGATGGCGTGTCGCTCAATCGATCTATCCCTACATGGTCTGCATTGCTTTGGCCTACTGCGTTACCCTCTCTCTCTATCCAGGAATCGAGTCCGAGATAAATTCGTGTAAGCTACGTACTTGGCTACCAGTGATGCTCATGTTCGCCTTCAATACGGCCGATGTCATTGGCAAAATACTGGCTGCAGTTCCATATCCGTGGTCACGTCGGCAACTCATACTAATGTCAGGACTGCGCATTGTACTCGTGCCATTGCTGCTGCTCTGCTGTGCTCCACGTCATCGACCAGTCATTTCAGGCGAGTTGCCTGCTTTCCTTTTCACCGTTGCTCTGGGCGTGAGCAATGGACTGGCAGGCAGTCTGCCAATGATGTTGGCACCTGCCAAAGTGCCAGGCACGCTCAAAGAAGTCACTGGTAATCTGATGACGCTCTCATACAATGTCGGCCTGACTCTAGGTTCACTGATTGGCTACGTTTTTGAATCGATGCTAGGTCCACAACTGACAAATCTTTGCCCCTCATATCCGTACGTGCCCGCCTCGGTGCTGGAGCAGATACAAGGACGCATCGCGGTGACCACCGCCACAACTCTGACCTCAAACACACCTGCCACTACAACTGCGAATGCTTATAATGAAACTACATTCGCCGCAACACTGTTAACATCGACGGTGTCAACTCTGCTCACATCCACAACCTCAATGACAAATTCCAGTCTGAGCGTAGAAGCAACAACAGCGGCAACAGCGACGACTACAAACACATTGGCGCCCGAAATTGCCACGTTGGCAACCACAACGGCCGTAGCGATTTACTCAACTATAGCAGGCACAATAGCCAGCATCCCAGAGGCGGTCAACGCGGCGACTTCTACTTTTATGACCGTAGTCTCTTCGGTGGGCGATATCAGCGGTGAAGGTAGCACTACGGATCCACAGACGCCCATGGAGCTATTCCAACAGATCTAAGCATATAAGTATAAATCCCCAAATATGATGAAGGACTTGTTTAGTTTAGCCAGAACGACGCTGGAAATCTCGAAGCTGGGCTTTATGTACTTCAAGCGTACCCAATGAAATGCAATTGAAGGAGGATGCGGGTGGAGTTTTAATGCGCAATGTATGGACATCAATGTGTATTAACAATTTTGAATAGATTCTGAAAGTGCTTTTTATCGGCATTTAAATTTGGCGTAGCGAGCAACGCAAGACCAAGGTAGCCGCACATAAGGCCGCCTACATTACAAAAATCGAATCATAGGGTCAAGCAAAAGGAGCTTGGTAAGCAAATCGTTTGTATTGGTGATTAAAAGTAATGCAAATTACATTGTGTTTTAACAAAAAAGAAGAAAAAAACCAATATTGATTAGATTGAATGGGTGCTAATTGATATTTAAGCTGTATTCTAACTTACTTGGTTTACTTTTAGTGCAAGTAGAAGGAAAATGGTTTGTGAGATGATAAATGATACGTTTTCACAGCTTTGGTAGGTCTTCTTCTTCAATCTTTATCTGTCTCTATCTGAAACCCACAGCCCTTTGATATATGCTATATAAACTCTAGGAAACGCATTGATCTTTCATGTGTAAGTTTTGAAATAGATAAACCATGTGCGCAAATAACATAATTATTATTAATTGTAAGCTAAGCAAATGTTTAACTGGCAAATTTCATTACGCACTCAATTAGCAATAGGCTTGAAATATAATATATGATTTTTTGAAGGTATTAAGAGAAAAAAGTATAGCGCTCCAGTATTTGCCAACACTTTTCGATGTAGTAATTCCTCCATGCTAGTCAAAGGACTAGATGGAAGCGTGGCTTCGTGAATCTATTAAGTTCAACATCTCTTATAGTTATGGTTGAACAATTAAGTTGAAACACTTCTCTAGAGGTAAAGAAGATACAGATTTGTATCTCGTTCTGTATAAGCTTAAGAGGTAGCGCTACGGAAGATTCAGTGCAAATGGAAGTTATAGAAACGGTATATATTTTTAATAAGACATAAAAAAAATATAAATAATTAAATAAAGGAGTGGATTATATATAGTTAAGATAAAAGTAAATAAGCGTTCAAAATAATCGTGGCAATTTCACGGTGAAGCTTACATGATTTATTTAACACTTGTTCATTTGTAAGAGTACAACAAAAATTGGTGTTAAGAGTTATTTTCAATTCTAATTCGGTCCGGTCTCATGGCAAATGGCATATCGCTCGTTTTTAATGTTTCAGAAGTTTAGTTATTTTTTTTTTTAATTTTATAAAAAATATAAAATAACATAAAATGAAATAAAATAAAAAGATGTAGCCTTATAGCGTAACAAAACAAAAAAAGGAATATTTAACTCCAAGCATTATATTTTATATATGATGTATTTAATACCATCTGACAGTTTGGTTTTTGGGCTTTAATGATGCGTGGCGATTTCATAACTATGACGTTGTAAAATTAGTAATAAGCAAATTGCATTCAAGTTTAAGAAGAAAATTAATACTGATGACGACGATAATTATGATGATGTTAAAGCGTAGATATATGTAAAACGGTATGTTAGTGAGTGCAATGTTGGAATAGTACATAAAATGTTTGGTTTCAAATTTGTTGAGTTGACTTGGGTTTGTTTGTTTACTTTTTAATTTGGTATATGTGAATATAAAATGAGTGAAAATTATGCAACATAAAATGTTTAAGCGAAAAGAATATAAAATAAACAATTTAACTGGATGACGCATTATTATAATGCAAGCCTATTGTTGTTTACAGATAGGTACATATTTAAGGGGCGGTCCATATTATGGCGACCCATCTGGTATAACAAGAAACATCTGATCGACTAACTATAGCACCTGTTTGAAAAATAAAAAAGTGCAAAGTACGACGTCAAACACAATAAAGCGTTTGCACGAAAGATTTTTGCGTTCTGGTACTGTAGGCAATTCCAGACGTCCAAATAAAAAGCAACCTAGGCAATCTAGATCGCGTTTTTTAAAATAAATGTGTACACCTAATACGATTTACCCTGTAGATAGATAGGCAGATATATATATATATATATAGATTAGATAAATAGGTACATAGATAGGTACATAGAGGCCAATGGCAGCTCACTAATATTCAGGTTCTTGAAGTCCGTTATACTAAACCCTTAGACAAAAATGATCTCGACTTTTGTATTTTATACGTTCGCGGAATGGTGGGGTAGAATGGTAGTGGGAGTACTTCGAATTTAGGGCTTTAACTACTGTAATTACAAAGTTTATTACAGTAGAAAAATTAGTTCTTAAACTATACTCTATCAGACAACTCAATCGGTAAGAGCGTATGAAATGAGAAAATTGAGTTTCGCATCGTTTCTTGTTAAGCAAAGAAAATCTTGGCGACTCCCAAGATTGCTCACACCGCACATTGGTCGCTGCCATATGCCCAAAATAAAAAAATGAAAGTCTAAATTGTCATGAAATAAGTTGGTGTACCATCTCTAATATTAATAAGGCTATCACCATTAATTTTTGTTACCGTAATTACTATGCCCAATTTCTAATAATAGCACGTGTTCACTAATTTTTTTTATTTTTATTTTGAGAAGCTGGTCTTTGAAGCTAAGCTTTAAAAATTAAAAAGTGTCCAAATAAATTGATAAAATTATACATTTTGAACACAAAGGCATTAACTTTATTTTAAATATACATATAATATATGCTTTATTTGTGTCGTATCTTTTGTAAAGTCAATGTTTACTAATGTGGGCTTCCGCATTTGTCTCTTAAAGTTTCACGTAAGGTTTTAGTTGTGGCGCCCCTATCAGCCCTCTTACTTCTTTTACCACAAAATAGGTCTATATTTAAGGATTAAAAAGTACTCCAGTTAGCTGCAACAAAGTGCAACTACTTAAGAAATACTTTAAATTAGTGTGTGCCGGTTGTTTGCATGGCTTGTGTGCTGCGCAATGTTTTTTTTTGCTTCATTAATGCTTTGTTGTTACAAAAAGTAAGAAGAATTTTTTTTATATTTCTATTTTTATTATTATTAATATTATTATTATTATTATTATTTCTATTATATTATTTATTTATTTTGCATCAGGTACTTCTCATGACTGCTTATTTTCCCGAAGGTTTATTTTTGAAATCTGGTGTCGTGAAAATGGTACTGTTGGCCAAAAAGCAGAGATTTTAGAAATAGTAAAACACAGAACTAAAGACGTAACAAATCTATAGTTTTGCAAAATAACAGGGTTTGATAAAAAATTAATTGAAAGGTGTGCCACATTATTGGAAGCTTTGTCTTCGGGGTACAAAATTAATGTGGACAAATTTGGCAAATATGCGCTGGATACGAATTTCAACAAATACGGATTTGTTTAATCGACTACTTTTAAGTTTTGATCCCTTTCTAACGGGACAGCAAAAATTACCATGAACGGAAAAAGTCACATTTCTTAAAATCTGTTTTTGATTTGTTGGATAAATTTGCAAAACATTTTTTAATTATTATTTTTGCAATATTGAATAGTTAATTTTCTTCTTTTGCATACTAAATTTTATTAAGAACTTGCTAAAAATATTAAATTGAATCTGCGTTAATTTTTTTTTTCGTAAGCGGGTGGTAAGTGTGGTTGTAGGAGGTCGAACCACGCCTTTTTTATTTCTAAATAGTTTTCTCATTAAACTGTGTTAAATTTTTATTTTATAGAAAGTGGGTGGTAGAGGTGGGTGTAGGGGTTCGACCTACGCCCATTTTATCTTTAAATATTAAAGTCATTTTTATAAAGGCGTAACCAAAGTTTCAGGTTGATATCTCCACTGGAAGTATTTTTAGACCCAGACTTCAGGCAAGTCCGACATGTGCAACGTCGCAAAAATTAAAGAGCGTGAAGTTTCTGTACCTCAGCACTGAAGACGAGTATTGCAGTTGTTAGTGAAATTGTTATTTAGGGTCGTCATTATGAACCTGAGAATATTCATGACTGCAAACAAATGTAATGAGTAGGATGGATAAATCATAGTTTTTGTTTTCGGGACCCCGAATGAATGGTGTTGATGCATTGTGTGTATAAAGGGTTTCCTTAATCTAATAACACTCCTTCAATACGGGAGCACTCATAATAATAAAATAATTTGATACAACTTGTCCAGCAACGCTAAGGCTGTCTGTCCACAAAAGTCGTGTTGCCCAGTATAAGGTCTACAATATTTTGGAACACCTATGTCCCTTTGAATTCAGATACATATATGTATAATAGCTCAGAATGACTTTAAGCTGTATACAAGGACGAAAAAAAAGTTTGAGTAAATACGTTTTCCTGTTATGGAGTAGTGTGTTCCTTAGTTTCATCTTACTTTGGAACATAACACTGTTTGTTTGCCTTTTTCTTGTAAAGGGATAAATAAATAGATGTTAATTTACCAATATGATAAATTTTTTGGGCTTGGAGGTGAATCTATTGAGAGAAAAAATTAGAGTTGTACATAGAAGATACTGAATTCAACACTATTATATATGTAAAAAAGAAATCTAAAATTATTATTTTTCCAAAATTTTATCCATTTTAATATAAAGCACCTACTGTCATCTAATGACTTAATCTACAATTGTTTCCGAAGTTAAAAGCTTTCTTTCGGGTTTATTGAAGTGTAAATTGTATAGTCCTTTAATAAGTAACAAAATTTTTTCGGAGCCCTTATTTCAAATTCCTATTACATTAACTCAAATAGTTTAGATCGTATTTCCCAGTTTAACGACCTTGGTATTTTGATGGACTCGAAGTTGCATTTCAGTACCCACATTTCCACTTCGGTCTCTAAAGCTAGAGGTGTCCTTGGCTATATTAAACGCTGGTCTAAGGAATTTGATGATCCGTATACTACCAAAGTACTATACACTTCAGGGGTAAGACCTATTCTGGAGTATGCGTCTTGTGTCAGGGATCCTCAATATCAGATGTAAATCGATCGTATTGAGTCGGTGCAAAAGCAATTTCTACTTTTTGCTCTCAAAAACTTGCACTGGGATCCTAATGCTTGCCTACCATCTTATCGGTGTCGTCTCAAATTGATCAACCTCCCTACCTTGTCTAGTCGTAGAACGGTCATTGGTGTAACTTTTATGTATAACCTCATTTATGGTAGTATTAACTCACCTTTCTTACTTAGAATGATTAACTTTAGTGTACCAGCACGTCCAACTAGAAACTATTCTCTATGCCTATCCATTCTATGCCTAATGCAAATCTTTTAATACCCACTTTGCGTGTGCCGCTCCTCCCACCTCTTCTTATGTTATAAAAACTAAATTGTTGGCATCGTTGAATTAATGTATAACTTATTTTCTATAATGGTAACCTGCATTTTTTCTCCTTGTTTAAATAGTCTATGTTATTATAGGTATTGAATTCTAAATTGAATATTAGCTTTAGTTTAATCTTGCATGATGATTATGTTAATGGCTGATGATGTTTTTATCTGTAGCCAAATATTTAGTACGTAGACATTAGCTTTGGTATCGCATGATCACCAAAGATATTAGCAATTAAAACCAGCTGAGCCCAGTCTATGTGACTGGGTCAATTTTGATGCCACTTGGGCCTGCCCCATGTGAGATCAGTGTGTGGTCATTGCGTACCTACTAAGTCGATAGAAAAAAAAAATCAAAAGAGAACGTCTACTTATCGGTTTTTGTCTATAATGAACAGGTTTTTATGGTCTAATGATAAGGTAGGGTGCCATTCCTTTAATAGGAATGTAAGATCCTAAGATTTATAATGCTTGTATGAAATCTGGATGAGAAGTGACAGTAACTGGAAGATCTTTTAAATTTTTAACTTATTTTGAATCGAATAATATACAACCTTGTGTGCTGATGTACGCTATAGACTCGAAATGCAATAGACCGATTTGATTCAAATTCTCATAACATATTATTCGTGGCTTAGATATCATCATTGATGGTTTATACATGTATTGACAAAAAGTATGAAATTAAAGTGATTACAGAATATTACAATCGCTTTGATGTAGCAACACCACTTTTATTCCTGTTAAGGGATGTCACAAAAATAAACTGTTAAAATCATATTCGTATGCTACAATTATTTTACTCAAATAGTTTACAATTGAGCTCTTAGGCCACCTTTTGTGAATTAATAACAGATTCACAGTGTCCTCTAAGGACTTTTTAAGCACCGCTATGATTAGTTAACGCCATCGTTGAAAATTTGAAAGTCATCTCTCGAGTTTATCGAACCATAATTCTAAAGCGACACCAAACACCGTATTATGGTTTCTTTGCTATAACTTTAAACTCACAAGAGGGCACCTGAACTCCATTTATTTCTGTTATAAGAACTTTTTATGGGATAATGATAAAGAACCTTACGTTTATTAGGTAAATGTGTTAAGCAGTTTACTGTGTGGGAATAATGTTATAAAAAGCGAATACGAAGTGACACTAACTGAAACCTCCTGTTACTGTCATGAGTCAAATATATAAAAACTATATAATATATAAAAACTGTATGTAAACTATATAGACTGGAACGGTAACCGACCGAGTTCTTTTTGTAACTTCGATTGTACATACATGAATCTTTTGTGAACCGGTTATGATTATTAACGCCATTTATTAATGAAAATATCTCTATATTATTGTAATGCACAAAGCATATATTATGACCAAATTTAAAGGCAGTAATGCAACAGATATCATGTAGCGTATATTTAAATTTGAATATCTTGTCACTAGTTTCAGCTCAAGAAACTAAAATTTCTACACCCAATAACCACTTTCTGTGTATTGTTACGAGTAATGTTGTTGAAGCATCACAAACTGCAAAAGACTTACTGTGAAAGAACTATAAAAGATGAAGCCTAGGGTACTTACTTGGCAAACGTTTGATCCTTCTCGTCATAGTGTTGAGAACTTGAGAACTTTTACTTAACAAAACTTATATACATTCCTTCTATTTATCTCGTCAATGACATAGATGTTTCTGAATAACTTAAAAAAGTTTGGGACTGTACTGTCTGGCTCATCTATTTTTGAATGATTTATCCCAGCTTGGATAAACAATTACATTTTGTCTGATTAATATTTTAAGTCTAAGTATCATATTAAATTTGTTTCGGCCTATATATTATTTCAATAGCAGATTATTTACATTTTTCTAACCTGAACCTTTTTCTTTTGATTATATTCTGTTCTTTAATTTTGCAATTATATCTCTTGTGATTATTTTTTTTTTTACTGCATAAAGTCATCTGTGGTGCAATTATGGTCTTTACACATATTTTCAAAAGGCACTTTTTCATTTTCGTATAAAATTATTTGAGGCTCAGGTAAGCTGGGACTTTTTCAAAGGTTTTGAACCTTTACTACAAATAAAATTTAAAAAAGCAGGGCCCTTTTTACAATTGATGTAGTTTATTTTATAAGAATTAGCTTGTATAAACTTTAGATTCAAAAACTGATGGATTGGGATATTTTAAGAATTGTCCAGAAAAATATCCTTTCTGTTAAAAGGGACCTTAACAAAAATCCTTTTATTATGGTTGAGGCAAGCTGTAATTGATTTAACAGAGTACATAAGACAAAGAATACATTTTTATAGCAAAACCGTGAAACTCTTTTACATTACCCTACCCAGGCTAGGGGGTTATTTTAAAAGTTTTCTGAGAAATATCCTTTCCGTTAACTGTGAGTGTAACAAATATTCTGTTTAATGTAGATGGGAAACATTTTATTCCCTGCAGTATGATTTGTGACAACTGCTACCATTTCGATAGTAATTCACTAGTCTCTTTATGTATAGTGGTGACTGGTGAATTCAGTAGCCGTAGGTATGCAGAGACGAATCAGTAAGTGAGAACAATTAAGAAATAAGTTTTTTTTTATCCATTCAACTGTTGTTGTAATACAAAAATTTAAGTTAGTCGTAAATATATTGCATTCGGCCACCACTTCGGATGATGAAATCGGTATGTGCGAAAGCGACCCGAACGACTTTGTGGGCAACTAGGAGCATAAACATCAAAACAGTTGATAAAGGCAAGTGTATAGACTAAACAAAGTGCCTCGGTGGCCTAGTCAAATTGTACTAGGCAGAAAACCGCTGCCTCCCCCTGGAGGCAGACAAAAAATTGTTCAAGTCTGGATAATCAAATTGAATAATAGCATTAAGTAAATAAAAAACTAAAATAAATAGAAATTAATAAATGTAAAAAGAGGCAGGATTTTTATGGTCATGAGTTATGGTAATGGTTAGCCGTCATTTTATGGTGATGGGTCAATTCTTCCAATTTCCGGTAGGTGGCGTTTTTGTATTTGGCGTCGCTGGATCAGCCAGTCGATCAGATAAAAACCATTCGATTTATGTAACCACCACAAGTCTTGGATATTTCCAAAAAATTTAACAAGCTTGTGTAGGCTGTATGAGCTCCTTAAAGAAGCGAACAAGGAATTAAGAAAATACGGTAATGCAGACGGAGGCAAGTAACCCCTGGCAATGACATCACCATATTTAATTCACCAGTTAAATGAATGCAAAAGGGATAGAGTGCGAAGTGCGAGTCATGGACCACTGAATTATACTGCTGCGTTTAAATAGTGGATTATCTAACGGCACTAGTTAAAGTGAAGCAAATTCAATGTGAGTTACATGCATAAATAATAACTAGTACTAGGAGCTAGGGAATAGAGTATAAAAATAAAATTACATACACAATCAGGCATACAAACAGAATCATATTCATAATAATGACACGACAACCAAATGATTTTTCGATTATGCAAATACACATGGGAACTAATCTTCTAAGTCAATGAATATAGATACAATAGAAACAATTAAAGTGTTTCGCCTTGTCACAAAAGACGCAACACAAAAACAATACAAAACAAAGACGACCGATGATGGAACAATATAAGTTTAATATTTATTTAATTTGCTTACACGCCTGCCTTTCAGTGATGCAGATAATAAATGGTGTATTCGCTTTAGGCGAAATCTATGAGGTAATTCATTGCAGTTAATCACAAAAAAATAAGAAAATAAGAAAATAACTAAAACCAAATAAATATTAAAAAAAAAAACACAACACACACAAAAAGTAATTAAATACTTGAACCCGTTGGCGCTTTTGAATGTAGTGAAAAAATCACTAGCATACCTCAAGGTTTGAGCTCTCAGTGCCGCGTTGGTTGTTTGGAAAATGTGCAAAAAATGCTTGTTTTTGTTGTGCTGTGTGTTTTAGTTTTATTTTTGGTTGCTTAAGGGTTTGCAGTATTTTCGGTTTGTGGTATTAAAAGAACAGTGATATTTTTAAAGGTCGGGAGTTTTCTAAGCCTAAATATTATCTTCACAACACGTCATCATATTAAGCCTAAGGCATCTCATGATATGAACTTTTATTCCGTAATAGCTACAATGAACTGCTTCTCCAAAATTTTTTGTTGACTATTATTCTACACAAATTAGCTCGATTTACTTTTATAATTTATGCAAGCCAATATGTATTTTTCCTCATGAATATTATTTTCAGTAAGAGATTAAGATCCAGAGATCCTGTAAAAATCTTAAACCCAATCCTTTGTTGTGGCAGAATTTCAACCGATTCCAAATAGATCGAAAATGTCCCTAGCACTTCCATCACAGTGAACTCATGATTGATCAGAAGTAAGAGTAGGGCACAGGGTATCAGTAGAAATTCAATGCGGAATGAATCGTGGTTGTGATCGTAGGTCGCCTTGAATTTTACGTACATCAGATAGACAGGATAGACATGATCGAGTTGTACATGCTCACGTAGGTGGTGAACAGATCCAAATAGCGAGTCAGATAGACGACTGCGAAGAGAAACATGTAGCTACATATTGATGTGCGGCGTACGTTTAAATAAAGAGTTAGATAGCTGAGACTCCCTAATTCTGCCCGATTAAGTAAAATTTACTTAGTAAAATGTATTCAAGTACTGAAGGTAGTTTGCTGCAGTAATTGTGGAGTCTTGTGCCTTACACTGTGTAAATGCGAACAAAACTTCTACAAAGCATATTCAATCTGCTGTGCACCATCATACCATAAAAGTAATTCTTGTGTATATTTAATATGAATTTCAAATAAGTTAATAGTTTTTATTTTCTTTAGGCTATAAACTAAGGCTACAACAAACGTATCCATATATACACATACATATACATTCCAAACAAATTGAAAATACTTAAAACTAAAAGTTGGGCTTACGAACCGCCACAGACCTACACAGGGTAACGTAAGCGTCAGGAAGATATGTGGACGTAGACAAAGCCAACGACAGCGACGAGGGCAATGCCGCCATTGACTACAACAAATAATCAAATAAGCTAAGAGTCAATGATTGCATTTGCATTACGACTGCAATCGAAGTTGTTGGTCACGTCCTAGTTGTAATACGAGTGCGGATCAAAAACTCATTCACTATATCAGTTGTTTATTTATTATAAGATACGAATTGGCTCATGCAAGGGCTTAAAAATTGGTATGGTATTTTATTTGTTAGGTAATGAAAATATCATATTAGGTGATGAGATAGAGGAACAGACGAATGCCTCAAACAATTTTTTAACGACAGCCCAAGGATAATCCACGCAGAACACAAAGGAGAAACGCATTTGAAAAGTGCTTCCCAAAGCACCTTACATCACACACACTCTCCTTCACTCGACTCTCCATCGCACTCACTCTACCTTACTCAAACTCTCCTTTGCATTTTCGCATTGTTATATTGCAGCGCATGTATTTTGTTGGTGCAGTTTCACCTTTTTTAAAAGCGTGCTTAAACACAACTTTTTAAAAATTAAATCATTTTGTGTACATCTACACCACTATGTCTTTCCATTGATGTATGTTTCATCTATATATATAAAATTGGAAGTAATTCGCTAATTATTAAGACCTATTCAATTTTCAGATGCTTCTCAAACTGAAGATATACAAATAAAACACAAAAACATACCAGCATCTTAGAATTGAGTTTGCCGCTGCTCAAACTGTGCAAAGCCGAAATGTTCAAATATTCGAATGAAAATAAAAATTAAGAAAATTAAGAATAGGAAATGTCATCCAAAAAGTCAAACAGTGGAAGATCAACGAGAAAATCACAGCAGTAGACAAAGCGCAGCGATGTTGAAACATCCGAAGAGTGAGACGCACGCGAAGGTAGCAACGCCCGGGTCTCTGCTAGTGTTATATAATATATGTTATAATTCGTTCTGTCATAGGTGTTTCTACAGATCCATGGTAACAGGAAATAGTAGCTGGGAGATTAATGTTGGGATTGTGTTGGATTTGGAAGCAATTCAAAGCCCAGTTCAGACGTATATTTGCTGAAAAATGTATAGCAGCCTATTAATAGATGCTATTGAACGGGAATAGTGTTACAATGTAAGTTGCAACACGAGTTACTTATTGAACAGCCCAAGCATAAGGATAGACAGAAGTGCATTGGTTTGGTTGTCCTTGTATTGTATATATAGCGCACTTAAAGGCGAGCGTGTGCAACTGATTTGATTGGACTCGAGTTGAATCGTATAGCTTGGCTTGTTCTGGTTTGCCTTGGCATGGTTTCACTTTACTCTGCGTAGGGCCAACGCCAGAACCTTTGGCAAGGAAATTAGAAATGGAAATTATTATCGTAATTTGAAATGTTGTTGCAGCTGTTCAGCTTCATCGTTCGTTGGTTCGTCGTTTCTTTCTCTCCACATCGCCATTTCACACTTTTTAGCGTTTTAGCGTTAGCATTTGTGGGTGGGTTAATAGGCTTGTTGTTGCAACACTTCATGTAATTAAACGCGTTGTTCTTGTAATGTTTTTCAAATCAAAATTACAACAACAAAAACTACAACAACGACAACTGCAATGTTAGCAACGCAACTTGTTCAGTTTATGGAACTTCCCCTTCGCTTGTTCGTTGGCGGTGTTTGAATTTATGCTGCGGAAATAATTTTTTTTTCTCATTTCTCTTTTCTCATGCATTACTTCACTCCTTCGCGACTGTTGTTGTTATTATTCCTTGCTGCCATAATTTTTGTTAAATAACTGGAAATTACCGACACTAAGAACAGCACTTACACTAGCAGCCGTTGTAACCGCACATAGCCATACACCCACATTAAGACACATACATATATTTACACCCATATAGATGTGTATTTGATGCTTACTTCTACGTACATCATGCACACGTGTTATTTGCTCCTTCACTTTCCCTCCTCTCCTCTCTAACTTTAACACGCTTTTGCGCGCGGTTGTAAATCAAACGCATTTCGTCGTTTCACTCATTCAACGCCTTCATTTCACTTCTTCAATCCCACGCGACGCATGTTTAAGGATGCGCTTCAAGTTCGATTTTGCTTGATATCCTTAAACGGTACAACGAGTTTTGTTGTCATTACTGATGCTGCTGCTGACTCTGTTGTCTTTATTATTGTTGTTGTAATTTGATTAAGCAAATGAAATTTTTATTAACGTTGTTTGCCTCGCTCATTTATTCATTCCTTCGTTTGCTATTTCATTGCATTGGTTTTCTCGCTTGCCTTGCAAATTACTCCTTCCGATACTCGCCGTGAGTTTATTATTCATATCAGTTTTTTTTCTCTTATTTAGTTTAATTTTATTTACGTTTTTTGTTTTGTTTTTCTGTTTCACTTTTATTTGTGTTTTATTTTTTTTGGTTTCCGGCTTGCGCATAAGTTCCTTAAGTGCGGTTTTCCTGCCGTTTGCCGGCTTCATGCGGATTTTTACACTTTTACGATCTCCGTCAATCTTCCACTCAGTCTAGGAGTACGTATGTGTATTTGCATTTTTGCTTGTGTGCGTAACCTTTCCTCTGTTATTTTCTGTGGCTTTTGTTTTTATTTTCCACTTGTTTGAGCTTCTCTGGTGGTCTGCTCTTTCCTGCGAATTCATACTTTTTTGCATGAATTAGCTACTTGCATCATTTTGTTTTACTTCTTCTTTGTTTTGCTCCTCTTCGTTTTGATTGTCTTAAACAATTTCCTTGCATTTGGTTATTTTTTTATGATTTTTGCATAATTCAACTTGTTTTTATGTGCCTGTATTTTCTCAATTTAATTGAATTAATTTTCCGAAAGGTAAGAAGCAGAGCAAGACTAGGAGTTTCTGGCTTCAACTTAGTTCAAGAAATAGCAAACATTTTATGCCAATCAGATCGTTATAATACAATTTCTAAAAGTTTATTGAAGAAGAAAAACGTCCGAAGTAGATAATCATTTATTGAAAACGTTCAAAAATAGTACAATACAAATTACAAGTTCTAATTGAGACCGCATCAAGCAGATTTGTTTTTGATCAGCTAGTTGAACTATAGTTGGAGTATTTGTGTATTGTAGGCCCTCAGTTTTAAAGCTGGAGGAAAATATTTGGTGAGACATTTCGCTGTACGTGTATTGGAGCCGGACAGTAAAATCACAAAATCCTTAGGACAGAGGATTGGGAAATTGCATTGGCTTTTAACTAGCAGGAATAAATTATCCTTGGGAAATAAGTTGAACATTTACAAAACAATAATTACTCCTGCTCGGCT
This sequence comes from Cacoxenus indagator, assembly GCA_035041755.1. Taxonomy (NCBI): domain Eukaryota; kingdom Metazoa; phylum Arthropoda; class Insecta; order Diptera; family Drosophilidae; genus Cacoxenus; species Cacoxenus indagator. Next base: position 125,075 of record JAWNKX010000831.1, read on the forward strand.
ATACGGTTTGCAAGTGTATGGCATAGCAGCGAGGTCAAACATCACGAAGGTGAGAGTACTGCAGGCCAAGACATTGCGTATGCTTACTGGTGCCCCTTGGTTCATGCGAACGGCGGCCCTTGAAAACGACTTAAAAAATATATAGAGAGGTTGAAAAATCATCCAAATAAACTAGCAAGGCGCCTTCTAAAACGGCGCAGAATGGGAGGAGTTAGGGTGGCGAGACTGCTGAGAAGATCGCACCCTGCCGACCTCCGTAATAGGTCCTTTTAATACACTATACTATATCCTCACTTATTATTTAAGTTATTTCGTTAATTTTTTGTATATACAATTTAATTGAAATTGTTCTAATAATAACAGAAAAATTAAATATAAAGGACAACAAAAAGGACAGTAAAAGTTCTTGTATAGAAAACTATTTTGTTTCAAGTCCATAGATGTATAGATTGGACACTATCCAAGAAATTAGAAGTACTTTTCTCTATTTTTTTGAATAAACTTTCAGAATGAGAACTACAAGTTTTTGAGACTAATCTTTACCGAAATGAATATTAAAGATTCCTAATAACACTTGGATATAACTTGCCACTTTTTAGTTTTTTCTAATTAAGAAATGCAGAGTCGATTCTAAACGAATATATTCAAAAGTGGATTTACAAAAATAAAATTATTGGCAGAATAAGAAGAATTGGAAATAATGAAAATTGCAGTTAGCGAATGTGTTCTGAATTTTACTTAGATTTGCAACTTACAGATGTGAAATTAATCGGCCAACCGAATACTTAAAAATATCGAAAGAAAATCTTTTTAAAATGAACTCGAAATGTTGTCAGTTTCTTCGCATAAGAAGAAAAATCAATATACACTTAAAATAATTAATTTTAAGTATAACTATATCGGATAACTTTTCCAAACCCACACAAAATCAAAGTCTATAGTAATACAAATATCCTTCTTGAATTTATTTGCTGATGACTCTGTTTGATAGGAACCTTTACTATATATAAACATTTTCTTAGTCAATGTGCTTTAGTATAACATTTACCTATTGACACATTAAAGCTTCACAATTATGTAAATATTTAACAGAGAAACTAAACATAGGCAACTCAACTTAATATGGCTCAGGCCGACTCTCGTTGTAGACAAACGCGCAACAAATAATCTTGACTAACGACAAAACAACATCTACCCGCATATCTTCCTCTGTCGACGAATGACAACAAAACAACTCAAGACTAGGTCGTGCCTTTGTGCTTTGGTCTTAAGTTATGTACTTCTTAAGGGTTAGAAGTCTTCTTGCAAAGCTAAATAAGCAGGCAAAGACACTGGCTTGCTGGCTCGCTCACTCACGCATGGGATATATAAATATAAGTACTGATTACAATGTGGTAAAGTTAAAAGTAGACATTTCAGTCGGTCAATGACCGGTTCAGCAGACGCCTTTAAACGCAACGCGGAAATATGGTATTTTATTAACGAAGTTGAATTTATTAAGTTGGTGGGGGTGGACAGTAAGAACTTTTCAACACTTTGTCCTTCCTTTATTGTTTGAAATTTGACCAACTGAAGAACTTTAGGCAAATGTTAAGGGGTGATTTAGATTGTTTCATTTTTTGAATATATGTGGGTAAGTTACATAGGTCAAAGATCAAAATAGGCTATAAACATGAAATAATTGTAATAAAAAAATAATCGAAGTAATGAAATTGAAAATGTTCTTAAACAAAATAAAGATTGATGCTTATAAATGAGATGATGCTTTACTGGTAACAGTAAATATAATATGAATAAAAATTTCAAAATATGGAGCTGCAATGTTTTTAGCAAAGTTAAAATGTTTCTTGTTTTCATTAGTATTTAAAACAGATAAGCAAAGGCAGTTCGGTGTCGGAGTCTTGTGTCTTGAACTAAACCTCGGAACAAACCTCGGTTATTTTCAAACACAATCCTTACTCAAACGTGGTGTTGAAAAATATTTAAAAATTTGTGGTTGAATATTTATTTACTAAAATGTTCTTCTTAGTATAGAAATTTTTTATGGTAGACTAGGGCAAAAAGTATAGAGATTAAGTATGAAAACTGCAAGGAAAAGCATAATAATTTATTTGGATTTTTTTTTCATCCAGTCAATACCACCCAGCCAGTTTCAAAGCGGGTAACAAACCATATTTAAATTTTATCGTTAAACACCTTTAAAAATTCATCATCAATCAGGACGATATATTTTGGTGGGACTTACAATTAAAAAAAATAAAAACAAAAAATGCTAAACTGTCTTGACGCATATTCAGCGGGTTTTTGTTAGGGATGGATATCGACCAACAAAACATCGATTAGTGACATTGATTATTATTTTTTACTAGTTAATTGATATGTCGATTAATTGTTGCTTAAAAAAAAAATTTATCGATTAATCGTCAACTTTAAAACCGTGCAAAAAATCAATTACACAAAAATGTATACGCAATTTTATTGGTTTTAATGCCACAATTGATCAACTGAGATGTCCTCTAATTATACTAACATAAGAAGAAAATTAATAAATAAAAAATAATAAATATGTTATATATACATAAATACTAGTACGTTTAATAAATTCCAGACAACAATTTATAGGAGCGAACAAAATAAAACTAATTACTATAGTGATCAAAATATTTTTACCTAACATTATAACTTAAAGGTGTATGAAAAATTTAAAAACATTTTTTTAAAGATTTCTGAAAGCAAACATATATTTTCTGTCTATACGTCTGTCTATGTTTGTCGCCTGTCTTCCATATTTACCATTTTTTTGTTTGTTTTTCTTTCTTTTTACAAGCCTTGTACAATTTTAGTATCCTTTACAGTTTAATATGCATTATAAGTACATATTCAACATTCCTGTATTATAACCAATCAGATTTCCTTTTAATATTTTTTTTTTTTTTCATAATTAAATTATAACATTTAACGCAGTAAACTGCATAACACATTTGTCGGATTTAAAAAATAATAACGTAAACCTTTTAATAAAATGAAATAAAAAAATATGTTTTTTAGTTTTCGTACATTTGCCAACACATGGAGATCAGTTGTTCTTGGTAGAGGTACTATGTTATAATTTGATTTGATTTGAGCAAATAAATAAATATATTAATGATACTATAAGCCTCAGGTGAATTTGCCTGTGTGATGTAATTTGAAAGGTTGCGTAGGGTCATCTTTTAGAAGAAATCATATTACAAATAGTTATCTTCTGATATAAGACTCTCGAACAGATTTCATTTGAGCCCAAATGTTTCTTAGTAAGCGTTTTCATATATTGGCAATTTTTTGGTTGGCTCAAATTTAACATTTGTGACAGTTGTTTACAGTTGTTCGACTTAGCTTTTTTAACAACAATATGAGCTATGTTGTGTCACTGAACCGCTTTTATCTGCAGTCTGATTTTGCTCTGGCATTAAAATACCTCCAATAAACTATTATCACCATAAGGCTTGAAGGGTATAGTATGAAGTTTTGAAACTTTTTTCTTGTTTATTCCTTATTATATTCGAAATCATTCTGTTCGATCCTTTTTATAACTTTTCACAGTCAAACTAATTCCTACTCCTGTCAGCCCAACTCAAACATATTTGACGCTAAAATAGCTTTTACATTCATCGGATAATACAACAGTGTACGGACATCACCCCTGCAACAAGGACCGCTCTCAAAATGTGCACGCATTTCAGCGCTTGCTCTCTCAAACTTATTGTACGCTCAGCGAACATTTTCAGCGAATACGAATTTCATAAAACGGCAAATGAAAGAATTTGGAAAAATAAGTCAAGCGACACACGAAATAAATTCAAGTCAAAGGCGAACGAAAGGATTTTCACACGAATGTAACAACGGCAGGCGACGACTATGTGGGTAAGAATTACAGGCGACTACGACGACTCCGACGAAAGTAACCCGCCTAGAAAAACGTAAAGCCAAAGGAGTCAAAATGTAAGGACCTACCTCAAAGCCAGTCATTTGGAATAGACAATGGGCCACAATTACAGACACGAGTGAGGCAAACGAGCGAATGGGCGAAAGAATACACGAACGACTGAAACCAAAAGCAAAGTGAAGAGAATGTTGAATGCTTTTTGGTTTTTGTCCTTGTGTGTTAGGTCGTGTGTGTGTGCATGTTTGTTACGTCCATATTTAAGTGGGCTTTGCTTTGCTGTTTATGCACCAACAGTTGTGACAATGTGCAGCCGTCCCTCAAATGTGGAAAAAATAGAGGGCACACATTTGTGCCTGGCACCGAGCTCGAGCAATGGGTCTGAGGTGAACTCAGGTAGGCTAGGTGTCAGATGGGCCTTCTTGTTGATAAACAAATTTGCACCAAAAACCGACCATAGATCCCTCCCGAGTAAGATCCCTCATTCTACATCTATGCACATATCCTCGAGGGCTTACTCGTATCTAAACAAATTCGTTTTTCTGTTGATGTTCAACTTTGTAGCATTGACCATTAAGTAAAACTCGTATGCATGTACTTACTAACAGTGACAGGAAGTTGCGCAGGATGTTACCGGATATTATGAATTATTAACCTTTTGCTGTAAAATTCATTGCGAGCGAATGACTTTTTGGTTAGTTCTGTTCCTTGTTCTGGCGTGTCTGTCGAATTTCCGACATTGTTCAGCCAATTTTTAGACCATTTTATGGAACAACCGTAGAGGAAGTCACAAATATACAAACTCACGATCCAACAAAGCAAAATAAACGTTGTCCATCAACATAGGTGGGCTTTGGGTGAAGCAACGGTTGTGACAATTTTGACCACATGCAGTGAAATATACACGTACCACTAGTAGGGTATACTGTAGTCTAGTGAATTTGCTTTTTTACCTTTCTCTTTCACTTCCTGATCTACAGACGCCTCCATCGCCTGATGTTGGGCCTGTTTGTGGTTTTACCGGCCTTATGTGAGTTTAACAATTTTTGCACATATCGTCGCTGTTGTTATTCTAGTGGTTTTTACACACAATTTTTCCAACGTATGTAGTGCGCCTTTAGCTATGCGACTGTGGCTTGCGCAAAAGTTCACTTCACTGTTTGCTTATTTGCGCTACTTCCAGTTTTCATTTGGTAGGCAAAATTTGCTGTAAAACTGTTTTAGACTACGATAAATAAATAATTAATTTGAGCTATTAATGAAAACTGAAATTGATTAGCAGGCTTTGAAGAGGAAGAACAAATTTTTCTATACCATTTACGCAGTCAATAGTGTAATAAGTGCTTAAAACAGTGACGGAGATATCGGAGGCTATATAAAGTATGAGTTCATTTAGTCATGTTCGTCTGTCCGTTTGCAAACTAGATTCTTACTTTTGGAGTTTTAGACCTGCTTTATTTATGTATATAAAATATTTGTCGAATCTGTTTACTAGTCCAATAATATTCAATATATATTGCTGGAATAACTTTTCTCTTCTTCTAGCATATCGAGCCCAGTCAGATTAATATTATAATATCGTTGTGTGCCCAAGAGCATTGGCCGGCATTTTTTAGGGTCGATGAAAAGTATTACAACTCTTCATCGGTTCTTATTTATTTTTACCAACTTTCCTTTCCTTTAAAATCAGCGAAAGTCACTCAAAAAAATTGAGTGACAATCGTTTGAGTGATTTATTGAGTGAGTGTTGTATCAGTTAGTTGCTTAACGAAAACGGAATGAGTGGATATGATTGACGAACTACATGCGTTAGATCAATTCTTACTATGGAACAGTACACACAAATCGAACGCTCTGAAATTGTTCGGCTGTAGATATAAAACAATTTTTTAATTACGAAAAAAAGTGAAAAGTTCGCCGTCAAATAATACAATAAAGCACAAAAGAGTTTCGTCTTTTGGTATTGTCTGTAATCGCAATCGTGCAAATAAAAAGCGATCGACGCCATTTGGATGGAAATATCGTAGTCCTTTCTGAAAATGGCATGGAGCACTTCTGGTTTTTACAAGACAGCGTGCCACATTACACAGCTTATGTACAATCGATTGATTGAAGCCATTGTTGCTCGGACACTTGCTAAAGAAAAAATTTAATTTTGACTGGCCTACGCGTTCGCCTGATTTGGTATCGCTAGACTTTTTCCTCTGGAGAGGAAAGGCTAGTCAAAGTCAAGGACCCTAGATGAACTAACGTCAACACCCGCCAGGAAATAACCGCCATATCGTCCGAAACATTGAAAAATTCAATTGCAAATGCTGGAAAACGAGCACATTGCGCCATTCGAGCTCTAGGAGAGCATTTGCGTGATATCATATTCACAAAGTGATGTAATTAAATCTGCGTAAACCAAATTAAATTATCTCCCACTTGTAAAGCAATACAAAAAAGTATATCTTTCATGTCTTTTTTTTTAAATAAATGGGTCCATCTAATATGGCCCACCTTATATATGTATTTTCAACGGCAATATCTCTCCTCAATTACATCTCAATTCCATGAGAATCGATTTGATTGTCCTGTCAAGCAAGCATATCGCAGTTGTTGTTTTTGTTGTTGTTGTTTACGATTGCGCTTTAGATTTGTAGTGGCTTTTGAGCAACTGGGCTGCTTGTTAGCGGTTTTCGTTGACTTCTTGTTTCTTTGTTGTATAACAACTGCTCGTACCAACAACAACAACAATAATGACATGAAGGATGCCAACACTTTTGGTTTGCTTGCGGTCGTGTTAATGGTTTGTCTTCACACGCTTCCACCTGCGGTTACACTGTCGTTCGCTCTTAATCCGTCCACGAGTGCAGTTGCATCACTCATTCACACACGCATACACCCTTTGGCATACGGGTTATTAATAAACCATTTCATAATTAATTTAAATCATGTAAAATTTTTCACACATTATTAAAATTGCGTGAAATTTATATTATTTTTCATGGGAAAACCTTTATCGCTCTGTCTTTATTGCCTTTTTTTATCATATTATCACAACGTAATTGCATTTGAGTTATAAATGTATTACATTTAAGGAAACTAATTATATTTGATTTTTGTTGTATTATTCGATATTTTTTTTAAATGTACATATAGTATTGAAATCGTAATTGGCTACTTTGGTAATGATAATAACGCATTTATACAGTAATTCATTTAAAGATCAATCATGAGACCAACGTAGAGTTGTTGTTTCGAATGCTATATTAAAATATATGCTATATATATATATATATATATATATATATAATTTTGTAAAAGTTCCAACTACTGAGATCTTACGAATTTCGACGTTGTTGTGCGTCATATAAGCCTAATGTTGTTTATTCAACATATTCAAATGGCACTTGTTGACATATGTTTGTAATCCGGACCTTTTATGGGTATATAATATTTAAATCATGTATTTTGACATTTTCAAACATCTTTCTATCTATCTATCTTTGTTGTAACATATACAACAATGAAGAGCTTTATACAAAAATTCTGTTTGCATAAGTCTATAGCTGCAGCAGCTGTTTGCGTTAGATCAGAAAATAAGCCCGTTAAGTAAGTAACATCACAACCGAATTGTTTTAAATGAAAATGAATTCAACCAAACGATAAACCACCTGTCGATTATAGCAACATATGTTATCCTCGAATCTTCGAATCGAAAATTTGCATTCGAACTTAGACTCTTACGGCATTTGTCATTTCTGTTGGTAAATATTTTTTGAATTATTTTAAGCCAACTCTGACTTAAATCGGGAGGTCAGCTCATTTACTCTTCACTCATTGAAAAGTAACGCTTTGTAATGAAGTTTGTATAAAGTACGGGAAAGGGCAATATTAGACAAAAACACGTTTTCTTAAAAAAATCATGTGAAAAAAACTTTTTTTTGCTGGTTATTTGAAAAATAATTTAATAGGATTTAAGGAAATTTAAGTACATTATTTTTTAAATATGATATTTGTTTACTGCCTTGTGTGTGTACGGCGGATAGTGCCAGTTTTCAGCATTTTCCATCGTTTTGGCCAATGTTTCGGCCGATATGGCGGCTATTTCTTGTCGTATGTTGGCCTTAAGTGCGTCTAAGGTTCTTGGCTTGTTGACATAAACCTTTGATTTCAAGTAGCCCCACAGTCTGGAACCGTTTCAAATAATTGATAGGTGCTCGAGTTGTGTGTGGTGGAGTGCCATCTTATTGAAACCAGAAGTGCTCTATACCAATATCACGAACAATTGGCATAAAAAAAAACGCTCCTGATCGACGGTAACCGTTTTGCCAGCGCCATCTTCAAAAAAGAACGGCCCAATGATGATATCAGCACAAACACCGCACCAAACAGTAACTTTTTGGTCATAAAGAGGTACCTTGTGAATGTTTTGAGGATTTTCAGTAACATAGAACCGATAATTTTGTTTGTTTACGGCTCCGGTTAATGTAAAATGAGCTTCATCGCTCATATCGTATATATACTGTACTCCAAAAATAAGATGAATTACTTAATTGAAATCAGCGGGTTTTATGAACACACGCATTTCACATGTTTTTGCAATGATAATTCGAGGCCATAATGTTCTCCTCATTTAGCACTGAGTAATTTCTGGATATTCACTAAACTGAAAAGACCACTCCGTGCACATCATTTCTACTTGAATTGACGAAACGAGAGTTGGAAAACACGTTAGCAAAAGTGCATTGTATCAGGTAGGGATTCTTTATTATTCTTTAAGAGTTGATTTAGCAGTGCCCCTCAGCATGTCTTTCAGAACACTAAAATACCCTAGGATAATAGTACCTAAATCACGTAAAATCAATGTCGTAATAACTTAGTATACTCAAACATTGGAACATAAGCAGAAATGTTTCAGAAGTCCTGTATATCGAGTGACCATCATTGGGTGCTCGAACTCGTGAATGCTAACCGAAAATTTTTGGGTTAAAGAGTATTAAGTTATTTTTTTTAAATACATTTTATATCAATCACAGTATAATTTTTTTTTTAAATTCATGAGGCAACATGCGAATAGTGTGTTAAGTTTACCTTTGTTTACCAGGACTGTTATAATCTTCTTGATATTTTTATGGTGATCATCATCATATTCAGAGCTTCAATTGCTTGTATACAACGCTGAGCTTTTAGATGTGCTAAATTGTGTACGATGTGATTGGCATTATCACTAACTTCATAATGTATGTCAACCTCAGTGCAAATTGAAATTCGATTAATTTGAATCGGATAACGTCAAATGCTCTTTTTTTTTACTTATCTTAGTATTTTGCAGGATGATCGATCTATTTAAATTACTCATGTTTTGGACAATATTTGTTCAATTTGTTCAGTGTATGGTACTTTCAATACCATATAATCTGTGCCATTTTGTTTGCTGATGTTGTTGGCGTAATCGTCGTCGTCTGGTGATGAACATGACATGACAATGATGACGTTTGTAGCACATTGTTGCATTTTAATTGAAATGCAAAAATTCAAATAAAACGCGGATGATGATGACGACGAACAAACTGCAGAGAGTTAAAAATCACTGATACACAATATTGTGTAATATTGTATTGTAAAAAACAAGAAGAAAAAAAAATTGAATGGTAAGGGCAACAAAAGTAATTTGAGCAACAGCAAAAAGGACGAAATTTCTGTGGCATTCTGTGTTGTAAAAGTGGCTGTGGCGGTGTCGGTGGCAGTAAGTTCGAGTGAATTTTTACGTACCATAAAATTGCAAATGAGTGTGTGAGTGAGTAGAGAGAAAGGCAGGCAAGACAAGGCATGCAAAGAGAATGGTCAAGAGAGGTGAGGCCTGGAAAAAGCCGCAAGAACGCCGCACGAAACAAACGATGTCGATGATGGTGTGATGGAATGATGGCTGAAATGAAATTTAGAGGGAAGTACTGCTATGAAAAAGTGCGGAATATGCTGGGTATGAGATCAAACGGACCAAGTTTGAGGGGAGAAGTTCCATCAAGTCAAAAGTGCCGTCACCACCACAGAAGCAGAACAGCAGCAACAGAGCACGCTGATTTAATTAAATTTATTTATTTTAACTTTTTCAGAATTTGTTTTTGTATCTTGCATATTTTTTCCATTATTAGTTCATTCCCCAGCACGCCAAGTCGACGACATTTTAATTTGCATGTTAAGCGAGGCGATAAAAACGTCAACGAAAGCGAATGCGAGGTTTTCTCCCATGGGAATAGAATTTGGCTTATGCGCAAAGGTAAAAGGGAATTAGAAATCCAAGATAAACATGCAACCAAATCTCACCTAGAGCCGTCCAAACAGATGAATGGACGGACGGACGACCAAAGGAACTGGCATTAGTAATCCAACCGCGTACGGCTTGACTTGACTGGATTTGTTTTGATGGTTTGGTTAGTTTTTGCTTAGGTTTCACATACAATCATCAAGCCTGGCCGACCACAGTCGCTTCCGCAGGCTGACAACCGCAAGAGCGGAGCGTTAGCCAACGCCATCACCATCACCGTCGCCGCAATCGGTTGTGGTTTCGAGTGCCAATTAATCAGTTGGCTAAGTGAAAAATGCTCTCCCACACTCGACCACTTCAGCACTCGGAGTTTCGTGCAGTACCAGTAGCAGTGCAGTAGCCAATGGCCAATGGCATGAAAAAAAAAATATGATGGTCAAATTCTATGCACATAAAAAGTGGCAATTTATTTTCTATGTTGAGTGTGGCGCTGAGTATTTTTCCCCACTCGCATGGTTCACATTTCAAACCTATAACGATTGCGGAAAAACTCACATGACGTAATTATTTTTGGTTTTTGTGTACGCTCATTTTTATGGCATCGATTGGCTTCCTTTTTTCCATGGCATTCAATTTTTTGGCACTTTGTTTGGCGTTGAGCCACATTTTCAATTTTCCCAACAAAAGTGCATTTGTGTGTGTATAAATTGGCTAATAAATTCAATGAATGAAACACTTATCGAATTTTGATTTCGCTTTCATTTGTTTGTACTGGCAGCATTACGTATATGTGTTGCATATTGAAATGTGACAGCTTTGCTTGCATTTTGATATTCATACATTGTAACATATTTGTTGAGATTGATTGAGAAGATAGAAAATGGAAAGGCTTCGAAAACCTTAGTTACTATATAAAGTATATCATATACATGTAGACAAATTTATGATATAGTCTCAGAGTACAAATAATCTATAATAATGAGTTATTTCCTTATGAATTTAACATATCAAATATACGAATTATGTCTTACTTATAATATAATTTTTAAAATAAAAATTTTAAATTATGGTAACTAAAATTGTAAGTTGATTGGATCTTATTGAAGAAAAATGACAAATTTAAAGTTGACAAATAAAAAAGGGCGGATACGAACCCCTGCGCTCGGCGTACTAGAGTTCCGCTCTACCCACTATTCCATTGAGGAAAAGCAAATTGTTTTGCTTATTGTAAATAGGTTCACTCTAAATGGAAAATTTGACGATTTTGAGTGTGATGATTTTTGTGACCTGACTTCTGATGCACGTCAAATACCCTCACCCTAAAAAAGCTTTAATGTTAATAAGAAACATTCAAATTTTATAGAACCACTTCATATTATATAGATACTGCAAGCTTAAGGCCTTAGTTGCGACTGCTTCCTTAAAATTAGAATAAGAGATCAAGATCCAGAGATCCTGTAAAAATCTTAAACCCAAACCTCCATTGAGGAAGAGGTAAGGCGGAAGTAGGTAGTTAAATAACCCCGCCTTGATTGTATGGAACTGAAATGGTAAACAAAATTCCTTAATCCGTTGAAGAGGATAAAGTTATTTTTTAAACTTACCAATATCTGGTTCCCATTGCGTGTTTGTAAGAGTAAGAGGAAAGAGCCACACGAACTGATTTTTGGCAATAAAAATAATAGATTGCATCGGCTCTTGTAGCTTCTACGTTGTTGCTCCACCTCGATTATCTCTTTTTGTATATGTATTTCCGTTTTGCTTGTGTTTAGTATGTTTGTGTCAATGCTGGTTGATAGTTATTGCGCAGTCAATGTTCTTTTACACTCCCAGTCCGCGGCAGACGGAGTGCCGCACCAGGTGGCTACCATGTAACCGTAGATCCAGTTGAGTAGATAAAAGGCACGATACGAACCCAAAGCAAACAAATAATGGCTTGTAATCGATTCATCTTCGCCAGTTTTGCTGACCAAGAAGAGTTGTGGCAGAATTGCAACCGATTCCAAATAGATCGAAAATGTCCATAGCACTTCCATCACAGTGAACTCATGATTGATCAGAAGTGAGAGTAGGGCACAGGGTATCAGTAGAAATTCAATGAATTTTACGTACATCAGATAGACGGTCGCTCCAGAAGATGTGGACAGAAAGAGCACTATCATGATCGTATTGTACATGCTCACGTAGGTGGTGAACAGATCCAAAAAGCGAGTCAAATAGACGACTGCGAAGAGCGAGGAAACGTGCAGCTGTTGGTGGGGTGAAAATGACATCAGTGCAAAAGGATGGAGTGTCGGTGTCATTTTGCATGGATAAACTATAGAGAAGCATAGAGTGTGACCGTGACCAACTGCCCACTTTAGTCTGAAATTGTAAAAGAAAATCCTTTAATATATCACAAATGAGAGAAAAGTTATTTATGTCTTACGTGTATATTGCACCTCTCTCCATGTGGGGCAGTAATTAGCAACGAATGCCTTCCATCTCTACCTCATGGGGGCGGTTGCACTGCTTCACTCGACGGGACCGCTAAACCAACGCCTCGGGTGAAGTTTGCATGTTTTTGTATGCCATTTATTACAAATTTCCCGAGGTAGAGAATGTTTTTTTCCGGCATTGACGTCTCGGATCCAACAGATAGTACATTTTCGGCAAAACTGGTACCTGTGTGGAGACTTCGACATCACATTTTCGGAGTGACATTCGGCGCATAATTCCGTGGTCCGAAACTCATCCACCAACAGAACTGCCTGCACGTCGCTGGCATATTGCTGCAATGAGTTGGCGATTAGGGGTGCGGCGGTAGCCCCTTATTGGGGAATTTGCTGAAATTTCGCTAGATTCCATGCAAATTAATACGTGGAACCAAACTCCTCGCGAATTCGTTGACGGCTTTTTGACAACAAATGTAGTTTTTCAGCTTCAACCTAGCCACTTTCGGTGACACCGATACTCCATCCGTTTGCACTGATGTCATTCTCTTATTCGCGGTGGCAGGAATTTTGAAATACCTTTCAAAGTCGGCATGCTCAAACGTGCAAAATTTTCCTTTGAATAGGTTCAACCCGAAAGGCAAAGAGTAAAAGGCAAATCGGTCATACCTTATGTGATGCAGGCCGTGTTTCAACTGAGGTATCAGCGAAAAGTTACGGATATTGTTTCTCTGATTATATCTTTGCAGATTATAAATAGTTCGATGTTCGACCAGAACAGTTCTGGGTCGTGAACGGTATCCAGTCTCTCACCTCCCCACCCCAAATTTGCATGTAACCGCTCAAGCAGCACTGCATCATGTATATTATTTGATTCTCTATTAAATAAAAAGTTTAGGCGGACTTTAGACCCATCTTTCTCAAATTTAAAATACCGCCGTAAGCGATTGTATGCGTGAGTACAAATGTTATTATGAAATAACGTTTTGTACTTATTTCCGTTTTCAACAAATAAATTTGATCTATATCCGCTGTCATATAGTGACAGAGGCCACCGCAATGCGGCGTACTCTGGGTCTATCACATATTTAGCCAACTTCTTCTTCATAAGATGGTAATATAAAGGCAAGAAGTCAACCTTAGCGAAATTCCCCGAGGACCACCGTTTCATCAGCGTATAGAGGACGTATCGCGATACCTCCACAAACAGGCAAGACATTTCCGAAACGTCTTCCTGTATACGCTGAAAAAACAGTTTGTTATAACAAACTGACCACAACCCCTTTTTAACTGTCGTACATCCTATGACAGTTTTACTCGGCGTATCTATGCCGGACTTTCGTTTTCCCATAACTAAGGGACAATGGAAACAATTTTAAAAAATAAAGAAAAGGAGTTATATGCAAGAAATTAAATTTAAATCAATGTTAAAACTAATGTAATTACAAAGACGTGCTTGAAACATGAGCTATGGTAGTTTGATGGAGTTTCTCGACTTTCCCGGTACAATATTGCATCAAAACTATCATACATAAACTCTCTCCATGATAACATCCATGTATATACCAATTTTCATGGTATTCAGTCAAACGATATTGGAGTCTATAGGCTTCAAACAGACAAACATCCATTTTTATATATAGATGATTAACACGAATTTACTTTAATCAAAAGAAACTGGAATACAAAAATTTTAGGTTTTTAGACATTATTGTTCACATTTTGCTAGCTAAAGACCACTTTGACTATAGGTGACCTGTGTTATGAATAAATAATAAAGAAATAAATAAATGTAGGAAGAGCGAGCTTTGCGCAGTAACCGCCGTCTAGTGAGAGAGTAATCAAAGCGCGCATCGAAACTACCTTGCTGTGGCTCAGCTTCAGTTCAGTCGCAGTGAGAGGCCCGTATCATAAGGTCGAATGAAATTTTGTGAAACTGAATAATCTTAAATTAAATATACTATAATTAATCTGATAGAAGAAGAAAAAGAATCAGGCGAAGACAGCAGAAGCTTTGGAACCTTGACACAGCTAGGTCATAGTTTACCCTAAAAGACGTAGAGAGGGGTGTCCCCGAGTTCACAGGAACAGATTCAAACGACGTTAAAGAATGGTTCTGTGAACTGGAAGAATGCACAAACATAGTACATTGGTCGGAATTCCAATTGTTCATATACGCGAAACAGTTATTAAAGGGTGCATCAAAATCATTCGTGCGCAGCTAAAAAAATATTCGCAAATGGAATACACTAAAAAAAGCCCTAAAAGAGGAATTTCGAATGAAAGTGTCATCAGCAGAAATTCAGAGGCAACTAAGTAAGCGACAGCAAAAGTGGGGTGAAGCCTTACAAGCATTTCTTTATGCGTTGACGGAAATAGCAAAACCCATAGATCTAGAAGAAGAAAGCCTAATTGATTATTTCATCGAAGACATCCCAGACTCTAGGGCAAACAATGCTTCACTATACCAGGCAAAACTATTACACAATTAAAAGATCAGATAGACACTTATCAGAAAATTCGTGAATCTAATACATCAACCAAGAAGCATGAGTTACCAACGGTAAAAGTAGACACGCCAATGAGTAATGACCCAAAACAGTATACAGAAAGAAATTCTTTAGATGTGGTAGCGTCAGCTAAAAATGTTGAAGACTACTTTTCAGTATGAAAGCAAGTCACTCAAAATGAACTTTTCATAATAACTTTTGCATACTTTTGGGCTAACTAATTAATTTCAATGAGCCTTGCAGCCGTGAGCTGTGTGAAGTGCAGTGACATTGAAGTGAAAACATAGTCAAGTCGTGAATTTTCTTCTAGAGAAATATCATATATATATATGCACGCTTTAAGGGTTTAAAAAATTGTAGTTTTGGTTACATTAATTTTGCTATAAATTTCACTCACTAAAATACATCAAAGTGCAAAAACAGTGTTAAAAGTGCGCATATATCACTTTAACGCCTTCAACGCCTGTCACTGATGACCGCAGAGCGAAACTCATTTATATAGATTTTTGCAAATGAAATAAATACTTGAAAATGCAAATGAGTGTAACAAATGACCAGCAATTTTCGCCATAAAGGATGCCTGCCACACTAAAAACCAAAGGGGAGCGAACAACGACTAAGCAAACAAACAAAAGGGAGTGAAGAATTGTACATGTAAAAAAAAGTAGCTGAGGCAAGTCGAGTTGAGGGCACATTCGTGTGAGCATTAAACGAGAAGAATGCCAGGATGCAACACATATACATATATAAAAAAAGCATTAACAGGCAACGCCATTGCGAGACAGAGATACGTGACAGTTGCGGTTAGCGCTGCTTAGCGCCCAGCATACGTTTGCATTTCACTGTGCTGGATTTACATGCCAGAAAACAACACTAGCAAAAAACCAAAAGCGAATTAAAAAAGGAGAAAGGATAAACTGCCACATAAGAAAACAAATGGCACAGGATAATATGCCCGGTGCCTTTGCCGCTGTCGGTGAAAACTACTGTGTAGAGGGCATTTATACTAAGGCCGAGTGCGATAAGACTAGCCTCATTCTGCCACAGTTCGTGGATTTACAAAGTGTTGAAAAGTGCGAATTTTTTTTCGTAAATTCATCACACCGTAAATTGCGGTGCCCAAAATTATGCACTGATGCATAATATTATTTATTAGAAAATTCTTTTCTGTAAAAATGCAATCAGTAAGCAATTTCAAATCAATTTTTAAACATGAGGTCCAATTTCATATACTTGCTTAACGCCACAACCTTGCCTTAAATGTTCGAGCTACACGAAAGCATGTTACAAGTAAGGTGAATAGCACTTTTAGATAAACTTCAAGTATTTAGTTCAATTGCTGGCAGGTAATATGATTAAAAATTCATTTTTGTCTGCCACACACACGCACACAAAATTTTATATTTTCCGAATAAGTCAAGTTGAAATGATTGATTTTCGGAAAAATTTAGACTGGGGTATTATGCAGGTAAGTTCCTGTTGAAGGGAAGCCCACACATATTGTATGTTTTAATATATTGACAAAGTATACACATATGTGCAAATATACTCGAATTTTCTTTTAAAAGGAAATTTTCTTCTGACATTTTAACGTTGTCCCCACTCGATTATATCCGTCTTGATGCCGATGCGATGCGTAGGCCGCCTTAGACTGGGATTGAGCATTTGCTTGCTCGTAAATGTTTCACCTATTGAACTGCATTTTCAACCAATTCAAGTCACATTAAAATTCACTTAAGACAGTTGGGTCAAGCACAACCTATAACTACTTTGACCAATCGTTCGTTGAAAGTTTGCATTATTTGCGACTAACTGCACTTTTGCTATCTTGCGACTCACATTTTACTTTTATGCTAAATTTATGTTTTTTCAGTTACAAATATTTCTAAAATAAGGAAAAAGAAAATTGAATGAAAATGATGTTATATCATTATTGATTGTGGGCTCGCTTTTCTCGTCTCTACCTCGACGTGTTTGTCTCCAGTGTGCTTTTATTATACGGTTCATTCTGCGTAGGTCTAATAGAAATAAATTTCAATTCACGGAATTATAAAATGACAATTTGTGTGTTCGTTTTGCTTTGTTTTTTGTCAATTTTTATGAACTTAATAAGCTTAATATTATGGGTAATTGTTGTAAATGAAATGATTTGCAATTGTCTGTGCACGTTTCTTTTGATTCTATACTAAATAAGAGGATTAAATTTAAGATTAAAATTAATAAGGTCAATTGGAAAGTTGAGTAGATTATTTCAACAAACCTTACATTAAAGTTCACTTTAACATCTATTTATTTTTTCAGGAGTCAGCCGTTTTACTTAGAATAATTATAATGATTTTTGTAAATATTGCTGATGGTCATATCTGAAATCGGAAAAGTCAGAAATTATATATCCCACAAACTTTTGCTACAATGTGGATTGTGACCCCGGTCTAGTAAAAATGACAGAACCTCCAGGTAGATATCTCCTACTATAGCCTAGAAAAACTCATTGTGGATTCTTAAGTGCATTTCCTTAATTTAGGAAATACGGCATAATGTTACCTCTTACTCACAACACCAAACACTTTCAAAGAATACAATGATTGTTGTGGATTCTTAGAGTGTATGTTGGTGCAGCACTATTGTTTATTGTTATACCCCTCGAATTTGCAATGAGCTAATCTGAGAAAACATGTGTGATTTTATTGCAATAAAACCGATCAATGTCAAAGAAACTGAAGGTTTGAGGACATCGTAGAATCGTCTAAGCAATGTTAGCTCGTCTCTCTCTTTTAACTTGTTAGCTTAAAGGCCAAAAGGTGTCGCCACTTTTCTACCAGTTATCAACAATTTTTTTACTTTCTGCGATAGCTAGACGATCAATATGCAAATATTTCAAACCTTCAAAAAAAGAAATATATTCTAAAAAGATGGAGTTGTGTTAAAGTGTTGTGTTAGTTGGGAATAAACAACTTTCAGCAACATTTACTTTTATGATTTCATTTATTTATATGATAAAAAAAATCGTATCTACTGTGTTTCTCTCTGCTTACCGAAATTTTCAACCGACTTAGTTGGTTTTTTTTTTAAATGTATAAACAAAAAACTTCAAAAAAAAAAAATCGAATCAATTAAAAAAAAGGGAAAGAGTAGTTTGATAAAATTGCGATCACGTTTATTTATAATAGTTGCTGTTTCTAAGACTTTGGCTTTTGCCGTCTCAATATTAGAGTTTGAGTGTCACCATTATTATATGCCATTATCTGTATTTCTGCTTTCCCAAGAACCCGATTAACGTCGTAGGCTCAATCACAAATCGCAAGTGATAATGATAACACAGTTCGCAGTAGAGCAAGCAGGTTTTCAATACTTGTTATTAACAGGAGAGAAAACTGTTTTTTCCTGCTTTAACATTAATGTATTGGAATAAAAATTATCCTATGCACAGCTTTAGAACAATACCTTTCCAACCATATATTATTATTGACATTAAGTGTGGTAAAATGGTGCAATAAAAATCATGTCTCTGTATTAATATATATATGTATATACTTTTGTATGAAGCCAATGAGCCGATCAAGAAATTACTAGTTATATATAAGTCTCAGTATAAATTGAGTTTCATTTGAATATAAAGTAACTTACGAACATTTCTCATATTATATATATGCCATTCACTGAAATCAATAAATTTCAGTTACTCTCTACAAATTTATTAAAAGCCTAGCAAAGTTACGAAGGCTACTGATTTTTTATCCTATCAAAAGATCAGCTTTATTTAAGCTCCTAAAACAGGCCATGCCTGTGTTTCTGTCTCTCTGATACGGTCAGCAGCTCGTGGTCAAAACATATTCAATTTGAAGATTTTGCATGCCAGATAAATGCGTAAAAACATCTACACGCCAGAACAGCATAACAGAATAGCGTGAAATATGCTGCACCCATAAAAATATGTTACGAAAAAAACCGCTATGGTTTTTTTATAGCCATAATAAAAAAACACGTTGTCGAATGCAAACGAAGAAGCACGAAAGAATGACAAAAATGGCAACTTCGCATGCAGAAATAAAGCCATAAAACAAAACAACATACGAGAGGAGCAGAAAGAAATGTGTCCTGCTAACGGCTTAGCTTAGCTTCGATACTCACGCATACATGAACCAACGCAATCAGAACTATAGTAAGCGGCACCTGTCTGTGGTGTTTCCGGCATGTATGTGACTAAATGAATGATGAAAAACAAGAAGTCAAAAGAAAAAAGGAAAAGATTTTACAAATGCACGAACTAAGAGTGAAATATGCGTAACACAATGCAAACAAACGTCAAACATTGGCAAGTGAAGTCGGCAAACATGAGAGGTGTATTCGAGTTAGAAAGAGAACGATAAAGATAAATAGAGGAACAGAACAAATTGACAAAGTCAAAACGGAAATAGTAACAATGGCGTACAGAAGTTGCATACAGCAGCATGAAGAGCAGCAGCCGTTTTTTTGGCTTTGTGTATTTTCTATTGAGGCAAAACAAATCATAAAGGATTTATTTGATTTTGGCGATGAAATCAATTGCCTACGAAATAATCGAACCAGCCAAAAAGTATGTTAAGTTTTTCTCGTTTGCTTTTTGATTTACTACCTAGCACATTGATTCCAGTGAAAGTAGTAGTTTTCAATTTGATTGCGACATGGCAATGTTATTATTGTTGAACTTGCTGGAAATTGAAAATGTTAAAAAGAAAATCAGTAACGAAAATTGTGTTATCAGCAAAACTAGGAAATAGTTTTTTCTTATTATACTCTTAGTAACAAAACTTTATGAGAGACGGCGGAAATTTGTTTTAATTTTTTTGCACTTGTAACAAGTTCAAACTTCATTAGCAAGTTGTAAAGTAGGTTATAAATTAACGTTTAGCACATACCCAAATCATGAGCACACACACATAAAAGTGCAAGAACTTAATCACACACAGTGGCTCATTATAGACAACCACGCAGACATTTATTAAACAAGGGTGGTGAGCTGGAAGCAGAATAGAATCACAGACTCTTGCGAATTCGACGAACTTAACACACACACACATGCATACAAACATATATATGTATATATATATATATATATATATATATATATATATAGATATATAGAGCTGTTAAAGGACAAACATACGTACGCACACCCAGACTGATGTGGTTATGTAGGCTTACGCATTAAGTGGTTTATATTTGTGTAGCACATCTTTAGGCACTATCAACCGCAAATTTACATTTAAATTATGCAAGTTTTTCGCTAGCACACCGAAACCGACGCTTTTTTGTCTAATATATCTGTATGTATTTGTATGTGTGAAAAGTATATGAACGTTTTGTGTTTATGTACGTGTTTGTGCGAACCTCTTTGCTTATTGTATTCGTGCAAGCAGAACGCCTTCTATACTACATTTAAGTGTGGATGTGTGCACTTGCGTCTTTGACCCAAAAGCATACTTAGGCACTGCTTTGTCATGCCACAGTCAGTCAGTCAGTCAGTCAGTCAATCAGTCAGTCAGTCGAAGAGCTCGTTTGCCTCTTTGTTTGTCTGTTTTTCTATCTCTTAGCTATTTCGCCAGCCTTTTAGTCTGTCGTTCTGTGTATTTTGCCTCGGTTTTCTAAGCACGCTTTATTTTGTAGTGTGTCTGCAAAAAGAAAATTCTACGACGCTGTGTGTGTGGTTGTGGGGTTGTGTTGTATATATACATTCACACAAACATACACACTCCGCAATTTGAATTTAGTTGGCTTTCTTCACCATACACAACGAAACACCGCTTCCTTTATCACTACTTCTCTTTGCTACTATATCACTCTAACATTTATTTTAGGCTTTGCGCACATTTCTATAGTCGCTTTTTATTTGTCCTTAGCGGTGCGCCGTGATTATTTGTTTAAATTTTAAGTTTAATTTTTCGTTTTTTCTTTATCTGTGCTGCTCTTCATTTAATGCGCTGCTTTCCGTTTCTTCTTTTACCTGTCTTTTGCTCTTGTGTTCATTTCTGTTTGCCCCAAAAATTATGCAACTTTTTTATATCAACGTATATTTAAGTTCGCTTTCATTTGCTTGGCGTTTTGCTGTGCTGTTTTTTTCGCCCGATTCAGCATTGAAATTTATTTTGTACAAAGCGTTTTTGTTGCTCGCAGCGCTTTCATTTTCATCAGTTCTTTTTCATTAATTTCCTTTTTGTTAAATTTGAGTTTGCTTTGGGTTTTTTCTTCTATCTTCAGACAAATCTCATTCCCACCAATTGTAGAAATTTAGGCTTATTTAATTTGCCATTGACCGGCGCAAAAAATCACTCCGACAGATCGAGACATAAACAAGCAGACAGACAGAAAAACGGACGAGCATTTTGTCATTGTATTTGTTTGCACTTAATTGCTAGGAATGCTCAATGGTAACGAGGGTACAACAGCAACAGTGATGAAAATCCTGACAAAAAAGCAACATAAAGAATTGATTTTCATCCCAAAAGTCTTTTGAATTTGTAGCACGAGCTTGATATGAATTTAATTAAAAACGGTGACGTCGATTTTTTCTATTTTTTGTTAATGAAAAATCGTTAGGAACAGATAGGTTCGAGCACCCTTTTACACTACAATCAAGCGTAACCTTGAGCCTCATTTCATTAAGCTCATCAAAAACGTGTGCTTGTGCGAAATTGGATTCCGCCATTTCGGTTTTCAGACATATTCACCGATTGTTCTATTGAACATGACCCAGTTACGCAAGTTTTCGTATATAATTGAGTTTATTGCGTAATTGATGCTCGACGACGGCAACCACGATACGAGATGAATGCGGTGAATTTGTAATTTAGACATTCACATTCTTTATATGATGTAGTGCGAATCCGTATTAATAAGTTGATGATTTAAATTTTGTTTTTCACTTTAAATACGGCCAGACCAGCTATAGCAGTTTCTCTCTCTCTCTCTCTTTTCGTTCTATGTTTTTTTCCTTCTAAGTTAAGCTTCTGTACAAGTGCCTGCGAGCACTTTGGAAACATTCAATTTTTACAAGCTCACCAGAGCACACGCATAATAAATTGTGAAATTTGAAAGATACTTGATCTTATACAATTACGAGTCCCACTTATTGGTAATAAGATATTCTGGCCTATTTCACTTATTGGACATAAAAATACGAAAGACATTTGGTCTTAGTATAATTGTCCGTTCAACTTGGCAACGCTAATTATTGGAATCAGCGTAAGCAGCTCCTGTTCTGTTGATAAATTACTGTTGACCTTTGAGAAAAAAATGTCATTTAGCTTACCTTTGAAAGCTATAGCAACAAGTTCTTGAATTTTGGCAAAAATAGAAAAGAAGGAATAGCTTTTAATATTAAGATGAAAGCTTACGGAGTTGTCAATATAGGTGGTAGAATCTACGACAGCACTACATATGCAAAGAATATACCCAACTTGTGCGATTAGATTCGGTTTTACCTAACGAATCGGCAGCACAAAAAGTAATGTGCTTCACCTGTATAAGCACATTATTGAAGTGAAACGCTTTTTCTTTGTGAGTGATTTGTTCAGTTTATATAATTTTAAAGCCTTCGCATTTACTTATTTTCTTCAATGCAAATAGATTGTGTATGCAAACGTGTAACTCACCCTTTTTGAGCTTAGTTATTCCATTACAACTAATGATTTTAAAGGCCTCTGCGAATCGAACTTATATATATATAAGCAGGTTTATTTTTGACTTCATAACATAGTTCATAAGCCAAATAATTGGGTCAAATAACGCATTTATTTATATGACCTATAACAGCAAAGCCTTAGCGACGTGCACACAAATTAATTTGCGAGATCGGCGTCGTATGGGGCACACCACTAATTGAAATTAATGAAATTCGCTCTCTTCGTGAGCCCAAATATGACTCAAGTATAAGCACTCATTCGGCACGCTTTAGATGCACCAGCCAATGCTTACTCCCTCTATGACTCTCAAGCGTCATCACCTTGAATTTCGGTTCAATTGTTTTGGATTTACGATGTGTAAATAATTAAAGGAATTTCATTTACAAAAAAAAAAAAAAACTAGGAATGAAGGTTAAAAACTGACTTGATTTAAGGGTTAGATGTTTCAGAAACCATTTAAAACTGAAAGCAATTTTTAAGATGAATACAAGTTTATACATATACATAACTTTGATCAATTACAACAGACCAATAAAAAAAGTGGGTTTCATTAAAGCGGGTAAGTGCAAAAAGATAGCGGTCATCAAAATCATCGCAACAGTTTTATGTACTTTTTGGCGGCATAATTTATATGTATTAATACTACTATAAAGAGGCACATCTGAGTCAGAAAAAATATAGCATACATTCACAATTTCCATCTTACAGAAATACTCCGCGGAATTAGTTTTGAAATGAACGTCTGTTTAGAGGAGATTGGACAAAAAGTTGCAGACTATACGGAGAAATAAACAGTTTTTTTGGAAAGGTAATTTTCGCTAAACATTTTCATGATCCGCCCTCTTTATTTCAACAGACGCATTCTTTGGTTATGAGTATGCTCAAGTAAAAGAAGACTAATATAAAATTTGTAAAGGTTGCACCAACTTTTGACAAACTTTTACTTCGATTAGTTATAAGCTTGAGTAGCAGAGAAAAAGTAGATTTTTTGTGCAAATATAAGTTAGAAAGAGCCGCTTTAACTTATTTTAATCAAACGCTATATTAACTCAGTAGTCAAATGGTCTCCAGTTCAAAGATGCGCTGTGTCTGTGTCTGTCCATGATTAGCATACTTAAGCTGAGCGTATATGAAAACTGCTGGATAGGGGATATACTTATTAAGGCCATGAAGAAGAACGGCAGGCTGCAACGCAAAATTTCCATTTGCGACCAAATAATTATAGCAAAATAATTTTTACATGTTCACAACTAGTATGTGTAGGTGATGTGAATGGATAACATGTCAATGGCGCTTATCTGACATTTTTGCTTCACAACGACTGCTAAGGATACAGCATCTGAAATAGCAGCTAAGAATGTGTACGCATTTCAGAAAACAGCCAATGTTGTTGAACTTTTATATGGATGAAACACAAATAAACGTAGACAAACTCATGTACGCCAATACATGTTGCTGCGTGTGTGTGTGTCTACTTATGTGTGGGTGAATGTGTATTTTTTGACATTAACTGTACATAGGGCTGGTGTTCAATGACCCCAAGAACCAAAAATGAAGCTGTTAGGTTAATGAAATGAGTAAACAGATATAGAGAAACCTCGGCTTCGGAGAAAGTTTTATGAGTATGTTAACTTTTATAGGCAAACAAATGCACGCAAGCCCACATTTGGGTGCAGTGTGCCAGATTATGAGTGGCAGCAACGATAAGTGTAATTATGTAGTTAAATATAAATATTTGTATAAAAGTCCAGTGAAAAAAGAGTTAAAAATTCGACTTTTTGGAACTTGTTCAACTAACAAAACAAAACAAAAAAACAAACAAAAATAAAAAGGAAAATTTAAAAAAAAAAGATAGAAGGTGGAAAAGTAATGCCAAAAAGGCAAATATTCGGAGCCGATTTCATTAACTTTCACTTGAAACTTTTTGCACGGCATATTCATACACATACCATATACACACATTCATACTTATTATATAAGCCAATGAATGTTAAGTTCAAGGCTGGTAATTTAGCCAGGCTAATTACGACCGAATGGCACTAACAACATGGAAACCAGAATTAGCAAACTAGTGAATGGGGGCAAAGTAAGATACGAATAATATGAGTAGTGAAATGAAATGAAACCAAGTCATTTCAGCATTGAAAGGTAAACACAGAAAAGAGGGAAAAAGTTACTATGAATGAAGTGAAATAAAAAGCATGTAGCGTAGAACTTGGCGCTTCACATCGCGGTGTGAGTGAGCGAGTATTTGTGACTGTTTGTTTGGTAAAGCGCATGAATTTTTTGTTGTTTATTTTACATGAAATTGCGAATGAGCAAAATCAAAAAGAAAGCTCATACACTGATAAATAAAACACAACGAAAACAAAAATTATAAATAGGAACTGCACAGAAGTAGACACGAAGAGTCACAACTGTAGACATCAAGATACAATAGTACCTGAGTAAATTCATACACAGTAAACAGCAATGTATACAAATGCTGTTGCTGCTTGATTTTTGCATTAAAGGCAGTCAGTCATGAAGTATATTGCATACTTTTAGAGAAATTATTTCCATACATACATATGTATATGCTGAGTGATGCATTGCCCCGGGCTGAATGCGAAGACGACGTTACAGCAGCATTGACAAGCAGACAAGCGTGTGGAAGTACAGAAAGACAGACAGAAAGATAAACAGAGAATAGCTTAGTAAAAAATTTTATTTTTACTTGTACAAAAATTCAAGGACGATCTCATTTTAGCTTTGCTTTTGAACGCCCAATACGCCCACTGCAATTTTAATGCCAAGCTTACTATTGCACGGAATTTTCGCTTTCTTCCTCTATCACTCTCTTTCGATTTGCTTGTTTGTCAAAAAAATATTTTAGAGACTCCCACATTTTACATAAGGATCTGTGCAATATAATTTGTCGTATCAAATATGCTTATTGTTAAGCAAGCAACAACTCTGACTGAACAGAGTAAATTTGCTTGTGTGATTTGCTATACTCATGAAGGTGTTCTATAAGACTATTTTATAGTAAAAGTATTGCACGTATTAACAACCAAAAAATATTGTTTATAAAAATTTCAATATATAATACTATCACAGAAAATTTTCTAAAGTCCGATAAGAAGATCCAAACCTTGGGAAGATCCCACCAGAATCGCATAGGTACTATTTAAGTTCTTGTATATTGTAAGAAATCAGTCCTCATTATTTAGACTACCAAACTCATAAACTATGAAAGGTTGAAGATACCAGGATTACTGGGCAACATTATCCCCACGAAAGGTTATATGAAAGACCTTTTATGTAAAATTTGAATGGTTCTTGTGTAGAAATGAAACTCGTCTAAATTGTATAAACCTGTTGACATGAACCTAGTAGCTACTGGATATTAAAATTTTAGTATTGTTTGTGTTTAGCAGCCATTGAAAGCAGAAAACCTTATGGCCTTCTTTGGTATAGCTTAATCCAGTGCTGTGCCTCTTCCTTGCTACCTTTTTCTGTGTTGTTTTGTTAGTAAAGTCATCATGATGCAAGATAGAATTTTCGATTGTTGTATTTTGTATTAATTGTATTAATTGTAAATTTGACCTTTCACAGACCCCCATATTTGTGCTCCGTACACCCAGATAGGTTTTATTGTTGTTGATTATGTATGTATGTATTATGTATGTATGTTGATTATGTATGATTGGATGATTGTTTTATTATTAATAGTTTGTTATTCAGTGAGACTTTCGATTTTTTGTTTAACCACCAGTGCAATTCATTTATTTTAAGTTTCATCCGGTTTCGTATTTTAAAAATATGGTATTTTCATGTCAGTTTGCTGTCAAGGTATATTCCGAGGTATTTAGCTACGTTTCCGATTGTAATATCCCTTCCGTCAATTTTTAGGTGAACTGGTCTATATTTTGTTTTAGTAGTGAAAATTACTTGAACTGTTTTGCTGTTGTTAATTTTTATTCTCCATTTCCGAAACCACTCTAGGGTTTTATTTAGGTTTTTTTGTAGAGTGGATGTTGCTGCATTTATGCTTTTATGAGCGGTAGAGTCCTTTAGAGTCCTGTGTTGGTTGAAGTAGGTCTGCGCTGAAAATAGTGTAAAGAAGTGAGTAGTGTGAGTAGATCTTATGTATTAGGCCTTTATGCCAAACTTTATCAGAGGCTTTCTCGACATCTAGGAATAGTCCAATACAGAAGTTGTTGTCATCTATATCGTTAAGTATTTTGTGGGTTACGCGGTGAATCTGTTGAATCATAGAATGATTACGTCGGAATTCAAATTGGTGGTCGGGTATTATTTGATTACGTCTCAGAAAAACAAAAAGTCTCTCAGGTAGAAGTTTTTAAAAATTTTACACAGCCCGGGTAGCAAGCTTATGGGTCTGTAGGAGGAGGCTTTTTTGTAGTCTTTCCCAGGTTTAGGAATACCTA
Source organism: Cacoxenus indagator (assembly GCA_035041755.1). Lineage (NCBI taxonomy): Eukaryota > Metazoa > Arthropoda > Insecta > Diptera > Drosophilidae > Cacoxenus > Cacoxenus indagator. The sequence continues at coordinate 152,286 of JAWNKX010000831.1, forward strand.
TTATCTCGGCAACTTTCCACGCACTGGGGAAATGTATTAGTCTTAATACTGCGTTAAATAAATTTCGTATGTAGTCTAGTGCCTCCACAGGACATTCTTTCAGTAATAGTCCGTTTATTTTGTGCCTGGGGACTTTTTATGTTTAATGTCGTTTTTTATATTTGCAATTATTTCTTTCGTAGAGATCTCTTTTAGTGCTACAGTTGAAAGACCTCCGTTCAGAGGAGGTAGTGGGTCATCAGTGGTAGTATCATTCTTCGCAAATACACTCTCGTAATAATGTTGTAGTTTTCTCAAAGTCTGTTCTAGCCCATGTCCCGTCGTCCATTTTCGGTGGTGGTTGATGAATTATCTTGTTTGCCATTTTTTTTGTCGCTTTCCACAGAGAATAGTCCGAGCATCTTTTCGGGTTTAAGTTTTGAAGATACTTTTCTAGTTGTTCTCGTTTTTGTTCGATTAAATATTTTTTCAGTTCCTTGGTCTCTTTGTTGTAGTTTTTTTTAGCAGATGGGGCTCTGATTGTTTGCCAAATTTCCTTAACTTCTCTTTTTCTGTTGATAACCGATTTTAGGTTTTTTTTTATAGTATCCTGTGAATTTCTAATCAATGTAACTGTCATATACTCCTCGTAATTTTAATATTATAGTTGTTAATTTAAGTTTGATTTTTCAAAGTAATATTTTATGCTGAAATAAAATCACAAATCACAAAATTTTTTATGAAAAGTGATCCTCTTTTATGCACTTCGTACCTATTCTGGCTACTATGCACACAAATCATACTTTATTGGTTTTGAGTTACATACATCCCTTACCTATTTTATACTTTTCGTTATCATCAAAGTTTAATCCGACAATTTTTATAGGTAGTAATGAAGGGTGTGAGGTGGAATAAGTCAGAGAAATAATGAATAATGAAAGATTTTATCTTGCCGCTCGATCAGCAACTATCTTTTTTAGCCACCCTCTCGCCATCATATTTATTTTTTGTTTATGCTTTCATTTTCTCTCACAGTTACTTCATTAAACAAACTCTACTCAGCACTAAGGCAACGCTGCAACGTTTTTACAAATTTTAACTCGTTTAAATTAAATTTAACGATGTGGCAAGGGCCATAATAAAAACAAGAACAACAACATTGACAAGGATATTGTTACTGATATGTTCAGTATACTGGTGAATTGCTCTAGCGGAGAAAAAAAAGACGGACAATATAGATGATGTTGGGGCTGCAGGATTTTTTTTATAAAAAAATATAAAAGATATAAAATAAAATTAAAATAAAAAAAAAATTAATAGCAAAAACCTTCTGCAAAACACAGACAAACTATTGAAAAGGGATCCAGAAAAGACAATGTTTCAAAAAATTTTAACAATCGACCAGGCCAGAAAATTTTCAGTAACGCGAGGCCAATAACGAGTTTAAGGCGTAAATTATATAATTTGCGCTCGGAATGAAAATTGAAAGCGCGCGAGAGGACCAACAAACGGCCAACGTAAAAAATCAAATTAAAATTAATTTAAAAAAAAGTAGCGCACCGAGAATTCAGCCCATTCAAAAGGAAACATAATGGTGCACAAGCAGCCGATCTTGGTTCAAGTTTGTGGTGATGAAGGGTTACATGAAAAGCATAACGTATACAAAAGAGTAGTAAAGCGGCCATCAATAATAACAACAAGAACAACAATGGAGCTACTGCCAATGACGCCTGCGGCATTTAAAGCGTCAATGAGTAGGAGTAAGAATGTCGATAAAGAGAACAGCAATGAATATGAGTGTCCGACATGGTCGACGTCAGTTGCAGCCGAAAAGAATGCAAGGAGGGGATGCAAAGTCAAAGTCAGAGGCAAATAAAAGTAATCTTAGCAGTTTTCCTATTTTTTCGTTTAATTTTTTTTTCGGCTTATTCCAAAGAGGTAGTACGAGTTTGTGTGTAAATGCACAGGTGTGTGTGTGTGTGTGTGTGTGTGTGTGTGTATGCGTTTTTGTGCTCTGTCTTGCATACTTTTTCAGTGAAACATTTTAATTTAAATGTTAAAACGTGACAATCACGTAGAAACGATAACGTTGACGGCGCCCTGAGCTGTAATGCGCTGACGATTGCGACAATGTTGGCGTTGATGAGAACGATGACAACGATGATGATGATGAGGATGTTTCTGACGTTGCTGATAATGACGACGAAGTCGACAGCCTTGTAGATTAAAGAAGTTGCGCATGAGCTGGCAGTCTGGTTAAACCCTTTTATGTTGTTTCGTTACTTTCGAATAGGTTGGTTCTCTTCACCCTGTTTTGTGTTTCCTTTTTGTTTTTTGTTTTGCGCGCGCAGTTTAAAGCACAACAGCAAAACTCAGTCACGCGGCGGAAGCTGAGTCAAGAGTATTGCCATTGAGCCTCTGTGGACGCAAAAGTTTTTAAATCATGGCGCCTTGCGGCGGTTGCGAATGAGATTGTTCGATGTCCGCTTGAATGTCTGTCCAATTTCCCATCGGCTCGTCCATTCGTTCATTCATCGTTGAATACAGAAGCATGTTAATTTTTGTAACAAGAAAAAAGAAGTAGAAAAAAGAGGAAAAATACCCTTGATAACCAGCGCAAACAAGAGGAACACGCACATAACATACTCGTACACACACATACATATGTGAAAGAGAAGCCGTGGTGCAATACAGGAGCACAGCCAAGCGGTATATATATGAAAAGAGATTATAATATATTATATTATGCGGTCTTCAAACAACATGCGTGCCATGCTTGTTGTCTTTTGAACGTTGACCACTTCCGTTGACATTATCATCTTTGCTCCACTGGCTACCACTGTTTATGTTCCCGTACGCCACTCATGTGTCAATTAATGACTTTTGTTTGCCTGACATTGGTAATGGTAGCATGATGAGCTTCATATACCATTCGCCTTGGATAGCTTTAAGTTTTATTTTACTTCACAAAAAAAAATAATAATTTATTCAAATAACAAATAATAATAATAAAAAAATAAATAAAATATATAAAGAAAAAAGGGTCTGTATGCTCGAGTGTCTTTGGTCGTCATTCGTTCGTTTGTTTGTTTGTTCGTTCTTTGGTTTACCCGCTTTCCGCCAGTGCTGCATGAATTATTCAAAGAAATGGATATTAAAAGCATATATGCACAGCACTTGATGCTGCACTCCACAGTCGCGCTTAAGTAATTGAAGTTGCTTCTGAAACTGTTGGGCACGCATAGAACGGTGATGTTGGCGGTGTGCGGGTGGGAATTTTAATGAATAATATGCGGTTACACAACGCAGATATAAATGTTGTTTTAAAGTGTTTACAAGCGAGAGCTCTTAAGTTCGCTGTATGGGTGGTTCAAAAGGAATGGAAATAAAAAACTTGTGTTTAATTATTTGATTAATCTATTTTTTAAATTAGGTGTTATTTTATATTAGTCCAAAAGTAAACTACTGCCAAAAGTAATTCAAAATACTATTCTGCAGGGAAGCTAATCCAACAGGAATCTTGGAGTTTTAAAGAAGACTTTTTACTTTCTTGTCAAGTTTTTTTTTTGTTATGTGGGTTCACATGTCTCTAATATATGTCGACATTATCAGCCATTTTGGATCTTTAGTTTGTTTTTGACAGACATAAAGATGATACGTGTTTTTGAATTTTGGCGATTTGCTGCAATCAAAAATGAAAGACGTCGATGACGAGGAGCGACGAAAACGTTGAAGCACTAGAGATTATCGTTTTGACGAATCCTCCAATCACTTTTAGAGAAGTTGCTGAGGATCTCGGCGTATGGCTTGGTTCATACCATCAAATTTTTTAGGATGTTTGGGGCATGAAACATGTAAAAGCAAAAGTGATTCCAAAATTGCTAAGTTTTGAGCAAAGGAACCGCAGCGTGGGCACTGCTCAGGAGCTGGTATATGACAAAAAGATTCATAATTGGTGCTGCGACATGGGTATATGGATATGACTTTGAAAGCAATGTAAGCGAGCAGAAGAGCAAAGACAGAAGAAAAGCAAGCCAAATTCGGTCAAAAGTGAAGGTTTTGCTCATTGGTTTTTTCAATTACAATGGCGTGATACATAGTGAGATCTTGTCAGTAGATCGTTACCGTCAATAGGGAATATTACTTTGAAGTTATGCGATACGAAAAAAACGCCCAAAATTGTGAAACAATCATGGATACACCACGATAATGAGCTAGCCCACACTTCATTGTTTGTTCGTGAATTATTTGGCAAAAATGAAACCTCAGCTACCATATTCACCGGACTTGGCCTCTGCGACATTTTTCTGTTCCCAAAATTAAAAAGGACTGAGAAAATAAAGGCCGCATCGCTGGATGACCTAAAGGCCCAGTGCTTCGAGGAGTGAAGAAAATGCTGGCACAAGTGTATTATATCTGAGGGGGATTACTTCGAAGGTGACAAAATAGATTTTTGATGGATTAATAAATATTTTCCGAGAGAAATAAAAAATTCGTTTCTCTTTATTTTAAAATTTTTAAATGTAATTGTTATGTTATACCTTAAGTATTTCCTATGGAAAATTATTTGTTGAAGTTATGCTATACTAAAAATATGCTATAAAATATGTACTGCGGTGTATAACTTAATCTTTGTAATTCGTAGCATACTATTGTGCTATAAAATCCAACAAATATCAGTAGTAATAAGTCATAAGAATAATAGTTGATTGATACAAATAAGTACATCTAATTGTTCAGCAACTTGGTTGCGTTTGACTAAAAATGCGTAAGCGAAATAAATGCTTGGTTGAGGTATAAACAATTGAGCAATGATTAAAATTTTCGTTTAAATAAAATTATTTCACTCAAAATAGATCTCATCAATAGTGATCAAAAATAATTTGCAAACAAGGTTAAGTGAATTGGTTTGCTTTATATTAAAAATCAATATCGAATTGTATACCACAAGACAAGTTAAAATCAAGTCAGTCATTGTAGTAGGTATTAAACTACACGGCAAAATACGGTCAGTTGAGCTGCACATAAGAAAAACTTGACTTTTATTAAATTAATGAAAGAAAATTGAAATAATATTTTCTATGCCTTTGCGCTTTTTGTTTGCGCAATTTCGAATTCATGCAGAAAGAAATTTGAAGAATTTGCATTTCAAGAGAAATTAAAAGAAATATTGAGTTTTACTGCTTTCACATCGGATTGCTGCTAAGCTCTGAATGGAAATAACCCGAGACCAGTATAAAATTACGAAATGCAAATGCATACGATAAGAAAATCTACGACAAAATAAGAATCGTACAGGTAAAGCCAAAGAATACAGCGTCTGCTGTAATATTTACATATGAATAAAAAACAAAGCTGGAAAGTATGTTATTTGAACCTTGGGTTGAGACTTAGTCAAGCAGAGCCCGAGCAAGACTGTAAATTTGTGCATGAATGAATACACGACGATATTGATAAGCCGTCAAGTTCACTCAACGTTGTGTGCGTTTCGCTATGAGGATATGGATTGTATTAAGTCATATAAATACCGCTTGACTTAGCACGAACATGTTTCGAATAGTTGTGGCCATGCGAGCAAGGCGAGTCGAGCTTGAGCATAGGCGACATACGTGTATTATGGCTTTGGCATTTTGGAGGAATTTCAGACTACGTATATTTCAAGCGTATTTATATATATAAAATAGTTGACATTTCAACGCATTTTATGAATATATTATTTGAATTGAAGTGGAGTGTGAAATTCAAGTTCGAAGCTTCTTGAGAGGACAACAATTTTCGAGAAATTCATTGAAATCGGAAAATGATTGAAGAGTTTGTGTAACGCCAGTCATATATTCATATTGAAAAAGACGTACGCCTGAAAATATGCTAAACTTGGAAAACTAATTATGTATATTCTTTGTTGTGAGCCGCAAAATATACTAGAAATGTATAAAATGCCTATACGCCTTAAAGCGTGCTACATATATTTATTTGTAACATCGACCTGAGACTTGAACTAAAAAGACTAAATTGCACAAGAGAGAAAGTAGACTACCATAATTTGCGTCCAATTTTATTCGATTTACGTTAAATTAAAAATAAGCATTTTTACTGCTGTCATTCGATGACATTTTGACAAATGGGGATGTTCAGAAGACTTTCGAACTTTACTTGCCAATGCACTTTCAACAATGGCAGCCAATGTCTTGCGTAAAAAGATACGTCAGCGCACAAGCAACGTTAAATGTCAACCCAGTCAATGGGTGTATGAGACAACGTTTGATGGATGGCTGGATATATTATAGGAGTATATGCAACTTGTAGGGGCAGGCCAAGCCATGCCATGAATGTCGGACTTCGGACAAACTCGTAATTGCGACTTTAGAATTTTTTTGATTAGGGTATACTTCGATAGAAGCTTTTGAAATTTTTATTAGTAATTTATAGGCATTAAATGGAATTACAAGTGAAAATAGGGTTGCTGTTGCTATTTGTTGTTGTTGAAGTTTATAAATATTTGTACGACTCTCATTCTGAAATTTTTATCAGTATTCGAGAGAAATCTGACTGAATAATTGGATTAATAAAATGTGCAGTCCACACACTTACGAATACGGAGTGGTCTTCTGTGTGGGCTTCAATGTTTTTATTGTGTAAAAGTCCAATTGTTGGTGTTAATTATGCTAAACAGGCTTTAATTATGATTATCATAAATACAAAAAATCAATAAGAAAAAAAGTGGATACGTAAAAATTTGCCCAAAAAGTTAAACAAACGGCAGCCTAAAACTATGCTATAAAAACACGACAAAAGCAAAGTATTACTCAACATAAAATTCAAAATTGCGTCAAAAACTACAATAACGTAAGCTAAACTTTGTAGACACCAGAAAAAAGGAACAAAAAGCAAACGAATTTGCCGAAATTGAGAAAAGTATAATTTTAAGCAAATTTTCTTCTAAAGGTGTGAGTCGAAAAAGTATAAAATAAAAAAAAAAGACACACAAAAAGAATTTTGGGTCTAGCAAATTGGATTTCGTTTTGGAACAGAGTATAAAAAATTCTGAAAGTGTGCTACAAAATTGAAGTGTTGTCTGTGGTATCCGAAAAGTTTATAAATGTGCACCTCTCCAAATGAGTTTGAATGCCCTTTCGTCGACACCCACTTCTCATTTCTTCACGATTTCTATGATCTTTATTTTTTCCTCAAGCGTGTTCTTGCGTGGCGTGAAAATACTTCTAACGTGGCGGGCCAAGAAAAGGTAACAAGTCAAAAGCGCTTTCAAAAACATTGCGAAAGTGCTGTGGGCTAGATCAAAAAATAAAAGAGGAAATTCACAAAAAATGCTGGCACGCAACGCAGCTCAAGTCCGTTCAGCTCAACTTAGTTAAGATAGACAAAGTCACAGTGAATGCTTTTGGTAGCATCATTTGGGTGGGTGGGTTCCTCTTTGTTTGAAAATTGAGTTTAGTTTGTAGATTTAGCACAATTTCAAGGTCAAGTCTCATCAGTTGAACAGAAAACGTTAAGAAATTAGGGAACAGAAAAAATGATGTTATATTCTTATACATATACGAAATACGTATAAAACACACAAAAATGTACAACAATGTTTTTTTTTTCAAATCAGATTTGCATATTAAATTGTGTATGATTTGATGGTGACTTTGCTCAGATTTTCACAATCCTTGTTGATGCAATGTTATGGTTTTTAACGAGGTGCTAAAAAGGACGGCGGAGTGCATGTGCTAGACTCTGACTTCAAGTGGCGTGATCTCCATTTTATAACACAATTATAATAGCAATTGTAATAAATTTTATTCAAATAAATCTTTCAATTCTTCAGTACTAAATGTACTTCCTACTACTATTAAGTACTGATTTCTTCGTAGGTTAGTTAAAACTGTTTAAGGTTTTTCCATTTTTCCTTAATATCCATTACAAATTTTAAGCAAAATTTAAACAAATATACATATATAAATAAATGTACAGTAGATAAGTTTAACTTATAACTTTCTTACTAAACTCTGTAAATATAATGTAAAGTCACCAGCTTAACTGAAACTTGTAAATATTAAGGGAAATAAGCATTAATTGATTGATCTATTGAATCTTTAAATTCCTAAATTTGTATTCAACGCAACAGATAATTTATTTTTTTTTTATATATTTTTTTTTATATTTAATTTTTCTGTTATTATTAGAACAACTTCAATTAAATTGTATATACAAAAATTAACAAAACAACTTAAAGAAGTAAGTGGATATAGTATAGTGTGGGTATAATAATATTAAAAAGATCTGTTACGGAGGTCGGCAGGGTGCGATCTTCTCAGTCGTCTCTCCACCCTAACTCCTCCCATTCTGCGTCGTTTTAGAAGGCGCCTTTCTAGTTTATTTGGATGATTTTTCAATCTCTCTATTTATTTTTTGGCCTGACGATTTATCACATCGCCAATTTTCGTTATTTTTAAGTCATTTTCAACAGATAAGGGAAATGCTTTGCAGTTAAATCAATGAAAACAATGTCATAAAACAAAAGCGTTTTATTTTCAAAACAAAAATTACAACACTTTTTCAGCTTTTTGAAATGATTTTGTAATAGGCCAGTATGATATACAAGCATTACGTGCTCCGGATAGCAACAATACAAAGCTCATACATAGCAAGTTTTCGCAAATAAAGTTTTGACTAAAATATATAAAAAAGAAGAAAAGAATTTTACGCCAAAGTTTCGTTTAAAATCTATACAAGAAATATATAGATAGCTAAATCTATATATATAAAAATTGATGTTTGATTGTTTGTCTGCCTATCTGACTGTCCGAAGCCTTTAGACTTTGACACAATTTGGCTGAACACCATGAAAATTGGTATATACTAGTAAAATTAATACCGGTTAAGTGCAGCCCCGCTTAAATTTCATTTTCCTCATAAATCCCAAACATGTTCAGCATTTTTAATAAATAAAACCCCGCCGTGGTTCTCTTAAACGTTCAGATATCATAAATGCATATGTATATTTTTGACTTATCATTTATGCGATATCCATTGTATTTGGATTTTTTGTATGAAATTATATGAGTATGAAAGCTCCGATATTACTTCATTAGTTTGCATTTGAAATATAAATAAATTCGAGACTGAAAGTCTGACAAATAAATAGAATTTTGATGCATTAAAAACGATAAAACCGTTTAGTGTGTTCACCCTAAGAATAAACTAGTAGCCTTCTCAGTCATTTCCTTCCCTAAAAGTGCGCTAACATCATCGTCATTACCATAGTCTAAGTCTAGTTTTGTATACACGTCAATATTTATAGCCCGACAAATGCATTATACAATTTACTGTGATAAATGTTATTCGTCAAATATAAAAAAATATAAAAAATAAAAGAACAAAATAAATTGGTGTGGGAAAAATTCCACCGGTGAACCGTTGAAATTAAAATACTGGTTGGCGTACGCGCGTAAGGACACGATTCCTCATTGAATGAGATTGACGAAGAGCGTAGTGAGCGTTTAGAGATAAATCGAATAAGAATTTCTTAAATGCGACTAAAGAAGTTTTCACTTGCCGTTTACATCTTTATTCAACACTAATCACGAGCAGCGTCGGGGCTCTTGCTAGTAAATTTACTCTTGCTATATGACCCGTTAGGGAAAAAACTAAACTGAACGCATTTCGGCTTTGACGACGACAATAAAACTAAAATTTTCTAAGCTCATTGTTTGGACACATTTTGTTAGCATAGTTCACACGTTAACCGAAAGTTGTTGACTTGTTGGCTCAATGGAATATGTAGCTGCTACACGTGAGCGGAAAATCAGGGAATAGAGAAGGAAGCAAACATATGCTGTTAAGTAGAATACAACACGCATACACCAAACTTATGTTGCTTGTTGATTATACATGCGTATACATATGCAGAAATAAATCCCTTTATGATTTGCAATGTATGACGTTTTGGGTAGCCATATCGGTCTGTCTGTATATCTATCTGACTTTCGTTGAGTTTTGCACACGTAGTAACCCTTACATTCTTTATTCTCATACCTTGAACAAAGCGTACTTTATTGGGCGAAATTCGACTTGTACTCGCGTTAGCCGGGGCTTTTTTTAATATTTTGTTGTTGCCTATTTTTATGAGGTTAATTTTTTTTTTATTGCCGCATATTTCGTGCTGTCTGCAATAGAACGTTATCAATGCCTGTTCTTAGACTGGCGCACGTGGTTATATGAGGGTCTATATGAAATTGGGTGAAGTTTTATTTCGTGCGTGTTCAAACAATTTAGTACGTCACTGGATTAACTCACCCAACTCCTTCGCTCAACTCAACTCAATTCGCAACATCAAAATCGACGTCGAACTTTGAGCATTCGTTCGCTGCCTTCTGAGACACACGTGCCTGTAATTTGAAGAAGGACTTCCGTTTGATAAATTAATTTCTCACGCATCAAAGGTATGCAGCAAAAACCACTTCAAGGATTTTTACTACACTCAACTGAAATATGTAAATTGACAGATGAGCTGTAAGGCAAACACATTGTCAATGTATATGCAATCGAACTCTGTAGACAGAACTCCCTCGCCATTGATTATAGGATAGAGAGGAAATGACAGCAAACAACCAACTGCAACACCAACAACATAAATAAGAAGCGCGTGAAAGCTCGATTTGACTATAGCAGACGGACTATTTGACCTAGTAGCTGAGATGGCATGATATTAAACGAAGTTGGGACAAGTTAACTCATGTTCAACTTATCATGACGAAAAAAATGGCAGAAAATTACAAGCAAAAAACTTCTGTTAACTGCTGATGTTAAGGCTCGAGCTGACTGCACGCCTAGCTGTCATTCTGATTTTGCTCATGCAGTAAAAGTTGTGCACAGTTACCGGCAACTGCTACGACGACACCATCGTTGCATCGATGTGCCATAGCCTAAGGCAATGGTGAAAGTTTCACTGTATATGTGTGTGCGTGTGTTCTTGTACGAATGTGTGTGTTTTGCGGAAAAATTCAAATATTATATGTTTAGCGAAAATAAACTTTAGTGATGACATACCTCGAAACTGTTGAAACTGTTTACCAAGCATTTTTTACTCTGCCAAAACGTTGAATACTGCAAGGCAACGCTTAGCGTTGGCTTAGTTTCGAGGGTTTATTGATTTTATTTAGATTTTTTTCATGCTAAATTGTTTCCTTTTAAACGTATAAAAAGGGATTCAAAGAATTAAAGATTTAAAATATTTTTTTATAAATGCCACGAACATCATTCTGATAGAAGCGCCACCAGCGCGGAAGATTGACGTGCTAGACGTGTCATGTTGTCATCGATGCGCGCCTCAAGTATCTTGCCGAGGTTGCAACGTACCGTAAGCGTCGACAAGTGTTACTAACTGCTTCGACATGTTTAACGCCACTAGAAATTAAATGAATTATTAAAGAAACCTTTAAAGAAACATTTCAGCATATAATTCACGCGATTTCATTGCAGACATTGGATGACCACCTTGGCCCAATTAATTTTAAATTCGAAATTGCCTAGAGTAAAGTTGGTTTAAAGCTTTGCACCTTAAAATGAGTTGTTTTTGTTAAATAAAAGTCAGTGATGAATTTAGGTCTGTCCCAAAAGTATTCGACCTGCATTTATATCTTCGCGCCACAGCACTTAGGCGACCTCTATAGGATACAAACATCACGTTTAACTGCTTATGAACTCACCAGTTGTTCGAAGTTCTCAATAGGACGGTTAATTCATGCTCAGCGTGTATTTGTTTACAGTGTCTTTTTCACGTCCGTCGTATTTGTTTATTGGTAAAAGGGACTGAGCAGCGATTTTGCATAAATTTTGTTTTTATCTTGGAAAAAGTTGTGCGGAAACCATTGAAATATTGCAAAAGGCCTTTGGAAGCGAGAGTATGAGCCAAACACAAATAGAAGCGTGGTATAAGCCATTTAAAAATGGCCGCACATCTGTTGACAGTGATTCTCGTTCTGGTCGACCTGCGACGGCAAACACATCGGATAATGTTGAGCGTGTGCGAGTAGTAATTGAAAAAGATCTTCGTTTGACTGTGAGGGAACTAGAAGTCAAGAGCCTAGAAATCGATTTAGTTCGATTTTCGACGGTTTATCGACGGCTTACGTTTGTATTTTATTAGCATTAAAATTGCAAATGTGACAAAAGCGTTAAAAACGCGAAGTAAACACCTTTTTTCAAGTTCTTCCTTTTGTACCCACTTTTTGTGGTACTCCTAACTAAGTCATGAATAATGGACGCTTTTGACTTTTCGTGCTGTCATCTGTTTGGCAAGGCCAAAAGTGCGAGGTTGTCTGCCATTAAATTGTCTGGAAAGTTTGAAATTAGTCAGTAGCAGCATCCCTTCCTCACTCGCTGATGCGGTAAATGATACTCGCAATAGAAGAGACAACATAAAAATATAATGAAAACAGTAAAATGATTAATTTATTTTTATGGCATTTGGAAATTGTGTCATTTAAATTGAATTTTTAGATAAACTCAATGCAGCAGTATCAAGATAAATGGAAAAAGGTTCCTTGAAATTGAAGAAATGTGATTGTCACCAAATATATAAGATTTGTTTTTATAAATTCCAGATACAACAAAATGACACAAAATGAAATATTTCATATTTACTAAGAATAGAATATTAATGACGAAATACACTGTTTCGTAAAAGATTCTCAATATCAATGCAAGATATTGTAGAAACGTCTAGGTTCAAGTTTTGTCAAGGAATATTCAGTTGAGAGTGAATAATGGTTTTATGGCACTTATTAGAAAGCTTTACTACTCTGAAGCGTGCTACAGAGGTTAAAGACAAATGATAATATGACGGTGCAAAGTCAGTACCACATGGTGCATCATTAAGGTCCAACCTGGTTTTACTATATTTTGTCAGATTTCTCAAAGCTATAAAATATGTGCTCTAGTCTTGCCATCATCAACACTACAGCAATTTCAGTCGTTATTTTAAAATTTGTTGCTTTGATAGCAATAAAGATTGAGAGCAATCACTTGGCCACCAAAGATGGCTTCATCTTTCTTGTCGTCAAACCTTGGTTTCCATATAAAATTATTGCATGGTTCTCCATTTTTTATCCGCTAAAGGCATGAAACACATGGGTAGTGGCGAACTTAAAGTTATATGAAAGCAAAGTAAAGCAATTTGCGTCATAGTGTAATCAACGCAAAAGCCAGGATTCAGGAAACAAAACACACCAAATTAAAAAGAATCCTATTTGTAATTTTTTTGGGCAAATTCACCATTTTGGCACAAAAGTTGTTTTACTCTTGAAAAAAAAATAAAATTAAAAATAACTACACAACACAACAGAAAATAATAGCCCATCCAACCAAACTGACGTAAAATATGGCCACGCACTTTGGGGCTATGTAGTTGAAAATCGAAATCAAAGTATGTACTACTCGAGGAGTACTTTACTAACGCCGTTACAACAAAAATTCACATTTGACTACTATTGCGAGCCTCTATTAGTAGTGGTAGTGGCGGTGGTATTTATTCTGCCTGCCCGCTTGAAACTGGTCTCCAATTAAAAGTTTACTAATTATTTCTAAACTTCTGTGCAATGAGTGATTGCGGCGCATGCAACCGAGCTGGTGCCACAACTTGGTGGTGCAATATTATAGACCCAGAAAAGCACCGTACCTACTAACAACCGACCCAGAAAAATCACTACATATCACTGCATAGCCTCACATAACTCCACACTACTCCATGGCGACGACGTAAACGAGGACCCCAAACAGTTGCACTTTGTTTCGTTGAATTTGGCTCACTTCGCTTCGGTTTGGAAAGTGCATTTATCCTGGAAATGCTGCCGCAAATTGGTTGCGAATGCGGATGTGTACGTTTGATATTCTTTTGTGTCGTTCGATGGCGAAATGATTTTTCGTTTGTTTTTTCATTTCCTTTCTCCGCCCTGGTTGTTTCGTCTACCCAACTAACTAAGCAAGTCTCAACACGACTGTGTGAAAACTTGTACTTCAAACGAATTTTTGTGGAGAAAGATGGTATGGCTGGACGTGTGGACGTACGCATGTGCGGCAGAAGGCACTCCGCATTTTTTCACTCGCGCAACGTTGCAACGATGCCATGTCAATATGCGCTGCACTAAATTCAGACTGATGTTTCGAGGCAACACAATAAACTCCCATATGCCCTGAGAAACAGTTAACCTCTTTGATTAGGCGATTTAGCTAAAATTCGCTCGCCACCATAGTTACCATGTAGTAAACAATGACAAACTATGTACATACAATCCTTCTCTCACTCATTCAGTCAGACATTTCGTCAGCCAGTCATTCATTGACTCGCTTCGAATTGACTTTGTTAATCCCGTTTTGGTGTTCGGCATCGTTAGCAGCGCCATCGTGATCGTCATGACGGTGCTTTTATATTGTTTCAGTTGTCTGCCTTCGCTGAAATCATTTTAACTAGTTTTTGAATAAAACTCATCGAAATCGATTGCATTGCCATAGCTAGTGTCTCCGTCGAGTCCATCGAATAACAAATCTTTTTTATGTTTGCTTCGTATGCTTATCACATGTGAAAGGAGGGGAATTAGACAAAGGCGCGTCCAATTTATGTGATTTGCTTGGGTGTGTCGGCAACGACGACAATGAGGAAAACGACAAAACGTTGATTATAAGGGAAAACGACACAGTTTTGCTTAAAGTACGGAAACACTGAAATGATTTATGGGCGAGATATGTTTGGAAAATTGCTACTATAAAATGACTTTATTGAGACGTAGAAACTTGTGTGAAGCTTAGCAAAACATATTGATATTTAAGAGAGAAACTGATTACTGAACACGAAACGCGTTAGTTAACGGGATACTCATTCAAAAAAAATTTAAAAATAAAGTTTAAAAAATTGTTGACACTATGGATTCGCCTAGAGCAAATGTCAGAAAAAATTCTATTATAAAATTGGGCATAAGTCACAAAGCTAACACTCTCTTGTACTTGGCCAAATTTCTGAAAAAAATTCCGAGTCTAAGCTTGATCACGCTTTTTCGAATAACCAAGTATGTAACCAATAACTGATCATGTAATAACCTTAAATACCAAGTATTCTAAGTCACCTTAGATCTTTTGAAGTTCAAATAAAAAATATCAAATACCAGGAACACTGGTTAGAAAACTGTCTTCCACAACTATTGTATATGCATATACGAAAAGTGTTCAATACCTTTATCAAATTGAGATACTTCTAAACGGTATGGGAAATAGCAAAAAGTCACAAAATACGCTATTTATCCATCCTGTTATAGGCGTACTATGTATATCATGGGCAAGGGGTTCCAGAAATATAAGCCGACCAACTTCGGCTACTTCTAAATATAACTAAAAAATTTCCTAAACACGTTTTTGACCGAAACCTTTGACAACCCAACAAGCAAATTCATCGAGTCAAACACAACATGGTGTCTACTACAAGAACGGCTACCAGTTGATACGAGTATATTCAATAAGAACAACACAGTGATGTAATTATTCTAAAAGTTCAACCAGAAATAAAGGGAGTAACTGGGCGCTATGTGTAATTCATCCAAAATGGCCAGTTAACCTCATAGCAATATTATTATTATTATAATGATTATAATGATACATAGGTTCTAATGAAATTTTAGCCCGAGAATTTTTTTAATTTAAGAATTTTAAGTTAACTTTATATGAAGCCTGTACGACCAAGTGTGAAATATATCTAATAAGTTTTTGTAATGTTTGTCTAAATGAAAGTGCTATTCGTTAAAATAAAATACCAAGCGTTATGTGTTCTAGTACTTTAGGAACTATATAATGTTGAAATTTTCACGGTTTACATATATCGCATCCTTATTAAAACTTAAACTTGAGCAATGCCTTTATGTGACGATCGTATGTTCAAGTAATAATGAAATGTATGCGTTTGAAAAAGGCTACCTCTGTATATATTATAGTTCTTGTGATTAGTTGGGATGGCAGAGTTTTTATGAAAAGCTTAATAATTCCATGTCAATTATTAACTCATTCTCAATGGCACGAAACACAACACTTTTAAGCAATCCCCTAAACATGTTCAATTCACAAAGTTGAGTTCAATAGAATGTTTGCCATCGTGCTCGACGTTATTTGTCGCCGATTTGTCGTAATTACGTTTCCCATCACCCTCAAACATGTACGCAACGTCCCTACTGCTCCTACCTTAACTATTTGTAACTTTCACCGGTCGCCATACCATGTTGACTCGTTTAACGATGCAATTTTCGGTTGGACGAAAATGACAGAAATTCTCATTAAGCTCTGCAATTCAGCATGGCGTATATGCGTAATGCAATTTTAGCGATTGTTTGCTCATGCACTCATTCAAACCACCCATGCCATCAAAACGACAAATACACAGACGTGCAGACGAACAGTTCTAACAGCCGAATTGGTCCGTTTTTGAATGGATTTAACAGGCGTACATTTCGTTCTTGTTGTTTTAATTTTAATTGTTGTTGTGCATATCCGTTTGTCATTTAAAAAAGGGGAGGGGGTCGTAAATATCGTATTTGCATTTTGTATTTATTTGCGGTCGCTTAATTATTTTGTTAGGCGATATCACAGGCGTCATCATTGTTCGAATTGCTGTTTTGAGTTGTTGTTGCCGTTTTTACTGTATCTTTTTGTCAATATTTGCAAATTTGTTGCATATTCAATTCTATCGTTTCTCACCACGTATCGTCCGATATCTACGCACAAAGCTCTGCATTTGATTTGCAAACAGCGCCGATGCATTGCATAATTTTCGGGGCGTCGCGCTTCGTCGCACAATTTTCATTAAAATTATTAATTAAAACGCACAATAAATGCGTGATAATTCTACATTTTATATGTTTATATGCAAATGAGCGCAAAATTCGGATTTTTTGTTTTACAAAAATTAGAGTAAATTTTATTATGTCGTATGTGTGTATTTTTAATTCAAATATTTAATTAATTACTGCTTAGGGCTTCTAAATTGAACAAAAAAAACATTTTATTTGCAAAATCCTAATTCATTATTTTGGGAAATGTTGTAAAGGCACAAATAATTTTTACATATATACTTCATTAAATAATTAAATCAAATTTCTGCTTCAAGTTGTTGTGCATGACAGAAATAAGTTGTTTTCGTAAAAGCATAACTACAGTCTGCCACTTGTACATACTGCTAAGGTCAGTCATAATTTAGGAAAGCGTCGGCAGATGAAAAGTAAGCTATATACTCATAAAGCGATTTAATGGATCGTGTCGGTAAGCAGCTGTTAGACTTAGAACGGCTAAGTGAGGCATGATATAATTCTAAGACAAAATGATCAACAATTATTATAGCTTTGAAACGTACTTAAAAGATGATACTAGCAGGCGCGTTGCTGCCTTCGAGTGCGTCACGCTCTTCGGATGTTTCAGTAGCTCTGCGCTCTGTCTACTGCTGCGATTTTCTCGTTGGTCTTTCAGTGTTTGACTTTTTTTTTGTCATTCGAATATTTGAACATTTTGACTTTGTACAATTTGGGTAGCACTACCGGCAAACTCAATTCTCAGATTCTGCTTGGTTTTTGTGTTTTATTTATATCTGTACAGTTTGAGAAGCATCTGAAAATTGAGTTGGTCTTAATATTTAGTGAATTCGACTATTTTTTCGCACCAAACTTCACAGTTACCATCTACAGGCTATTTTAGAGGTTTAATAAAAATTTTATCAAAATCGATCCAGCGGTTTCGGCGTCCACAACGACCAAACACAGAGACAAACAAACTTATAATTTTATATATATAGATAGATAAATTAAAATCATATGATATTAAAATGATATGATGATAATCAAACGAAACAGCAGTATCGACTCTCATCGGATAGTTTCAAGATGATTCAAGCAGAAAATCAAGCCATTAGAGGAGCTGCTAAGTGGCTGAGCATGTGCATGATCAGCAGAGTAATCCGAAAGAGAGATTGGTACTTACTCAGAACAGTCAGATTAACTCACTGATTTTTAAGTTAAAGCCTCAAGTGAATTCACACATATACGTATAGCATATACGAGACACAAGAATATCATAGAGAGCTGTACCACAAATGAGCTAGTGAGGCAGTGACATGCCGTACGTACGTGAATTCATCTTACGAACTTACTAGTGTATCGGTTTGCAAATAAAAGATAGAGGAAGAGTTTGAATTGCTTCAAAATTAATTTGGCCGAAATGAGCGTACAATTTTTAAGAGTTAGGCATGCTGCTAGATTTAAGGTCACAATTGACTTTCACAAGAATTGAACAGGTTACAGTGGCCCAAAGCCTAAATGGGACACTTCATTAGCTTAAATAGCTATAACTGTTAAACTAAGAAAGATATTGATATAATTTAAACGAAGGTTTGTAGAAAAAAATAAGCATTTAATTTATTTCATAAAAAAATTTTATAAAATAAACTCTATACTCCACCAAATAAAATAAAAAAAATAGAAATAAAAACATTACCGAAAATAGGATTAAAGCTTTGGGAAAAATCTGAGTTTAAATGATGGCAAAATCTTTCTTAGTTTAATAGTTAAAGCTGCTTGAAATTGATTTCATTCGAATTAACGAAGTGTTCCATTTAAGCTTTGAGCCACTGTATATTGCGCTAAATTTACTCTTGTTGAATTACAGTACTTCCATTAATCATATTATTTGATATCTACAATTTTTTTTAATTAATTTTGGATCGTCTCCTCTCAGGCGGATACCCTAGTGAAATTGTCCGGCTACGGGAGATTTCACTGTAATACTTTCTACTGGTTCGTAGGACATACCATATAGTGTTTATCATTAATATTCGAGATGTGTTGCCGACATTAGTATTATTAATGTTATTTAATTGTTAATTACTAAATTCTTAATTAATTAAATTAAAATATTATTGAAAGCTCTATTTAATAAGGTAAAACAACCGATGACACTCACAGAGTGAGTGGTACATTGATAATTTAAAAGATATATATACGACAGGCAGCGTTTAAGAGAATATGGAATGCATTCTTATTTTCCGGAACAGACATTAAACCCATAATTTGATACATCAAAACAATTATATGGGGCTTATAGCTAAAATAATAGTTCATTGAATATGCTTACAAATGATTTTAAAAATAAAAAATAAATGTTTCTCCCTTCTCAGAATACTATGCTCATAACGTAGACATCAGTAGTACAATTATAAATTCATGTTTAACATAATTTTTTATTAAAACGATCGTACAAAATTGTAGAGCACGTTCGTAGTACTATCACATTCAGTTATTTCCTAGTCTCTGTTCCGAGGGTTTCAGTCAATATTACGATTGATTAGCAACTCAACACACATCAATAACAAGTTTTGTGCACCATTTTTCATCAATTTGCTGTGCAAATATTAAAAAAAATAAAAATAAAATAATAATTCTTTGTTTATTCAATCTATTTTCATCTCTGCTTTATTTTATAATGTCAAATATTTATTAATTCCAAACACTTTTGTGCTTTTATACTGTTCAATCAACTGAATACGTTAGCTTGTTAAAGAATAATAGATTACGGTTCAGTGGATATCAATGGAGAATTTCAGTAACAAAGGAATAAGAACAAAAACTCTACGCCAATCAAATCATGTAAAAAATCGTTGTTGTAAATTCGTTTAAAAATATATCAAGTGAATGAAATGCAAGCTGGGTTGCATTCCATTAAAGCCCATAACGCGTCGCTAAGATAAAAGAGTTTATTGTACAAATACATAAAAATAAACGAAAACTCGTATATACTCGTATAAGCAAAATGGAACCGCCACAGCCGCTTGAAAATCCCAACTATAAAATTTTTGTGCGCGTATTGGGGGAAAAATGTTGAAAAACTTCTCGTACGCTGTAAACAGTTTTAAAATTAACGCATTCGTAAAATCAATGCAGCTGACAGTGGCCACTGACATTGGGCACTGAGCACAATAATATCCCGAACACGTTTTTCACTTTACAAAAGTGTTTTTAAAATTTTTTCTATAGAGTAATACGAATGGAATAAAAATCATTGAAACATGTGACCACCAAGCGGTAGAGTGTTGAGTACGTGTTCATTGCCCCAATGCTAATGCTGGTGTTGATTCCTTTTTTATTTAAAGTTTTTTTTTTAAATAAATTTTCTTTTATTTTTTAATGCAAATTACATTTTTTCACACTCATAGCGAAAAGATATGCCGCGCATAACAAAATGCAAAATGGCGTATGAAAAAGAACGCACAAAAAAAGTTGCATAATAAGGAGCGCCAACAAAATGGTGGCAATCGTAATGCCGAAGCTGTTGCTAATGTCGAGTTGAGGCAGGTTGTTTAATGCAGGTAGAGCTCAGAGTTGAGGCAAGTCGACTTGACTAGAGTACAGTTCAGCTCTGTTGAATTGAGTTGAGTTGCGTTGCTTGCAGTTCGAGCCTTGAGGAACGCATTAGACTGGCACTAATTGCGTGGGACGATGATTGGGAGACCCCCAGCCGTATTCCAGGTGTAAATGCTTTTTTGTGTGAGTGTGTGTGTGTGTATGTGCAAATCGCTGGCAGTTGAGCTGCACACGCAAATCAGACTTTACAACGTATTTGCGTTGAAATGCGCATACAAAATGAGTAGCAACTGCGAATGCTGCCTTCCATTTTTGCTGCCGTTGCTATATGGATTTACTCGCAGTTACAGACAACCGACAAATGCTGACACCACAGCATGGGCAACTTTACTTCAGTGTTTTTTTGCAAAATTTTTCTTTGCGCCTCTTTTGTTGCACTTTTGCTAGGGCGCATTAAAATTAAATTAGTTTAGATTTTATGTTTGTTGCAATTTAAGTTTTCTTTGGTGTACAACCAAATTGTAATTTAATTGAGAAGCGGCAATAGCTGACTTAAGCATAATTTAATCCTGTGTGTATCGGAATTAAGTAAAGGATTAATAAAAAGAAAAGGTTGAACACATTAAGAGGTGCAAGGAAGTACTGATTCAACTTTAACTCTCACTTTCAATAACTTCGTGACGTGTTCAACTTAAATTATAACAGAATATCATTTATCCAGAAGAGTGACTTAATGCAAGATTCAAGGATTATGAGATCGTTCAGCTTACACAGAAGCAGTTGAGAAAATATCAAATGATTTGAGCAAGTACAGTATTACAGTTTCGGCATAGAAAAGTTAACATTCTTTTAGAGTATAGTAAACTAAATTAATGTATTCGCTTAGTCTATGTGAATACACATCAAGTTTATATCAATCATGTGCAACAACGTCAAAAAGAGTGGATAATCATCAACCGCCAGCAAAAGCAGGCATATTCGAACAACCATGGGCTTACTATCCATGTGGTGGGATCAGAACGACGCCGTCTATTTTGAGCGCTTAAAACCGGGTCGAACTGTGATTTCTGATTATTAGCTACCACAACTCATCAATTTGACCCGGTTTCAAAAAAAAAAACATAGAATGGGCTCAATTCCATTCTTACAAAATTTGGTGGACCAAAAAACCAGAATTGCTTGGAGCACGAAAGCCATGCTTTACCTGACAGATGGAAGAAAGTCATAACCAGCGACGGCAATTAATTTGATTTTGATTTCCAAATAAATGGTAATAGACCTGATATTTAAATATTTAACTACATATTTTAATATTGTATTACGTGTAATTAAGCTAATTAAGATAAGTCTTCTTCTTTTGAATGCTTATACACAGTTCATTAAGACGCACTATAATAATTACACCAAAAAAAAAAAAAAAAAAACTCACAACTTCAACGTTCTAAGCCACAGCAACTAAATAAAATCATTTATCTCGAAAATTAGTTGTGGCACGCCACAGTGATGTATGTATACACCTACAGGTATGCTCAAATACACTGACAAAAATAAAACACTCGAAACGTGGCCGGTAAGAATTTCACTTTTGTAACATTGTTGCGCCAATGTAGTGCTCCCAACTGCCACACATAGCACACACAAACATGCAAAATGTAGGGCACAATTTCTGGCAGTCATACAAAAAGCACTTTTACTCGACGTCAGTGCCGAATACAGTTTGCCCGGCTTGTGCAGACAGTTTTAATACAGTTTGTGGGTGACGAAGCAACGCACGCGAGGTTTACCGGGCAGATTGTGTTTAACGAACGCAATAAATGAATTTATTGCAACATCAATTAAAAGTAACAATAATAATGACAGCAACAACAATAACAACAATTTGGTATAAAACCAGTAGATGGGCACGGTGGATGAGGAATGCAATGAGACCATAAGAAAACAGCATAGAAAAGCGCGACAATAGCCGAACGAAAATGAAGTGCATTCATGGCATGAGGCGTTGCGTTTCGATTGGCACTTGGTTGGGGTATCAAAAGGCCATGCGATTCGTGCTGTACGCGTTATTGTCGCCGTCGTTCAATTTTGCAAAAAAGTGGGGCTCATTGTTGGTTATTATCGCTCTTAGCATTTGTATGCGATTCATTTAAATCGTGTTGTCGGAATGTTTTTGATTTTGTTTTTTTCTCTTTTCCTTTTTAATTTTTTTTTTTGTTTTGTTTGCTTTTTTATTTTTCAATGTAAAACACGGCATTTGGCATTTAACGGCTCAAGTAGCACGAATCGAAAATCGTCAGCAACGACTAACAGTGGGTTAATAAAGTAAAATCGCTTAGCTCAAGGAGACAAATAGAAGTGCCACTGAAAGAACGCACCTGAAACATGTAAGCCAATTCTGTTCAACTCGTCTGTCTGTGGCTTTTACAGTAGTCCCTTTCTGAGTTTATGAAAATTTAAACGATTGTTCAATAAAACTTTGATGAGACAATTTTTCTCTACGACCTCAGAGAAGCCGTTCACCAGCTCGAATGTTAGCCACTTTGCCGGGAGACGTCTACAGCAAATTGTTTATAAAATGGGCACATTCACAACGTAATTGCCTACTTTCAGGCATTCGACGCTGGCTTCAGCATGTTTAATTCGCATAAAAAGCAAATCATTCTTTAATATTAATGCGTAACGTGAGTTGATGGCCTCATCCTCCTGGTTGCCTCTGACGGTGCTATTTTCATTTCAAAGTGCTCGCCCAATAAAGTAACTTCATTAAATTGCCAAGTAAAATCAAGTATGCCAAAATTAGTATTTGTTATGTGCGTTGTTCAAAGGAGTCGTGCTGTGCATTGATTTATTTGATTTCGCACGAAATCAAAAAGCAAAAGAACAGCACGAAACATTACAAAATCAAAACAATTTATTAGTCAATCTCATTTAAAAATCTATTTACTTTTGTGGGTCGATACCACAGCAAGCAAGAACAAATTTCACGCATGAAAGCAAATGTAAGCGAAGGAAGTCAAACGCCATGAGTTGCGTAAAATCTTAAGACAGAACACCGCGATGGCATGGAGTGAAAGAGAAAAGCAGAAAAACGCAAAAAGGGAAACGAAATTATCTGTACCTAAAATGATTTATTAGCCCTGAAAGAGGCAAGCAAATAGTATAAGAGTAAAAAGAAGAGAAAACAAAGTCGTTCTCCCGACATGACGACAGAGCGTTAGGGTTGCATAAATTATATCACAGCAGCAAAACCAAGAAAAAAAATCAAATAAAGCCAAGAACGATTTTCCGAAATGCGAAAATAAGAAGGTAAACCGTAGTTGGGTGCCACCTTACACTGATCGGTGCCTCGCTCAGTCTATTTAGGTGTGTTACTTACACCCAATTACAGATTACACGAAAGTGTTTGCCTGCGGTTCGACCGCAAAAATAAATATAATGCTTGGAAGTGGAGTGGAGCGCAACAGCTGGCGCTGCTGACGCCAACGAGCTTGGACACTACTTTAGATTCTGTAGATACGTGAAAACTTTGTGCTTGAGCCAAAAAGGTTAAAAGTACATTTGAACTAAAAGCGAAAGAAAACTAAAAAATATCAACTTAATTTTCAGTTCAAACGTCTTCTTTTTATACCCCAATCACACGAATCAGTTTGGTCTCTTTAGTGCTATACCAAAATTATGTTGTAAATTGTCTTCGATAAGTGCGTTGTCGAGACCCTTCTTATCATTAAACGTAGTGTGCATGTCATACCTTTAAGCCTTTGGGCAACAAAAACGGTTTTCGTGTGTGACTAAAATCCTTGCGTTTGCCTTGTTTAATTTCGAAGGAAGGCCTTAAACTTCATGACAACGAAACAGCAGACACAGCAGATTAAATTAAGCAACTCCAAGTAGTACTTAACTTTCACCAGGAACCTTCTGTGGAATGAGAATGGCGCCAGAAAGATGATAACGTTTTTCAATTCCATTGTTTATCGTATAAAGTCATCGATTGAACCTATACTGTTCTGTCGCGTGGTGAACATTGTATAACGTCTTTACGGGTTCTAGGTATTTACTTACAATACAAAGGAACCCGGAATTCTGTATTATGGTGAAGCACTTGTCACCTTATCTATTAGCAGAAGACACCTTCACAGTTATGACCAGCTCGACGCCACCAAAAACGTAACTTCGATATATCAAACTGTTCCAATAGATACCTGAAAACTCTACAGTATTCACCTCTTTTAGGAGCAGTAGTGCTGTTAAACCTATTGGGCAGACTTCTTGTGCATTAGGGACACACCGAGGAAAGTGTAAGGAATATATCTTTCAAGCTATTGCTCGAAATCAAAAGAGAGTTGGAGAATTTTACCATTTCAGCTGCTTTAATTAAGTGCTTCATCGTTACTATGTTATGCCGGAATGGACGTATATGTATCAGTTGGAATCCACTTGGTTACTGTCTAATAGACGGAGACTCCAAATATCGCGACATCGGAAAAAGCTGTGGTAATGTCTAAGAAGAGTGTAATATTTGAACTGTCACTGTCTGGTATTTAGTGGACGAAGATTTCCATTTATTGGCAATTTCGCCTAAAGCCTGACTTATATATATAAATTCAAGGGTACGTCCGTGAAAATTTTTTTATATGGAGCTGTTCCTTGGCGGCATCAATTTGCAAACAATTCTTAACCTACATAATTGTAAAGTCTAGATTTTAAAGTGTTGTTTTTGGATATGATTTTGGGCTTTTCTTGCAATATTTGCTGTTAATAAAAGAAAACCAAAAACTTCTTTTGTACAAAAAGGAGATTCATAAAAAATAATGTAAAGAAACAAATAAACTTAAAGTCAATGCCGGAAACCTTAAACAATGTGTGCTGCGTACGTTTTTCGACAAAAAAGGTGTTTATTACATATATCACACACTAAAACAACATTAAACAAACGCTGATTATCACAAAATCAAGCAATTCCAGAAGCATACTTAGAGATGGGCTATAAATGGTGCCCAGCACATGTTTTACGACTCGGTTTTGTGTGGGTTTGTGGGATATAAGCGACGGAGCAAGTGAACCAAGCTACACACACAAACGCGCACCGAGAGAAATACGCAAGTTTAAATTCCCCGGAGCATTGGCCCATTGCTAGCTAACCGAATGGGAGCCTATGTGTGACTCTGAATCGCTATGAATGGAGCCACTGGCGCACTGCTTGCGTACATGTGTTTTCATTTGTGTTTGTGTGTAATTGTTTTTTTTGCGGTTAAATTTCTGCGCAAAATTATGACCTGACTGCGAGTGACCCATAAAATATAGCATTCGTCCTGGTGGTCTTGGTGGTCGACTTACTCGCTGTTGTTGTTAAGCTAGCATACAAAGGACACAAATACGCATACACATGCACGATGATGAACCCAGACTCGCTTTATGATTTGTGAGCTTTAAAGCCAACGAACAGATAGGGTCAGCAGTGTGGCCAACACAGTGCCGTTGTGAGTTCAACAATCGAGTTCGGTAGGCGCCAATTCACCTGTGCCTTTTCAATGTAGCGACCCACTGATCTTTAAACTCAAGAATCGTTCATGCACATAAAATAATACATTTTATGTATTTTAAGCATTGGTAAAGCAGTGTGGAACCATAAAAAACAAATAGTCTCACGCATGCATGCACGCCCGCAAGCGCTTACGCTCTTCGTGGGGGGTTTTCCTTGCGGTCGCTTTAACGTGACCAAGAAAACGCTCTCCGCTGTCTTTTTTCGCTTGCATTTCTCCCTCAGGGGGCATATACATCCCATGAGATTTGTTGGGATTGCGTTACGGCACTATTGTTAATTCTTTGTACGTGTCCTGTTGCTCAAAACGTTCGCATAAATATTTTTTTTTTTTATATTTTGTGTACATTTCTGTGTTTGTGTATTTTTCTCTGTCGCTATGTTCTCTAGGACCATCCACACTACAATTGGCGTTTTATTGGCCATATTAAGTAAGAAATTGATTTGCACAGCATTAGAAGGAATAACTAACGCAAATGTGTGTTTTCGAACATACTCGTATTTACCTAAATATTAAGCTTGCTACGCAGGACGTGCGCTTAAACCGATTGTAGCGACTTAAGAAATAGTATCAGATACATGTGTAAGAAGTTGGAAACGGAGAGTAAGTTAAGTTTATTGAAATGAAATGTCATTTCATCATTTCTTAAGCCCACACGTACTGATGTCGTAAGATTTAGTGCTTCTATAACTGACTTTTTTTGAAAATCTGCTTGATAAATCTAATCCAATGATAAAGTTATTACTTTATCTCCTACTTTGAGGACCTCGACAATCTTTATTACAGTTAATATAACTTATGACACCACTGCAATGAATAGCGACAATCGATTGGGATTCATCCAAAAACGGCTTAAAAAACGTTCTCTGGCAAAGGGTTGCAGTTCTGTAGATACAGTATTCCCGCCACTCTACCGAAGTCATAACGCTATTTCGCAACTTTTTATAACGTTATTATTCATTTGTGCGACTCTAAACAAAATATAGTTCACCCAAATAAAGCGGAATTTTTTATGACTCTTCGCTGCAGAATAATATTTTTTAAAGAAATAATGTTAATTGTATTGAATTTCCTCCGTTTCGGTACTCATTTTATTTTGGTATATATATTCGGGTTAATCGGTATCGGGTTAATAGTTTTAGAAATGCCGCTTTTTAAATTTGTCAATTCAAATTTTTGGAAGTTTCTTTTCCAAAATTTTATTTATTTTTATTATTTTTTTAAATATTTTTTTCTTCTTATTTTTGTTATTTTCCAAAGACAATTTGATACAGAATCTAAATTGAATCATACATCGAATTATCTCATCGATAACGTACGCCAAATTAGAATTAATGGAATTGACCGAGAATAAATCTGTACCTCAAAAGGTGTCTAGCCCACTCGCATCTGTTACATTAATTACATCCACTTTGACACCACGTGCCATATTTATTATATTAATTAAAGTAACACATAAAAACAGAAACCACAAACCAAGGATCACATACACAGAAGAAGGATGACACGATTGCGATGAAATCAGTGTCACCCGAAAAATTATTCCGGCATCTAAATAAAAACACGTGTGTTGAAAAAACCTATTAATTATGGACAATTTCCGTATTCACAACCATTCAAGCTGTTGCTCTTGTTACGTAACACCCCCTACTACATCAACTCGCTTACACAGAATTCATTTAATCGAGCGTTACTTCAAGCATTTCAGGTTCAGTAAGTCACTCAGCTAATTTGGTCAGTTGTTGGTTTTGGGTTGGTCTTTGGGCTAGTAGTGTGTCTCTCGGTCACTTGTCCGTCTTTTTCTCCAATTAACACTGAAATTAATTCATATTAATTAAGGGTCATTCCTGATGAAATGAATGCATACTTAATGCCAAGCCTGTTAACTTTTATGGGCAAAGCAGCAATTAAATGAATGACCCAACGAAAAAGCAAAATTGTAATCATATTTAACACACCAAAATAACACCAACACCAACAAAAACAACAACGAAAATACGTGTATAATAAATAGCGGCATATACACATAGAGATACAAAGTTGTTGGCAAATCTTCATTAATTAGCGAAGTACAATCTAAGTAAAAACCAAAACGATGTGGTCGTCAAAACGCACCATAGGGAACAAGTATTAATAACACTTAATGAGTAGTGGAAATTAGCACTCATTGCGTACGTGCATGTATGTAAGCGTACGAGTATGCATGTGGGAGATTGTGTTATGTTGGTATAAGTCAAGTAGGGCACAATTTGCGGTAGCGTTTCATATAATTTGTGTTAAGCATTAAGTTGCGCTCATTAAAGTTGCACCCACACACCCACACCATTACCACCACGCAAACACATACACGTAACATAATTATGATTCATTTTTTACATGTTTGTTTGTGAAGAGAGAAATTTTTTGTCGCGGCCGAATTACAAAATTGCAGTTTGCTAAGCCCACCGCAACACATGGCGTATGATGAGTTTGTATTTTCGTACTTGCGAGGCAAGCAGTATTCCTAACACCGTAAGGTCGGACGAAGTCTGGTTGTGTCGTTATTTAATTGGTGTTTTTTTCGCTTGGGTTTTCCCTATTTACCTTACTTAATAGGTCCAATTACAGTTAAGTCACACCGGATATGTTGAGTGAACCAATTGTGCGGAGGCTTTAGGCTCAAAGGTTGTTTAAAAATTAAATGACCTTTCAACCATTTAATTTTTTAATAAAATAGCAAAAGGTATGCAAAGATTGCTTTCTTGGTTATTAGCACTTTTAATGATCAGCTAGCTGTACCATACAACGGCCTCCAAATTCGACGCCACAAAATAAATGATTCATTGGATATTTCGCATATCAAATACCAATTGAGAGTTAATAACAGTTATTTCTGTTATATACAATTTAACCTATCTATCTAATTATATATATAAAATCGTAAAATCGTTATGAGTTTGTTTGTTATAAACGGGTGTTCTCAGTATCCATACGGTCTATCGAGCTCAAATTTTTACCATGCGTTCTGTTTCGACCTTTAATGGGGTTTTTTCTCATTTTGGGAGAAAATGACATTCACCATTCACTAACATGGTTTTAAATGCATTGCAATTTTATATATAGATTGTACGTAAAATAAAATTTTTTGAAGATTTTTAATATTAAGAAACAACTGTTTAATTAATTTGTTACCTATCAATACTAACAAAGGCACAAACGTTTCTTGGGGGGCAAAACAACGTTTGCCGGGTCTAGCTAGTTATTATATATAATCGATAAAATTCATATTACAATTAAAATTAAATATAAATCGGTAAATGGGATTAAGCTAGTGATTGTACGAGTAAAATAATTAAATTCAATTCATATGAAAAGTTTCCATCGCAGAACTTAGAATAAAGTACTTTTCGGAAATCTGTGAATTCGCAGAAATGATTGGCCTGGCAAAATCGGGTATAGATAAAAGAAAGGTTTTTGATCTTTCTCCCTATTCCATCAAAACTTCTCGAAAAACTATTTCGCGACCATTTTTTCTAGTTTTGATCAATTTTATCTTATAACTTTTTATAGTGTTACCTTATATATCTAGTCAATTTTGATTTCTTAGCAAGGCTTCCACTATGTATAAACTGATATAGTCATGCATTTATTTCGAAAACATGACTCGGGGGCATACCTTTTTTAGTTTTTAAAGACAAATATACTTTTTATAGTGTACGTTTTTTTAAAACAACTACAAGACCACAAGCACAAAACGTTTTGTACGTTCTTTCGGTGTTTCTGCAATGCTTCTTCTTCATTTTTGTGTTTGTATTTGTGAGTTACTTGCAAAAAGAGCGTGAGCAGACATTTAACCAGTGTGCTCTTATGAATACAGTTATAGCACATATGCACGAGCCAGTCGTGCACCACATACTAGAGAAGCCAAAACAACGCCTGCCGGGTTTGCTAGTCGAGTATAAAAAATTCTCAGGCGTATTCATATGTAAGTCAGAAGCATTTGATAGAGTGAAGACTAGTGATTTTATATACACGTCGAATTTGTTACATTATAAAAAAAAAAAGAATAAAAAAAAGTGCACCTCAAGGATTGGGGTATGTAGGGTCCTTGTTTCACACATTTTCAGGTATTATTGGAAATATCTTTTTTATAAGCACTTCGATTTTGTATATTTCGAGGCCTATATTGTTGCTTCAAAATAGACACCAATTTGGTGTTCTATACGATGAACCATAATTTGGAAAATATATTAATCTACTACTAGGAAAATATTTTGTTTAAAGTATTTTGCATGCGAGACACCTGAAGCACTGCATAATACATTCCCATATGTCTCAGCTTGTAATGACAACATACGCACCGTTGAAAAGTAGGCAGCGTATTTTCTGCTTTTGTGTGTTCACTTGGACGTTGCGCGCCAGTTGCGCTTACAAGTGTAACTTTTCCGACACATTTGTATACGAAAGCCAACCGTCGAGAGCCAACTCAATGAGAGTTGTTTTTTTATTCCCTCTTCAAATATGGCGACAACATCAGGAGGCACGCAAAAAAGAATAAATGTTGAAGTAAAACTTGCGCGGCAAAACGCACCAAAACACGCAGAGTATTGAAAAGCAAAAAAACAAAAAAGGAAAAAAAAAACTGAAGCAAATTCTTCAAAAATTTGTTAGAAAAACTTTGCGTGAGTCTGACAGTTAGACAGGAAGCTGATGCGAACCTGACGTTAAGTTTTTCATAAACTTGGCGCTACATTGAAGAAGCGCAACAAATGCCGCTGTGGCTTCTTGTTGGCTTTAGAACGAAAAAAGGCATAGAAAAAAGCGCTGTACGAGTACACAAAATGTTTGATTTTGGCTGCATGAAATAAAACGAAGCATCAAAAGTTGTAGAAAAGTCGTTTATTTAGCCACGAGTAGCATGCCAGCTATGACAAGAATAACACAATGTTTTTTTCCTACTTTACAATTTATTTCCATTTTTATACATAGACGATGGCGAAGCTCGAAAAGACTGGCACGGCTACGGCTGACCGTAAGCGAAGTTGTCAAAAATATGCAAAAGACGCGGCGGCATATGAAAATGAAGTGGCACTAAAGTGGTTCAAGTAGTTTCCAAGCTGAAATGGGTAACAGTTTTTGAACTTATTTGTAGCCCAAAAACGTGTAGAACACTTCGCTGAATGAGGCTTAGAAATTTTGCATATTTTATGATAGTATGGCATATGCATGCAGTAGCGGAAGCGTAAGTTTAATTCAAAACGTGATTTGCTCGAAAAGGAAGAAGAAAAAATATGTTGTAAATAGTACCAAATCGTGCTTGAAAATGAAAAAAGCAAACATCAGAATCGTGAACCGTGAGTGTGTTCACAAAAACAAAAAACATTAGACCACATTTTAATTTAAATAATTGTTGACATATGTAAACGATTTTCTGAAAAACAAATTCGAGTAAAACTGCATTCATGTATGAATTTCAAATAATGAAAAAAATAAATATGTAAGATTGCTGAAATTCATTGCAGTTACACAGTAGCTTTCCAGTGTTACATTCAAAAAATAACAAAATAGACTTAACGAAACATAGAAAAAATAGCAATTCAATTATGAAAATTTTACACATTGTTAAATACAAATACATATATTGTTAAAACAGACGCGCCTGCATAAAAATATGAATTCCATATTCAATGTTGTATATTTTTACGCATGGTTGCTTTGATGCGGCACTAACGCCAAAAAAGGTGCACCTTTCGTTTACTTTTTTTGCAAAATATTTTTGTTTTATCTTATATACTTCATGCAGTGAATACAATATTGGACACAGTGAATAAAACAAAAGATAAAGATACATAAAGTTTATTTATTATTGACCAGCTAAATAAGACAACGGGTTTTCAATATCTGCTCTTTGTACGTAAGCTCATTTAACAGCTTTTGAACTCGAGAGCTAAAGTTGCTCTGAAATTTTAGTTTTATCGGTATCACTTCAAAAACTTGATGATAACAAACAAGTGTCATACACTTTGTATTAATTATATAAAGTCAACATTTAATTACACCACTCGATAGCTAAATGATCAAATAATTCATTAAGTAAGTGCGGATTTTGCCATATAGAGCGCCAAAGGGGGAAGCGTCATCAGTTTAATTTCGTTTTTCCTAATTTCCGATGGGACAATTGATGTTTGTTGTTGTTCTCTTCTGTTTCGCTGTTTTTGTATTTTGAAGTGAATGCATAAACCTGACAATTCCAAGATAATATATATATAACGTCGTTGATGAATTTGTTAGAAACGCGTGTTCTCTGCATCCATAAGGGCTATACGCCTTATATTTTTATCTTTAGGTTCTGTTCAAGCTCTTCTCGTTTTTTAAATTTTTTATCCTGGGTCCGGTTTGGTGACGCTGAGTTGGAGTTCTTTCTATTATTCAGATTTACGTTTCAAAGAATAGGTAGTCTGTTCTGTGCTGTGAAGCAAATTGTAAGTAACTTGCGCCCTTTTTGTTTACCATATTGAAATCATTTTTTTTTCATTCACCATTCACTAACAAAGTTTTAAATGCAACCGATATTATATATATAAATTGTATGTAAAATAACAATTTATGAAGATTTTGATTAATAACACACATGTGGTTAATTTATTTTTTACTTATCAATATTAACAAATGTACAAACGATCTATGATGACAAACAAAACAACGTTTGTCGGGTCTATAAAGAATAACCAGTTTGTATCGAATAGAAATTCGGAGAGACCTTTTTTGACCATAGATATATGTAAACAGTGAAAGTTTCAAGGCATATGAATTTATAAAAAAAACGTATTTCAAGACCACTTAAACCCTTGAAATTTGTAGTTAGTGTAGATAGAAAAGTACCCATGCAACCCGTCAGTCACTTTCAAGTTTTTATATGGAACACTTTTTTTATTTTTTGATGTATAGAGTTGAAATTGGGATAGATTATATAAGAGTGTTATCAATCAAGTTTTTATAAGAACATGTTTTTGACGTATTCAGCTTATAATATCACATATAAGAAATCCATACACATAAGCACAGTGCATTACAACGCATTGAGATAAAACTTCTGTAAAACTATAAAGCCTTCGTTTGGTTTTAATTACCTTGGAATATAATATAATATTTTTTGTTTTTAATGATTTATGTATTTTTTGGGAGAACAAATAAACACAAAAGAGTGACTTTTGAGTAACAACGATAACCGCAAAAAAAATGATGAAATACAACAAATGGAATTGGATAAAATTAATGTAAAAAAAAATAGGCCAACTTGGATTAAAAGTAAATGTACCGAAATAGTAACAGCTACTTGGAAAAACATTTTTTCGCTTGTAATAAAACTACGAGAAATTTGCAAGGAGATGGGTACTACGAGCACACGCATCGTTAGTTGAATGTTTTCTAAGTTAAGGCGTTCGTTGAGTGCATGTGGTCTAGGAGAAGGTGGCCACATCGCACAGGGAGTAAGCAAGCGGCATAGTGAGTAGCAAGACTACTTACTAATAGAAAAAACCGTCGAAAAGAACACACCGAACATGAATAACTACATTACCACAGTAGAGGCGAAGTGAAATTGCTCTGAAAAAGGAATTTAGCAGCGCAAGACGACGAGGTACCGGAAGAACCAAAAAAATGAACTAAAGTAACTAGTAGGAAACAAGCAAAATGCGGAAATTCATAAAATTGGGGTAGAAGGAAAGTAAGTCACATGCGGGCTGAGGAGATTGGAAAAGTGGAAGAAGAAAAAAATATTACTTGAAATAGTGTTAGTAGCCATAATCGAGATTTCTGTAGTAGAAATACTTGTACAACACATTTGAAGCACGTGTCGATGTTAAAGTCGATGAACGCTTGATTACCAGGGGCTGTTCATACAACATTGAAGTATTATAGAATTCAGTTGAGATTCAGTCTTAGTTGGAACAGTTTTCTAACTTTCAACTTCCAAACGAAGGTTAATGTGGATGATTTGCGGATCTATTATATTTACGACTCTTCGAATGATTTTAGAATGGCTTTCGAAAACATTAATAAAGCATACTCGCAAAACTTTATTTTAAGACCCTTGTTAAGAATTATAAAATTGGAGTCCATAGGAGAACCTTAAAGTCAATCAAACATGAGTCTATTGCCGTAGTATGCTCACGTAGAACGAAAAGTCTATTTTACTATACTAGAGGGTATTTACAATACTATATATATATATATTTCCTAACATATTGTCTCTACGATAATAGTGGTAGATTTATGCAGCCCTCACGTGTAAACAGCCGGCCACTTAAAAGCTGTCTAAATAGGGCGCACAACTGTACAAAACTGCCTGGCTGGCTGACTGACATGCCATTAATTTTGTATTTTTGTACAATTTCATTGGGGCATTTTACCTTTTTCTTTTTTTCTTTGCGGTAACACTTAAGTGGCTACATTTTCACAACGCTCTTTGGCTTTTTATTAGCCACAGAAAAAGCAAGCAAGTAAGCCAAATAAGTACTTAGCACGATTCACTGCAGATATGCCACACCTGTGCTGAGGATATTAGCAAAAAAAAAGGGGAAAAAATAAGCAAGGAACATTACATAATTTCATTCGCCATGATTTAATGATAACTTAAGTGGTTATATCAGAGCATTTCGATGAATTTTATATTTTAGCAGCAGAGGAAAGAGATTTAGGATCGACAAATCACGTTATCCAATATCAACAACAAATTGGTTTTTAATCAAAAAACGTGGCTTTTGGCTGTGCAGTTTTTAATGGTTGCGTTGGCAGTTACCTCTGTGAGTGGCGGTTTAGCTATGCCAGATTGAAGAACCATTCAGACAGTTGGCCTAAATGAGCTACACCATAAATTTTTTGCTGTAAGAACTTACTGCACTCAGTGTAATGGAGTGGAGTAAAACACCGATTGGGAAGTCATAATAGTTCAAACACTGCTGCTTAACGACTCGTTTCTTTCACTGTTGACGGTCGACTACTCACTTCTGCTAATCGATACCGTGACTGAATATCGTTATCACTCAATTCGATACTCCTCATCGATCACCAGCACAACTCGATACATATATATGTTAAAAACAAGGAACATAGATTTTAAAGGCTTAATTCACGAATTATAATTTGACGATTCTATGCCGTCCACTCGCTGATATCAAAACAACTCTGTCTACCGCAAACATATTTGCCCTCTCACCGCTTTTCTTCCAAGAGAGTCATACCCGAGAGTAAGTGTTGAATAAAACACCTGTCTATCTAGTACTGCCAGGCTGACCACTGTCTAGGGTCTAACTGCCAGTTCGAACTATAACCCAATTCTTGTTCTGCTCTAACATACATTTATGTATTCTCTCGTCGAAACGAAAACTTTGGCAGCATTTTTCATAAAGGATTTGTTTTCTTACTTTTTAGCAAGAGGTAGAAAACCGCGGTGATGCTACAGCCTTATTCACTCTTCTTGAAGATAATATATAGCTTCAAAAGCTCAAAGAAAACGTTAAAAATAATAAGCCGCAATCATAAAACAATCGCCTATACTCTTCCAAAAATTGGTATTAATTTTTTTTGTTTTTAATTTTGAATTACACAGCATTAATTCCATTCATGGAATTCAATTACATTCCATGGAACATTGAATTGGTGACCTTATTCAAAAAAACATAGTAAATCGTAGCGAATTTTGTCTGTTTCGGCACTCATATTATTTTCTTATAATATATATAGATCTGATTAATGCTACCAGAGGTGTTTCTTTTCAAATATCGCAATTCAAGTTTTCTGCGGTAACTTTTCTATTATGTGAAATAATTCCACGCCTTTCATTTTACCATAATAAAGGCATAAAAATGTATTTCTTATGTGACAAGCAACTGGATCAATAATAAATTAATCCGTGTTTCAATTACAATATATGAGCAAATTCTTTATTTTTGATGTACTTATTTTGATTTCTACAAATTTGATTTTATAATAAACGAGTGAACTCGTATAATGCAAACTTCTAATAACTTGTATATAGTTTTTACATCACCTAATATATTTTATGGTTATTTTCACGGTCTTCTTGTTTTCAGAGATCATTTCAATAAAGTGTTGTGCTGCAATAAATTCGTTTAAAGATTCCTTGTTGCTCTTTAGAGTGTAAAAGTGAATCTAAGATATTTTTGCATACTCAACATTGTTTCCCAATATGCTTCAAATATTTGATCATTGGCCATTCTCAGTACTAACAAAAATCTTTGCCAAGACACTTTAAGCTATAAACTCTCAAAACAATTTCCTTTGGCTTTTTTCACTTAGGTATATATGTATTAAATATTATAAAATCCTATGCTGACCT
The DNA here is from genome assembly GCA_035041755.1 of Cacoxenus indagator. Lineage (NCBI taxonomy): Eukaryota > Metazoa > Arthropoda > Insecta > Diptera > Drosophilidae > Cacoxenus > Cacoxenus indagator. The sequence goes on from JAWNKX010000831.1 coordinate 188,525, forward strand.
AGTCAAGTACAATAATTTCAGTTATAAACCAACTTCAACATGAAAAAGAAAACTTTCTCTATGCACAATGACAAGTGGCAGTGCTATAATTTTTTTCAGCTTCAAGACTTAACGTTCACTTATTTATTTCAGTGAAATGCCATATGAACTATTAAACAATTTTCGAATTTTTTTGAGCTTTACCAGCCCCAAATGGCAGAACACTTCACCTTGCTGAGTGAAAAACAAAATATTCTCAAGTCAACTATTTCTTTATTTTTCGTTCAGTATATTGAAAAACTTTTTAAAAAGCGTTGCATAGCGGTCGGTGTCTACTGCTGGCTACAGAAATGACTAGAAAAAGTTTTACAAACTGAAAAAGTTGATTAAAATTCAATTAGAAAGCAAACACCGAGTTGAGTTCCAGTTCGTTTCAGTCAGTTTGATTTGATTTAGTACGAAATGTTGTTGGCTAATTACAAGTTGTTTGTGTGGTCTACTTTTAGGGTCATTGGTGCCATACAAATTGCACACAAACTAAATCAAAAAATTATCAGCAATTTTGTTGGCATTCATCTCCGGCCAAAAAAAGCGAGCCAAAAATATATAATTGAGGAAAGACATAAATTATGCCGTTATGTGGCAAAAGTAACACAACGAAATAGTGTGCAACACAAAATTGCAAAGCCAATCTGAAATTGCACCAATGAATTCTAGGAAAGTCGGTGAAGTGAAAGAGCAAAGAGGTAAATATAATAGTGTAGGTGACTAACGAAGGCGTACAAACACATACACACAAACAAGCAGCAACGCATACACAGATATATAAAAGAAAAAAAAGATAGCAGTAATTTGCTATGAAAACTTATGCAAAGTACGCGTGGAATTTGTGGTGTAGTAAAATATAAGGTAGGCGAAGAAGATATGAGGAAAAGTGTGCCAGCAATTTACAGTAGGAAAGTAGTTTCGACTGCACTGATGACGTGTCAGTTAGTACACCGAGCGGCCCCTCGGTCGTTTGGTCTGTCTATCTGCATGTAGATGTTGTCTAAAATACTTTTGCTTAATTTATCTTTTTTTGTCAGGTAACGTAAGTGAGGATGAGGGTGAACACTAAAGCCACAGAAATAAACGCACACATACATGCACATACACATACGCGCAAAGTTTTTCAAAAGTGAAACTGGGTCGTCGAATATAAGAATTTCCTGCCACAAAAATTTTTCAAGCACAAGCGTAGTATTTGTAGATTACGACCGTTGCCGGTTTGGTAATATGTAATGGACACGTGCGTCAAGCTCTTCTTCTCCGTTCATCTATCCACAAACACTTGTTTAGCTAACTTGCTCTTTCGAAGAAAGTTTTACAGCATGAAAATAGAGAAAGGTGCAAGAAAATTGTAGGGTTTCATTTACCGTCTGAAATTCCTACTTTGATGCTCACAAGCCAAGTGGGATACGACAACAGAATGGCGCAGCAATTTGTTACAAGATGGCTGTTACAACAGCGACCACCAAAACTACTGACATTTCGAGCCAAAAAACGAACTCAAAAGATAGACAAGTGATATCAGGTTGCACAGCAGTAACACATACAACCTGCCTCGAAAATGTAATTTAGTGTAGTTGAGTTAAAGAAAAGAAAAAAATAAATAAGGTAATAGTAAAAGAAGGAAGTTGTGTTGAAATTTATTTGTGGTATGTGTAAAAACTAAGTGTTGAGGGGTTTTAAGTAATTTTTTTTATTTGGGTTTTCAGAGTAAATAATAACCAAAAGCTAAAATATTATGCACAACTTAATTTTACATCATCGCAATTTGCAAACTATCTCATTTACCCCTACGTAAGAGTTAGGCCGCTGCTCTTAGAGTGTGACACAAGTCAATGTTCAAGTGAGAATATTGCTTTAGTTGCCAAGAAAAGCAGCTCAAGTAGTAATAAAATAATAAAATGATAAATAAATATTAAAGAGAAAATCACATTTGGAACACCATTTTAAACTAAACAAAAATGCATAGCATATGCTGCCATGGTGCAGTGTGTGCGCTCGTTGAGCGACTAAGCACTTTTTTGATTTGCAAGCACAAGAAAATTTTGCTAATTCGCAATTTATTTAACATTTTTGTACATTTATCTTTTCAACTTTCGAAAGCATACAATCTAAACGAACAGACATGCAGACTCACAAACAACCGACTATGTGCGGTGATATTGCGCTAAGCCAAGATATGCAGATCGGCAGACCGACAGACAGGCAGACAGCATAGAAGGCAAAAAGACCGATAAGTGGCGAACAAGAGGACATAAGAGGGGCAACCTAAGATTCAGTCAGTATGAAAGGCAATGACACACCGCCGCCGCCGCCAACAACTACAACTAACAAGCTCTGTGGTCTATGTCAGCGTATTTGTAGAGGAGCAAAGAGTAGAGTAGAGCTAAACATCGAGTTCCTGCACAGCTGTGTGGTATTTGCTGTTGCTGCCTAGCCACCAGCTTTGCCACTTACGCTCGCTTGGATGCGGTTTGGTTATGCTTATTTTTCGTAGAAATGCGCTACCAAAAATTTTATGTAGCATAAAAATAGGGGCGAGAAAGATATTTCAATGCTTTACGTGTTTCCCCCAACTTAAGTATGATGTGAAAGCTCGTCCATTTTCAATGAATCCTTTTTACAAGTACAACCCTTCCCTCTCAACCACTCACACATCATACTTTTTCTTTGTGCTTGCGTGAGTGCGTCTGTACCGCAAATCTTTGAGGTTTCGTCTTAATGGCGAAGAAATTGTGATTTATGCCTCAAGTTGTCAGTGTTTAGCTGCTTTACAAGTATTCCATACTTGTGGCTCTGTCTTTGCCTTTTGATCTATATAAATTATGGCATACTTTATTGAATTTCACTTAAATTTTTTTACTATACTATAAATGGAAGAATCTGCGATTCCAAACAAGTTGAATGCTTCTGTACAGCTTCAGCTTTGTACACTCACAGCTTGGCTATCAGTTACATTCATTACTTAATTAGCAACACATTTATTGTCAGGCGCAAATTAGTTTAGTTTCATGTATTTTCGTTTGCGTGCTCGTTTCACCACGTCTCACCGAGCCTTGTTTCTGCTATCTTTCGGCTCATCTCGTTTCGTTTTAATTCGATTCTGCTTTTTGGCTGCTTTATCAGTCGAACTACATTAATTGAATTAATTTTGTGCAACACAAAAGTATATGTATGTATTTGTCTGTATGTGTTTTTCCTTCATTGTGTGTGCGTATCAGATAATCAGTTTAGCAAATCGCGGTGATTATAGGGTGGTGTAGGTGAGTAGTCAGGTAAGTTAAAGTAATGACGTCGCCTCCTCGGCGACAGTATTGCTTTGACATGGAAACTTTACACTTTGCTTTCGCATTGTATAACATTAAAAGCCTTATTGTGTAATTAGTAGTAGTAATTATTGATGCTAGACTTGGGTGGTAGAGATTAAGAAGTTTGCTTAGGGGATTCTCTCATTCATCTGATATAACTGTATTACTTGGGAATTATTAAATATTTTTTTGAAGATAAATTATGGAATCCAGTAAGTTGTTAAGTAAGTTGTTCATGGGGTGGATCAGCGGGTACTCGTATATAAGAAAAGAGAATGCAAGAATGCACACATAGTTGGGTGTAACCCCATTTACATTTGACTAAAGATAACATGATCTGCCTCTGTTTGTCTTTCCTCTCTCCTATTCTATGTTCTGTTCTCGACATATTCCTTCATACTAAACTGAAAATTGACTACTTTTAATAAATTTGAACATATCCTTCCCAATTTCTCGAAACACAATATAATCAATAATCTCGAACTATTTGCAACTAGTAGCATTCAAATACTCCACATAAATTTTGTTTCGGTAATTATTTTGCCAACAATACGGTAGAAAAAGCACTGAGGACTGACTCATTTGGCAAACGTGCTTGAAATATTTTTGGCAAACTGATGAATTTTCTCGTTGACGGCCAACTGAAATCGAATGGACACAGAAACAGCAGATGTGCCAAATGGACAATTTGAATAATAAACGAGTGTGAAGAAGAGCACTGAGCGGAAGATTAGTACACAATTTATAGTTGAAATAGAAGAAGAATGGCCGAAGTTGCCGTCATGACATAGTTTAGCCGTAAGTCTTTAGAAAATGGGGAAAACGAATATGTTTGGGAGACTGAAGCTACTGTTTCTTACTCAACAAAAATTTATATTGTCGAGCGCGTGTGCTGAAAACAGTGCAAATTTTTGCCATTTTCCAACTGAATAGCGTATAAAGAGTAAGAAAGAACAAAAATTTACTTTGCATACTTTCAGAAGCAACACAATATTTTCTTGGCAACACACAAAGGCAGTCAGCATCAATCTTCGACGCCACTGCTGGCTGACTAGCGAAAAGTGTAGACTTCCAGATGTGTGCTATGGTTCGTGTCTCGCGTATTAGATATGTGTGTCTGTGTGTGTGTGGGCGGGTATGTTTCAGATTTATCGATTGGCTCGTGTAAATCTTGGGTGTGGAGACCTTTCAGCCTACACTTTGCTTTATTGGCTTGAAACCATTTTCCTTTAATTTAACACGGCTCTGCTTCGACTGTTTACTATTTCAGTGCCGTCTGAGGTTTTGTCCCAATTTGCGAACCTTTTTCGTTCGTAACTTAATTTCATTTGCTTTTAAACTAATTAAGCTGAACACTTGAGTAAGAAACACATGTTTCTCAGCACAAGCCGCTTACTCAACTCGTTTCCCTACTGTTGACTGCTACTAATTTAGCAAAATTAACGATTTTGTTTTCCACTGAAATAAATTACAAAAGGCATCTTTTCTTGTTCGATTTATATGTGGGTGCTGAAAAAAATCTCTTGCTTTGGTTATAAATTCAATTGAAAAAGAATTTGCCGGAATTGCACACTTGTTTGTTGTTTACACAGCATTGTTGAAGTCCTGCAGAATATTTTTCTCCTTCTTATTTGGGTTCCTTCGCACTTATTTTCTTTTCTATGCTTATTTTTTTTTTCTTTTTTGGATTGCATCCTTCCTTCATGAAATTATAGTCCCTCTAGAATTTATTGTCTTCGGTGGCAATGTTATTAAACGCTTAACTGAAACTTCGGAATAGCCAACTAACAACAGCTGCTCAAGTTCGTCCTTTTTCTGTCCGTCCATCCCCCCGCTTGTCTGTGTTGTTCTGACAAGGATCTATGATAATAGTGTAAAAATATGCTGCCCGCGGACAAAAGGTAAATTGAGATAAATTAGCATTGCGCGCAAATTTATTTGTTTTGATTGCAAGTAAAAAGGGTTAAGCTTGGTGTAGCAAAACAAAACTTGCACTAAGTTGTGATAAGGTAGAAGTGAAATAGGGTTCAAAAAAATTATAAAAAAATTAAATTGTTGTAATCGTATGCCTTTTCGCCTGTCAATATAAGAGACAAATCAGCAGAAATATATGTTGGGCATGTAAAGTAAATTGCAGGCAACATGAATATCCGAGCGAAATGGTCAGTACACAGTTGAATGTGATCAAAGCCCAAGGGGCACATGTAAGCACAAAGCACATTCTTCGGCTGCACTGCTGCAGCACATGTATGTGTACTTCCGTTTCACATGCCTATATATTGTATCCATATGTAAGTATTGCGGAGTATGCTCATTGCTCAGCGGCACATTGCCTGGAGAGTATTTCATAACTTACATCAACTTCGGATGTACGATATAAAGTTAAATCTAGCTTCTCTACTTAATTTCAATTATTTATTTTAATGAAGTAGATTACTTAGTTAGTTTTAGTGTTGCCTCTCTACAATACACCGATGGTAATGTGTATTAAGGTTAATAAGAACTTCATAGCGAAATTGTATTTTCTAATCACGATATAATAAGATATAATAGAACTAATAATAAAGTTCGGGCATCATGAGCATAGTTCGCTTAAATGTAGTGTATAAAACCAGTTTATCCCATAAGTTCTGTGAACATCTTGCATTGCTTGTGTCCCCTTGAGCCCCTTCTTTCTTCCCTTCATCCTTTCATCATATTATCCCATTTCTTATTTTTTCTTTTGGCCTCTTTGTGAGACTTTTTTTGCGTGATAAACAAAAATCTTGCCCAAGCACTTAACTACAAAAATTCTGCATTCATGTTCCTTCGTTTACTGGTTGGCTTGTCTGGGAAGCGCCTTGAGATATGCCTTGGTAGAGTGTAACGGCTTACAACAGACGTTAAATAAAAAAAATTTGAGGCTTAATGTCTGTTTTTTTATATTTTTTTTAACTTCATGTAACTATGTGCCTTGTGACTGTTGTCACTGCTGGATCGTTCCATTGTTCTACAGATTTCGATTACGCCTACATGTATGCAATAATAATTTGTTATGAATGCTTTGTGCTGCGTAAGTAAAAGGAATATGGCAGTCATCCAGGCGGGCAGCAGGTTAGCAGACGGTAGACTAGTAGGCGTTAGTGTAACAAAACAAAAATGTCATGGGATTTAACAATCAAGTATTTCAGTCAAGGCATGCGTTTTGGGCATGACAAGGGAGAAACTAACGAAACCAATTGGAACTAAAAGATGAAATCAGGGCCAAGGGAGCATAAAGTATGAAGGGCGCATTAAGCTACATCACAATTTTTGCAGTCCAAATGGCATAAGTTACGCAACTCGATTTGCTGTCTTTAAACAGTCAGAATAACCCATAGTGAAATATGGAAAAGTATATTATATTTTTTTTTGTTATTTATTTTTATTTTTTGTTATGCAAACAAGCAGATTATCGAAAGGGATATATTATACTTTGCATATGACACTTCTAGAGGATACGGTGTAAATATGCTTTACACAGCCAGGATGTACATTTGTGTAACGGTTAATGTCATGCTTGTAACATTAATTATTTATTGAATAGGGTTTTGTTATTAAGACGATCTGGCATGGCTTCGTACCACTACATTCTGCCAATATAGTTTTCGGATTGATTGCAATATGTAATGATTATTTTGTGATTACTGAAGTGGTTTGTACTTTTGGCTTTGTGGTCTATGGGCAGTGTGCTAACCAAGAGAATAAGGTGGAGGGCTTACGTCATATACTAGAATTTATTATGAAAAATTTTAGAGGATTTCTCAACATTAGAATTACGAATAAATATCAGCTTAATTATGAATCGTTTATCGTTTAAATGAAAAGATTCCAAACATGTAATCGATTTATTTCTATTGCCAATTTTCCCTCAAAGAAGTGCTGTTTATTTGTGCAATTTTGTCAATTTAGTTTTGCTACTATAAATTCGTGATGTCGGAGAAGCTGGGAACTAAACTTTTGTTCCCAATGTCCTTCGTGCTAAAAATCCCGATTAAATCGCCGAATCAAGTGAAATTATTTTGGTTCTTATATAGAATTCAACGTATATTAGTTCTATCCAACGCAATTGCAAATATAAATTTAATTCAATTTCGACTTTCCAATCAAATTTTACTTTAATTAAAATCATGTTGTTACTCAAACAATTTACAACCAAGGAAAATCGCAAAACAATTAAATGGGCAATTAGGTGATGTTCGATTGAGTTTTGATTGGTGTAATTTAAGGCTGCCAATCAAAACACACTTCAAAGCCAATCAAAGTTTAATTACCGAAGCCAAAGGTTCTCAGAATCGAATTCGAGTTCACATGACGAAGCTGAAATAATGTGAAATGAATGAAAAAAGTGATAAAACAAAACAAACAAAAAAAGAGTCAGCTAAACAATGAACAGAAAAATTGCTCAAAAAATCGTTTACTTGAAAAGTGCCAAAGGAATTCGAATTCGAGCATAAAACGAGTAACTAAGCGTTCAAGCAAAAATATTGACACACTTACGGAAGCTACAACTTGAGAGTGTGTATGGGTGTGTGGTTATACACCAAAATGAGCGAAAAGTAAAAACAATAAAAACTAAAATAAAAATATGTAACGAAAACGCGATCGCAGTAATTCGTGAGCCAAAGAGTGGGGCTAACGAATAAGTTGCACATAAAATAGCGCGACAATAAGAGAAATAAAACGTTAGGGAAACGTAAAAGAACGACGGGCAAAGCAGTTGTACGAGCAGATATTGCTGGAAAAACGTTTATAAAAAAATCAAAAATAATAAGAAGCAGTAAACAAAGAAATAAACAAGGCGGAAATCACAACATGAACGCGCTGCGTGTTTTGTATGGGTGAAGCCCAACGTGTTTGGGGCCAGTGGGTGTTAGCGATATGTCTTCGCGCCACAATGCTTCCGGCGGAAGTAGTATTCGTGTACAAATTACCCAGCCAGCATTTGGAAGACTATTTTCATCGTCAATCGTGCAAACGTCACTTCTTAGTGACTTCTGGAAGATATTTGGTAGACAGCAATATTTTACAAAAACGAAATACACTGTCATCGGCATTTCGTTTTACACATACACTCGCAATCTGTGTGCATAGACAATAGCATTCTTCACATTATTATAACGGTTGACTATAGGAATTTTGACAGCTTATTTCCCGAAAACCCATAAGGGTTCCAAAAAACGCGTCTTCAGAGTCATTCTATTACAAATACATTCAATCACAATGTTGCATACCAGGAATGCTAATTAAATGCAGTTAACGCAAAAAAACCGTACCGAAAAATTTTACTTTGTCTTTAAGTTATTAATTTATTACACAAAAAGAGGTCAAATTCCCAATAGTGAACCTTTACAATAAAGAATATGGGGAATAAGACGGTGGCCCAAGTAATTTGTGATTTGATTTGGTGATAAGCAATTAATAAATTATTTTTTATTGTTTTCCGTGAAAAAAAGGCAATTGTCTTAAAAGTGAAGATAATATACCAAGTGCCATATTTCCTTACGTTTTATAATGAAGCCTTACAATACAGGTAAGTTACTACACAATTTTAAAGTAAATAATTCGAGTTTAAATATCTTATGATTTTCGTAGACGTTCAATACATCAATTTATCCAACATATCTCAAGGACAAACTGGAGATGAAGCTGTATTGGAAAAGTTGAAAGACTTATTGCCAGGCTACAATTAGAAATCAAGAAGAGGAATAAATAAAACAAAAAACTTATAAAAACTTTGACGGAACAGGTCGTAGGTCTTCGCGCTGAAGTTAAATATCTGTCCCTTCAGTAAAAGCTGACTTATATCTTTTACCAACCCTACTTTTCGTTTAACTTGATGCTTTGAAAGAATTTTATGAGAAGATTTTATTTAACTAGGAAATGAAAAATCAAGTGGTGGGTAGAATTTGTTTGTGAAAATCTGTGTTCCTTCTTGTTCTTCAATTATATGATTAATTTGTTATATTCCAGAATAATTTGATTAATCGAAATGGAGGAAACGACATGACTTCATTCCTAAAAATGGCTATTAGAACTATAATTAGTGTTGAGTTTGCCGTAACTTTAACTTAGCGCGGAACTGCTGACAAGCCGAGCATCCAAAACTTCAACACTTTTAACATAATTAAATTTAACAAGTTTGTGAGGCAAACTTGTGTTAATAATTAAAATTGATTATTGTATAATCTTGATTTTTTAGATGTCTGTCATTCCAAATTTAAGGTTTCTATTTTCGATTTAAACAAAGTCTGTCAATAACACTTTTGGTACCCCAAAGACAGGGTATACAAATGACAAAAAAATAAACTAAGTAAATGTAGCTACTAGTTAGTAAGTAATAAATAAGTAATAATAAAGAAAATTTCGCACAATATTTTTAGATTTCATTTTAATTGGAATCCAATTACACGAGACTTCCCGACACTAACAGAAGAGACTAAGAAGTGACTTCTCGGATGTGTCGCTGCAGTTACACGTTTTTCGACGACACGAGACGCTTCTTAGGTAAGAAAGCGTTTATCGCCAGCGATAGTTTTCAACTTATTGACGTGAGGTGTTAGTCACTTCCGCTATAGAAAATGCTTGCTGGGTATTTGTGTGTAAGTGTGTAAGGATGGTTGTTTGTGTGAGTGTGTGTCAATGTGTGAATAGTGAGTCAAAGCTGTGGGAGGGTAACATATCCGTGTGCAGGCAGCCATGTAAACAAAAAGAAAGTATCAGGCAAACAGTCAGACGGACTGGTCGACAGTCAAAAACATACAGATAGAGAGAAAGAGAGAGGAAGACATACATAAAAGATTGATAACCAGCTTAAAGTTATCGCATTAGGAGGTTGACACATACAAAAAGATACAAACACGTTGCCCTTAAATCTCAGCGAGTATTGTGAGCTGAAGTTTTTAGTTTCGCAGCAGCCGTGCTGATCACAAAATCACAAAAAGTGATTTCTTTTCTTGAAGAAGTTTTTAAATAAAAGTATTTAATTGATCTTATTAGAAGGACTTAAGTGGGAATAATTTGTTTGCTTGTTTTCAATTAGTAAGGTGCCTAAGTGTGAGCCGTCGTTTCATATTAAGATTATTGAAATCCCTTTATAATCCGGAATTTCCAATTGTTTGATGACTTGCAAATTGTCTTGTGTGTCCAACATTGTAATACAGCACTAGTGATTTCAGTCTTGTGGATCAGCAGAAAAACCACGAAACACATAAGATGAGACCTGAATGTTAATGATCTTCTTGAAATCGTGCTCATATTGTTAAGAACTTTGGAATCGTCTTTGAACTAACGTTTAATGAATTTCTTTAATGAAATTAAATGAAAACCTGTTTTAATTCACTGCTATTAATCCAACTTTGATTGAGCTGCGTTATCTAGTTTCTGTTTGGCAGTCACTGACAGCAGATCAACTTGTGAATTATGGTAGGGTAAATGGATGAAAGTTAATTGGATAATATAATTTGGGTTGTCTGAATTTAATGCTTAGTGGGGAGAGGGTAAAATCCGAAAAGTGATTTCAATACGGTAAAAAAATGAATAAGTTACTTGCCATTTATATCACGTAATAGAACTGCCTTCACAAGAAAGTTGGTATTAAGAAACCCTTTTATTCATGTAAATTTCAATAATCGAAGTAACTGCACCTCGGGACCTATGTTTAGGAATAACTTTTTCGTTGAAATAAGCAATTTTTCTGAGGCCCATTTGATTAATTTATTGATAACAACAATGCAATCCCGTCCTCGGTAGCTTAGCGTAACTGTACTACAGACGGCCTATGCTTGACGTAAGTGGGACGACACGATACTGCCGTCAAATGTAACCGAACCGTATGTCACTCATTATTCGAAAGTATTCATTCAAAGATTTACGGAGCGTTAAATTCCATCAAAATCTAATAAATATATATTGGTCCGCGTTTATACTTAAAATGACAATAATTTTTCTACGTCCACCACATAACCGTAGGACTAGAAAAAATGAAATAAGCTCAACTGGACAGTCACATATTAATTTTATTTTCGCTTACTCGTTAGGAAAAACCCAGCTTATGCAAGAAAAAAGAGAAGAACGCTGTAAGAAAGGACAAAATGCTCAGAAAAACCTTCGATTTAAGAACACATAAATGTCTCATTGAATTGGCTCTGTCGCGAATACTGTATAAGAACCTCAGCGGTGATGATGGGGAGACAGTAACAAATCTGCGCATAGTGGCATATATGTGTGTCAACTTCTGAGTGTGTGAATAAGTGACGTTTATAGTATAGTGCAGCACCTATACTGTACACTGGTACATGCCATATTATTAATATAACTTTGCTATTATCTGACACACTCAGATATTTTAGCGTCTGTGACCACTCAGCGTTAACTTTGATTTTGATGACATTTCGTTATGAGTTCTTATGCGTTCAAGGTTTAAATTTTGTATGAGGACGTTGACTTCTTAGTTCAGCAGATAGCTGTACTTACTAAACAAAAATAAAAAAACAAAGTAAGAATGAAATATTTCATTGAAATTACTGCGTTATATTGCGCATTTTGTGTGACTTAAGCAGTTGAAATGTCAAGCATACTTACAGGATTTGTATAAGTTCCTCAACGTACTTTCCCTTTTGCCCTTTTTTGTGTGTATCATATCTTGCTTGTTTCGCTTTTTGCTTTTATTTTTGTTTTCTTTATAATTTATTTTTATGTTGTTTTTGGTTTGTTTTTTTACTGTGTATATGGTACAGCATAAACTTTTTACTCCTTGACGACTGGAAATTCTTCAAACATTAATATTGAAATGGCAGTTACAAAGCGAAAAATAAAGAACTTTGAGTATTTTTAATATTTTATCCTGTGTGCCGTAATACGCCTTTTTCTTTTTTGTTTTATGTTGATGTTTTGTTAAGTGTTAAAGTTGTTTCTTGCCTCTTACTACCTTACTGTCTTTAGTAATTTTATGTACGTTTATGAAAAATTGGAAAAGTTTCGCTTTCTGTGCACTTGAGTCGAGTTGAAGTTTGAAACTGTTTTGCGCTGCAGCGAAAATAGATTTATTACATTTTTCTGTGTTGTGTGCTGCGGAAGATGACAAAGAGATGTTTGATTGAAAAATATAAATATTTTGTGAAACTTTTTTATATTTCGCTCTATGAAGCAACAGAGGTAACTCCGAAAAACCAAAATTGCATATCCAACATGGTAGAATACCTCCACAAAAAAAAACATCTGCTCAACCTCAAGATAATCGGTGATAATGATTACATAAAAGCGGGTGGGAATATCGTGTAAAATTATGTTTTATATGACAAGAACTTCCAATTAAATGTACCAATAAATATGATAAGCCCTCATCAAATAAACTTGTCTTAATTTGTTTCACCTTGGCAACGCGTCGATGACGACGTCGTTTAAATGTTTAAACATGGTCTTGATTGCTTCCTGTAATTGCTTTTATTCCGCGGCTTTGAAAATCTACCACAAAATACAGTGATATAATTTATGCAAAATTGTACAACACACAACAAGCCAAGTGGTGTCGTCAATAAGGCACGGCTGAGTTGCGTCCTTTCCGTTGGCCGTCAACAGCAGCTGTATAAATACAAGATTTCGTTGGAAATGTCCTTATCTACGTTGGCAATTTTTTCCGCCGATTTTACAAACAAAATTTAATAATTATATTTTAGGAAGTTTATTACTTATTTAATGGGCAAAGATGCACCGGTGAGTGAGTAGTCAGTCGTGCCAAACACATTCTATAATAGTAGATAAAAACGTTAATTTCTTGTCGTCTTGTGCGTCGAAATATTCTGGTTTAGTAGGCGCTAAGGAAGATGTGTTCAACATTTTGAATATACCTTCAAAAGTGGTGTGTATTAGGTAATCCATTTAAATTATCAACAACCGATGTCGACGCATAGCAGAAAAATCAAAAAAAAAAAAACAACAAGAGAAAAAAAATACATGAGAAAGCCGAAACCGACAGTAGCGCAGTTTGTTGCCTGACCTGCCGGTATGTATAATTCGCATTCTATGACAGTCTCCGCAAAAGGATTTTCAAAAAAAACAAAACAAAAATACAATGAGAATAATAAATTTTTTCTCATTTCACCAACAGCGCAACAGAATGTAAAGCAGGCCTAGGCCATGTCCAACCGACACGAATGAGACGTGCGGAAATGTGTGTCTAAAATGTGTAAAAATTCCAGTTGAGCTTTAGTGTTGTGTTCGGTTTTTTTGTTCATACGACCCGTCGCGGCTGCTGGTGTTTGCATTTTTAGCTGACACCATATGGCAGTGGCAGATAAAGCAAAGTAGACTTAAAAATGTTTAAGTAATTGCTGGAAAGGACAGCTCAGGTCAGCAGAGGATGGCCGGCTGGCATAGACAACGTTGCGGATATAGAGAAACTAACGTTTTTAATTTAAGTATTGGCGTATGCTTAAGACACATTTACCATAACTTATGCTTAATCCAGAAACAAAAGCTTTTAAAGTAATACTATTTTTGGCAAACCTAATTAGTCTTGTTTAGAGAAAATTAAAAAATAAAAATAAAATATCTTTGACCCACCCTAAATCTTCTTTTTTTTTTAATGGCAAATATGTGATTGGTGTAAGTTGAATAGTTTTAGGAGTGAGTGTAGATTTATGAAAGCTTCAACAACTTTATAGTTCTTGAAATTTAGCTGAGAGAAAAATGCTAAACAGATTATATGCGCCCGTGAACCGTGAATTAAGCAAATAGAGGCCAGAGAATTATAACAATGACCATTGGATATAAACAAGTGCATATATTGCATTGAAAGAGGCAATGCAATGCGCCACCAAAAACTTTAAACTTAAAAAAAAATTTCAAAGTTAAGAAGAATATAAATTACACTCCAGTCTCCGTTATGTGAAGATGGTGTCGAGGTGCTATAATTCCAGTACAAGTCCATAAGCCAATTTCAAGATATTCTGTGTTTAATTGCATATCGAATTGAAATTTTGGCAGACCTTATTTCGGGACTATAGGTTTCACCTTTAAACCGTCTTGCTAACTAAACTCAGTAGGCTCCATTTTTGTCATAGTGTTAACTATTATCATACCCCATCTTATGGGTTTAATAAATCTTGATAATTACGTAACTAAAGGATTTACCAAACCATCAATTAATTCGCCGATGTACCTTCAACCATACCGAAAAATGCATAGAATTTTGTACCGGAAATAATGCCTTATCTTGGTTCTACGTCACACTTAAACACTGTACAACATGACACATCATTATGCCAAATTATTTCATATAATTTAGCAAGTAGGTGACCCGAGAAAAAAATTACAAACAAAAAAAAAACAAATGTATATATAAATAAAAAAATGAATAAAGTACTGCAGAGCAAAACAACGCTATATTCGCACGGTAACCTGAACAACTTCAGCAGAGCAAGGACTCAAGTCAAACAGAGAAAAAAGCGCAACGTGGGCTGTGAGCTGTGAAAGTAATAATAAATATGCGCTACTCATGATTAATGATATGGACACGTTTTTTCCTAGTTACTCGACAGTAGAAGAGGCAGAAGTAATAAGTATGCCAAAAACAACAAAGCGAGGCACCCAAAAATCGTACGCGTATTAAACCGAGAAACGAAATATAAAAGCCAACACAAAAAGGCGGCGCTTCAATGACATGCTTGAAAGCAGGAGGTGGCAAGGCAAAACGCGCCCAAAAGTAGACATTAAAAATATGCAACAGTGGCGCACTCACAACGAAGGCGATGGTGAGGCTTTTTAGATGGCCAGAGATTGTGAAAAATTAACTGTACGGCGGCGCGTGTATTAAGGGAATTAAAATGTTATTATTATACAC
The DNA here is from genome assembly GCA_035041755.1 of Cacoxenus indagator. NCBI lineage: Eukaryota > Metazoa > Arthropoda > Insecta > Diptera > Drosophilidae > Cacoxenus > Cacoxenus indagator. The sequence goes on from JAWNKX010000831.1 coordinate 203,720, forward strand.
ACATACAATCTCAGTAGTACTTAGGGGATGGTAGTTAGACATAGTCAAGGGGACATATTTCTTTTATCTTTACTTTATTTTATTTTTTGATACCGTCACTGATCCAGGATAACGATGTGGTAATCACACCTCCTTGCGATGCCTTGACAGACATCATAGCAGGACATACAGTAAAAATAAAGCTAAAGCTTAATAGAAGTAAGTAGCGGCGGTTATAGTGTCATGACAAAAGGTGTCACGGAACAAAACAAGCAAACACTTGCCGTGACGAGGTGAAGGTGATCCTTCACTCTTGGCGTTACGAAAATGTTTTTTATTGGTTTGGTTTTTGTTGGTTGCTTATGAGTTATCGTTGTTATTGTAAGGACGTCTTAATTTAACGCTTCGCAGTTTTTATTTAATTTCAGCGAGCGAATTCCACTTAATGCCAACCACACGCCACATCATAAAGATAAAGGACTTCGCTGGACTTCGACAGTAATATTCCAATATTCCAGTTTAATATTCCAATAATATTTTTGCTCGACAATGCTCGATATAGAATTTACATAAGCAAATTTGGTCACTTTGAACAGAGCATGGCTCATAACTTGGCGTAACTCAAGGAGTGGTGTTCATATCGGCTGTTGTCCTTAACCAGAGTATTCGTTTTCGCTCAGGGATAATGAGCATAAAGCTTTTAGTGTAGAGTACACAAATACACTCACACTTTGTTTACTTTTACTGTGCCACTACCTTCCACTATGTGCTTGTCCCTAACGTACTTCAATTTTGAGTATGTGTGCCTGTGCCCGTGAATGTTTTTGTGGTTGTCCCTGTTCTACACCTGTGCGCTTGTTGCCTTTTATACACTTTTAAAGCATATACTTATAGCTTTTTTTGACAACAAAGTAATAACCTCAAAGCACAGAGTGCCGCATTTTCGAAACCCTTCAGTGGCGCTTAGAGGGAATGCCCTTTGAAAATTGGTGAGTAGCGTCTCAAATTAGTTGGCTTCATGTGTTTCACTTTCATCCGGTTTTATATTACGTTCAAAGAGACATGAAAAAAAGAAACAGCAGACAAATTTATGCGAAGTGCTCAATATATAAAAACACACTCCCCAAAATATATATTGCATATATTTGTTGTACAATATAATGTTGGCTTCCCGTTGTACGTCGTTACTCATTCATTTATTTGTTTTTGTATTTATTTTGTTAAGAAATCCAGCCACTTTTGTTTTAACCATTAACTTGTCGTAGATGTTTGACATTGATAACCGGTTAACAGCAGGTACTATGAAATATACCAAAACATTTTTCTGAATGTCAGGAAAAATTGGCATGGTAATACGAGTCATGCAAACGATTGTTGACATCAATTTTTAATTTTGTTGGTGTGATTTTAGAAAACGATTTGCTGATTCAAACGTCGATATAAATAAATGTCTAAATGTTTAATATTTAAGAGAAACTTTTAAAATTGAATATGTATATACTAAACATTTGATGACACTCGTTTTAATATACCACTATACAATCCGAGGTGGATTAAGTGCAGTTCTGAGTGAAGTCAAGTGGCAAACTTATATGGCACGCGGTGTATTAAAATTGATATTAAAATGAACAGTTGCAAATTCCAAATACGAATCTGCTAACTAAGGCAGAATGCGTAAAAATCGTTACAATTTGTAAAAATTATTTAGGTTATTATAAACTTATAAATAATAAAAAATACATATTAAAAAATGTATAACGTGTTACATTTTGGTCGCCATAAGCTAAACCAGGTGGCTCTAAACCAATTGGCTGTTACCATTTATTGAGACGAAGAACCTCGGACTGTACCTGTCAGTTATCCGTAATCACGAAAAAAAAAAACAAATCGGGGATGCTGAGAACTTTCATGTTATGTTACACTGTCAAAAATAGACTATGTGTAAAAGAGACTATTCCTTTGAAGGTAATGAAGGCAGGATTGTAAGCATCAATTCTGAGCGATATACTGGTCCCTTAAAATATTGATGATATGTACCTGTGGGATGTATGATTCGAACAGATGGATGCGTAATTCCAGCAAAGTAAATGTTTTCGTAGTTGCAACTCAAAATGTTTGATATTAATTGGCTAACAACCAATTTTTGACATTCCCTTTAAGAATTGAAACTTGAAAAGAAATACTTGCCTCGTAATTTATTTTCTAAGAGTGTCCTTTTTTAATTTGTCCAACTAACTTACTCAAGATAAAGCCAAGAATTAAAGAATAATTTAAAAAGTTAAAGTGAAAATGGTTTTGCCCCCCACTGAAAGAAGGGAATAACGATTTAAGATGTTCGACTGCATTTTAAAAAGACAAGTTTTTGAAGAATACTCTTTATGAATATGTCAAATAATTTTGAATAACCTAATTTCTGATAGCCAAACACCAAAGACAAAGTCATAAATGCTTAAGCCTTTCAGTACAGATACGAACTGCTTGACTAAGTATGTATATCGACGAGAGGGCATCAAAGGGTTTAATCAAGTGAAAACCCTAAAGGTTACACATGACTAGACACGCATACAAAGCAAATTCATATTGTAACCTTTACATGAATTGATAGAAACACACACACACATATATTGGAAACACAGTTATGGACTCATTTTTGGGTGAGTCTTTCACTGCATGCAAAGTGCACGAACATTGCTTTAAACCACAAAATTTTTAGACAACAGTCAAAAAAGAGGAAATTAAACTTTGCACAACATACGAGGACGGATCGGTAAGTAATTGCCTTTTTCAATTTCTGGCATTGTGTAATTAAACTAGAAAAATAGTAAAGCCGTAATAATTAATATGGGGACTGTATATCACCAATTTAATCGTAAAATATTTTGTTATCTTCAATCAGTAATGACCTCATTGTTTAAATTCACGAGTAGGTTTTGAACAATCGGAGCTTTAAACTGTATAGAATTGAAGAGGCAATATGGAAAGCATATGGCTCAGTGTGGACAAATGGGAATGAAAAACTTAACCATAAACAAAATCGTAAGCTGACTTTGAAAGGGTGTTAGTTGTTGGTTTTAACCAGATAAGCTTTTGAGTTGATTTATATCCCTAATATTATTACAGTTATTGATCAATATCAACGATAATTTAAAGAAAAAAATTTCTTAGCATTTGGCTACGAAAGAACCGAATTTCACTCATATAATATGTTTAGCCTTTACCGACTCTATTTTTTTTCTTCTTCTTGCAATAAACCAAAAATAACCTCTTTATAAAAATCAATGACAAATCACTCAGACCTCGTAAAAGGGATTGAAACCATTCATGCTAAGGCAAACAAGAGGCTGCCTGCCAGCTTGCCTGTAATTTCATCGAACAATGGAAATGCATTTGTAAGTACTTCATCATCATCAACGTATAGCATACGGATCTGTTGCAAGCGCCATGGTTTTCATCAACAACAATAACGGTAGCATTGAAAACAACAACAACTAGTTCGGATGCATTTGGCTTTATTGGTTGGGGTTTGGGATTACAACAATAGCCCTGATAACTTTTAAACACAAACATGTCATGCGAGCAACCATATATGCACGTGCGTGTATGTGTGAGTTTAACCTCAATATACTCTCACTCATCCGCACACTCATACACGCAATGTATCGAGTTTCAATTTCATAGTTAAACTTGCAAAAACAACATTTTGGATACGTTGTAAGAATATGCAGGCTTTGTGTGTAAAGTGATGGTTCGGCTCATGCTCATGCGAGTTGTATCGCGTGAGTGTATGAAATGGACAAAGAGCTAGTAAACGACTCAAAGTGGAGGACAACAAATGCAGCGCCTTTTTTAAATATTTACGAGATTCCACTTCCTTTTGTTTTTTTGTCAATATTATTTTTTAGTTTCTCACCTTTAAAACATATACGCACAGACAATTCTAAATAAACAATTTTTTAAACCTTAAACCTTCTACACAGTAAAATCGACTATCTACATGGTTGGGTTTCCAGCAAGATATGCAGTTACATTTGATTATTTCATCTGAATGAAAATTATATATGATGCTTTTGCTGTTGTCAAAAGTTTTTTTTAAGTCCACACTTCAGAGGTTTTACAAGGGTTAATTCTGAATCCTAGTATATGGTAGTATGTCTAGGTTTCCACGTTTAGGAATATTAAGGAGAGTATATATTAGTGTTTATTATATATATACTAGCAGGGCCCCCGCACGTTGCTGCCTCCTGCGCTCTGTCTACTGCTGCGATTTTCACGTTGATTTCTATTTTCATTCGAATATTTGAACATTTCGATTTTATAAATTTTGAGCAGCACTGCCGGCAAACTCAATTCTCAGAGGCTACTTTGTTTTTGTGTTTTATTTACTGTTTTTTATATACTGTTTGAGAAGCATCTGAAAAGGTTTCCCATGGAAGTTGTCCATGCAGTGAATAAACACTTAAATCTAAAGCTAAGTGACAATAAACCCACTCGCCACCATCCCTAACAGACTGAGTTTGGTTTGTCAGGAAACGAGCAACTTCTGGTTCGAATTCATCATGTCCAAACCTAACTGCAGTATTGTATCGAATATCTGCTATAACCATAGAAACTGCTGGTAATGCCCAAATCGCTTTGTGGCCATGTTTGTGCGACACTCGCATGCAGATCAATTGGCACTAAGCACTTCAATATGTGTCCTCCACAACTGAGCCTGCACCAGTTCTTCATTATCCAAATGCAGAGGCACTTGGTTTTACCTTGTGGCAAAGCGGAAAGCATCAACTAACGCGTGTTGCGTTGCCACGCGCACGTCAAAAGCATGACTAAGGCTCCACTCGCAGATTAAACGTGCAACATTCAATACGAGTAACGTCGCAACCAATCTTCTTCACCGTTGTCATTGATGTTGCCCCCTGGGTGAGACGTCGTCGTGACGATGATTAGCGGCGAGAAAGCGGTATGTGCACGCTATCAAATACGCAATGACGTGCTTGTTGGTGTGCGTCCTTTACATTATTCAATGGCCGTCGCAAAATTTACAACACCCAGGACTGCCTTACGTTAAGTTGTTCTGCGTTGTGGTCCGATGTGGCCCGTTGTGGTACCCTATGTAAATTCACATTCATACGAAAATTGAATTTAATTGAAATTTTCATTCGGACGCCACCCGCGCTGTTGTGCGCGACGATAATTTGCGGTCCTTGGGTTTCAAAGCAACAAGGCGACAATTGGTGATATGGCGACTCTGGCCTATAGTGAAATTTGTAGTTACCTTGTTATGCTCAAGCAATAAATTCCTATACCATAAAAACCTTTAGCTCTTGCACCACCAGACTACAGTATGTTGCCTATGCGTGTCTTTCATTATTATTACTTTTTATGGAAAATAATTAGAAGAGTTTTATGTTTCCTTTTTTTATTTAATTTTTTTCTCGCAACTACTGCATGTGTCGACCCTTAAAATTAATGCTATAATTATGCAAATAAATTCAGTTATTGCGAGAGCGTAAATGTTTTGCTGCCATGAAAGTCACTTATGCAGCAATCAACAATCACTTTAAGCTGTATTTTAATGGGATATTGCCATTGTTGTATTAGTAATACGAGTACATACTACAGCTTTATTGCGACATTGTCAAGTTGTTGTATTCAGTAGTATCACTTTTTGGCAGGTCATCATGACATGCGTCACTATTAATTTAATTAGTGAAAGTAGCTCGAATATGTACACCTGTCCTGACTTGATTCTATTGATTATTTGAAAGGTTTTAAAGCTCGTATTCACTTTTATACAACTTGATATTTTGAGCCTCGTCAAAAATCGTTGAACTCAGTTTTTTTACTTACAAACTGCACAACACAACAACATACCTACAATTCACCAACATACCTACTAAGCCAGTTGGGATTACGTTTTACATACTCCTTTTGAATTGTCATTCTCGGTTCAACTCTTTTAGAATTGTGTCTGTTTTCCACAATTAAAGTCATGGATGAATTGGTTTGTTGTTCAAATTGAATTCGTTGTACCGTCATCAATGGCAAGCCAATCAAATTATCCGCCCAGTGGTAGGAATCCTCATTGGCATACAATTTGATTGTTATGTTTGAACAAAAATCCAAAAATTTGCTTTTTACATCCGTTTTTGCTACGTTAGATATTATATAACGGAATCTTTCCGTTGAGGTGTTTTTTTTAATTTAATTGCTTAATGTTCCTCTAGCTTTTAATTTCAATTCATACAAATGGGCTGCTAAAAGTAAAAAGTGACCAAGCATAAATAATAATTTCGGTTCTTCAAGCTCAGAATAATCGACATTAAACAATGGGTTGTTTGTATGGCAGCTACGATCTAGTTATACTAAAGTCTACAAGTTTATGTGAAACAACAACCAATTGATATGAATAAGTATACCATACGGGATGAGCACTTTTCTTTTGTTAAACGAAGGTATAATTACGGGTTATTACCGAGGTTATCACAATATTTTTACATTTTCCGACAACCCAAACATTTTTTTTGGGCTTACATAACGCTGTCTGCAAGCAGGCGCTTGTCTTAAGTGCCTAACAAATATTTGCGCAAGTATTTTAAAGTGGTTAAACTTTTTGAAACCACGCTAACAAAACAGCAGAGACTTGCATGCAATACGAACATTTAGCTCAAGCCCTATAATTATCTACATAAAACACACACACACACATACACACACGCACATAACAATTCGTGTTAGTGTAGTACGACGACTTCCGCTTTAAACCTCTCACATCCTCTTGGCCCAAATATTATTTAAAAGTTGTGCTAAAAATGTATGCGCAAAATACTTAAAAATGTTAAGGGCGCTGATTTGGAACGTCAGCAACACCAAAGCCGAAACAGTTTCGCGTGTTGCATGCCATTTTCTTTTGTATAGCCGTGTTAGGTAACTATTTATTTTTTGCTGCAGAGGCAGTTGTTTTAATTAAAGTCACGTTGTTAATTTTCAATGTGAGACGTTAATTGCGGGCCTTTTACTGATTAAAGTGGCAATCAATATTTAATATTGTTAACAATAAAAAAAAAGAAGAAAAGAAGAATAGACATATATATATACATATACATACAAACGAGTTATACGGACTGGTGCTTGTCGGCTCATGGCAAATCACATCAATTCTGAATTTTGTTGTTGTGCTTTTAGCCGCGTAAATGACAGAAACCAAAATCTGGTTTTGCTGCAATCAATCATGACCCAATGCAACATACTGTTGTTGTAGTGCTCCAGTTGCTGTTTCGCTGCTTAACGGTAATTGGAAATAGGGGGTTGCACATCTGATTGTGCGGTTGGTTAACATAGATATATGCCACACTCACTCACACGCTCACAGACACACAGCGACACATTGTTACGTAACATACTCGTACTTGCATGTTATGGTGTCGTGCTATGATATGTAAACGTCAGCTTGACTTGCTACAGTAAAACATCTTCAGCTGCACTGATGGCGTATGAGTGACTTTCTGATTTTCCTTCTTTTTTTTACTAGTAACATTACATTACCTTTACTCTAATATCAAATATAACGTTTCAAATATAATATATGCATTTTCGTTTGAACTAAACCGAATAAGTAAACAAAATATAAATCATTATTTCCATCTACTTTGCCTCAAGCTAAATTTCATTTTCTAATTTCACAAAGCAATAACCGCCCGCCCAACAATTTTCTTTGCTAACAAATAGGAACGCTTTCAACTAAATCAGCTTAATTATGCGTAAAAATAATTAGTTTCATTATTGCCGCACCACTGACTGCTCACTGCTCACCACTGTCGGTATGCTGCCATCCACACCAAACAATGTCAACGCTTTAAAGTGTAGCCATGCATTGCATACTTTTTGACGCGTTTGAAACTTTCGAACTAATTCAATTATATAGCAATACGAAGAAGAAAAACAAAGCGCTAAAAAGAAACCAAAAAATATAAAGTAAAAAAGAAGTTAGTAAACATAAAGCACAGCAAAATTTAGACGTGTACATGTGTTTTCATTAAAGTGTATTGTGGTGCAAATAGACGGATTTATTTATTTATTTTTCTACTTTACTGATTTGTTTGCCCGTTTGGCCGTTTGCTTGTTGGTGTTCTTTGTACTATCGTGATAAATTGGCTTTTTGGTCTAATAGTAATGTTTACTTTGACTACTAATTTACAAACAGGGCATCTTGAGTGGGTGTTTTAATTGAGCATGACATTGTTTACAATCGAGAAAGGTATGAGTGCCTTTAACCAGGCCTGGGCAGAGGATACTTGCTAAGAACTTGGAAAAGATAATTCTACAAATGTATTTGACATTATTCTATATCACAGGTCTGTTACCGCTTTTATATTATTTATATCGCTCATAACCTTGAGCAGTATTATTTTAGTATTCCTAACTATAAGCGCTTTATTAAAAACAAAATTAATGAATTACTGAATAATTTAATATACAATATTTTCTCGTAAAGACCATCGAATCAATATGAACGAACTTTTCTGAAGCATTTTAAGGGCGGTAATGTTTCGGCTTTTGAGCCGTGTTTAGTTGATGCGATATACATTGACCGTATCGAGCTCCAAGTTGAGTTTCGATAACTTGGCTATAGATTTTGTCATGATATAACCGATATATTGAAAGCTATAAGCAAAGTTCATGTGGAGAAGCTCTTCTCACCTAAATAATTGAGTTTCGTATTACTGTGGGAGATTGGTCAGCTTACTACCAACATTTTTAAAATCTGTATAATTTATTTCTCATTCCTTATTGTCCCAAGTTGTATTTTATATAAGCAGTTACATCTACTTATCATCAGCAGTTAAATCTACTTATCATCGAATAGGTTAATACACTACATTCAATATTCTAAATAACCATACTTGAGAAAACGTGCACCATCAAGTGTTGCCGAATCTATACCCTCAATAAAAGCCAACATTTAAAACCACGTTAACTATCCGTCGTGCTAATCCCCATTAAATATTTTGAATAATTACTTAATCAGGTGATGATTAAGTTCGAATGCACTTAAGCTCCAGCATTACAATAGAAAACCCCTATTTAATGTTTAAAACTAATCTGACAACTATTTTGTAAGGCAGACAGCCTGTTGAACCCACAGACTGCCAACACGTAAACCAAATTGAACAGAAAGCGAGGCAAAACCAACAACAAACAAAATACAAACCATCGTTTCGGTAATACTTTTGGTGCCTTTAAAGAGGGAGTGTGAGTCACCCTGAACAGCATACAATTAGAGTATCTAATTAACCTCAATTTGTGTCGCGCAACCCACATAAAGACGCACAAAACACAGACTGCACTTTCGTGTGGTAGCAGGATAGAGCGAATTACCCTGAGGGCTTTTGCTACTTAAAAATTGGATTAGCTCAGCGGGTGGCCAGGTTGGCAGGCAGAATACAAAATGTAATCTTACTCAGGCTATCTGCACCGCATCAATTGCAGTTAAGTGCACTTCAAAAGCTACAAAAAGCGGAAAATCCTTTTATATAGCTTTATAGAAAGACAGATTCAAAAATTGTTCGCATTTAACCAAAAATGTTCATTACATTTTTTGAGATTTGCTTTTTAAAGCTTTGTGATCAACTAAGAAAACTACTTTATTAAGACGTAGATAACTATTTTAGATGAATGTTATATGGATGTGAGGTTGGGTTACCATTACCACAATTGAAATGTAGCCCCATTAAGCTAACTTGTGCCACGGTTTACCGTAAGCGAAGTAAGCCTGCCGCCTCAAAGTTTGTGGGTTCGTACCCCATTGAAAGCTGGTCCTTATTTGTCCAATTTTCCCTAATTCATAATTCCTCATATTAAAAAAATATATATAACCACCCATATATATCACCCTGCTTCTTTGCACTCCCCTCATTCACATATCAAAGAAGCCTAAGCCTATGCTCTGAAGTGGAGTGTACAAGGAAAAAAAGTTCTACGCTGGGTATAATAATTCTTATTCCTTTTCCACAACCATTTTGCGATTTTCACAAACTCAATTAGTGTCCCTAAGGTCGTGATAGACAAGTCGGACAGCTATTAGACCGTCTTATGCTGAGTACCTTAAAGCTTCCTTAAGGAGAGCAGGATTTGTGCACTGTATATGAAGAAGGAAAGTTTTCTATAACTATGATATCTGGGACTCTTAGGTCATCTGTTATGCAGTTGCTTGTTTTCCGGAACACAAATAACCTGGGAGCATATTACCTATCACTCATTAAGATACGTGGCCCTTGTGCCGCCTATCTTAATTTATTGACTTCTTAACTTAACCTATCAAATCAGAATATGATATATACCTGATTATAAGTTGCATAACCGATCTGTTGCTAGAGAGTGAGAGTTTCTGATTTGTTTTGCCAGTAGTATTTTTTTTTTTTTTTTGGTAAATTCTTTTATTGTGAATTGATAAATTTGGCATAATTCAAGTGCAAAGATAATTCCAATTCATTGAAGGTTTGTTTTTTCGTATTCATTGTTTTCGTCTTTTGTTAATGAAATTATTGTGTCTCATAAATTTCAAGGGGAAAATCTTTTGAATTTTAATTTTATTACGCTGAACAGAGCAAATGAATAAAATGAAGTGCGTTTGAGGGTATTTGTGTGTACTGTGTGTGTATGATCATAAAAGACGAGCTCATGAGCGCAATTTTCATTCAACATTTTCGGAATTTTCTTGCTCTTCTTCCAGGCTACAACCTATTTTTCTTTGTCCCTTGCCATCGTCATCTTCGTCGGCGTCGTCTGCATCCCCTCATCTGAAATGTACCACTTTTGTATGCGTTGACATTGCAAAATGGTTTGGTTTCGTTTTGGTTTGCCTCGACTGTGTTCGGTTTTCCCACCGCCCAACACGACAACCACGAAACCAAAAAATTTTAACAATGCCAACAAGGCAAACAACGAAAAGTCGAAGGACATTCACGAAAGTATATTTTAAGGAGCGAGCAGCTGTAGACAATGCACATAAGGACGCATATGCACATTTAGATGTAGACAGGCATGCACTCATTCACCCACACATGCACTAATGCATTTGTGGCTATAAACATGAAGTGTATGTATATTACATCGATGCGGGTGCGTAAGTGTGTATGACATAAAAATATTTGTTAAGAAAAGACAAACACACTTGGCTTTAATGCACGGCGTCGACAACAACAACATCCAAAACAGCAACAACAAACACACTCATTGTAATCGCCTTTGTTGTTGTTATGGAGCACATTCGCTGCTGTGTCTACCTCTGTTTCTTCTGCTCCTTCTTTTCAACTCAACAAACTACAATACAAGTAATCATGTACATACATTGTCATTTGCAGGTTCTTATTGCATCTATATGGGAGTAACTTGGTTTGGTCTCTGGGTGAAGTGCGGGTGCCATTTCTGTTTTAATTTTAATGCAGTCGTAAACAGAAATTGTACCCTACCCTGGTTTTCTCCTATTTTGAATAAATATTTGTTGGTTCCAACGAAGTGTGTTATGGCATAAACTACAAATCGACTTAACGTTTTTTTTTTAATTTGGTTTTTGTAACAAGAATAAAATATTATAACAATTAAAGTCAAACAAAATTTTTTTGCTGACAACGCATTTATTAGTTATAATGGTTAATCTTTTTTATTTTATTGTATATTTGTTATTTTATTTTATTATTTGGTATTTGCAGACATTGCACAAATTGAATATTTTCTGCCTAATTAAAATGACATTGTGGTCAACATAATCATTATGATGATGAGTGTACACATTTATTGTTATTAAAAATGAGCTACACATTCTTTTAGACAGCTATTATAATTTCATAATAAAGTTTGTAACGCAATGAAAAAGAGTTTGGACCAGCCATAAAACCAACACCGACCTATTCATTTATTTTATTTGAAAAAAGAAATATATATATATATATATGCATATGAGTCTAAAAAATTTGCGTTCCTACAACGATAGAATCTTAAAGCTGCAATAAATTTCAGTATATAATGAAAAACTTTTCTAATTTTATGACCAAGCATGCGCTGAGAATATGGAATATTTTTAGGAAACTGAAAGTTCTTTAAGCGCAAAGTGAACTACAAATTCGCCATAAACGACATAAAGGTTTCCTTTTTTAATTTGAAATGATTAAGTGTAGTCAATTAAAGTATTGTCAGTATTTGCTGCTTCGTTATTCCTTGTACCAAGAACAATGGAGGGTTTTAAAATCTTTTCTAAATAATTAAAAATATTTTCAATCCATCGTCTCTTATATGAATAAATCTGGATATTTAAATTGAAAATAATTCATATTATTTTAAACGTATTAACTAAATGCCAATGCAAAATTGCAGTCCATTTACGTTTAGCTACAACAATTGTAAGCGATATTAAAAATAATACGCGTATATCTAGCACACGACATTTTTCAGTAATTTTATTTCGCTTCTCTCTTCTCTTTAAATAAAAGCAATTAAAAAGAGTTAATTTAATGCCGAATGTAATAAGTAATAATAAAATTGTCGTGAAATTTATTAAAATAAAAATAAAAACTGTGATGGAAAAAAATTAATTTGGCTTCAAATTAAATGTGATTATGGTAAAGGTATTAATTTAAATGAATGAATTAGTGAAAAAGTATAACGAGTATTCGTAAAAAAAGTATTTATACACTTGTTGTATGTACATGTCCAAACATCTTTATCTGTATCTATAAGCCACAATGTGGGATTTGCCTGATCAGCATATTTCCCTGATAAGTAAACAAATACATACTCACATTTCGGTTATAATCATAAGCTAAGTTTTATATCCCAAGCCACTGCATCGCTGAGCTTAAGAAATTATTAATAAACGAACTTCGGATAAACCAAGACGTGAGCCCTAGCGAAATTTATTTAAACATTACGCACTCTACACTGTGTACTTGGCTACGCAGAGTTCAAATAACAAAAGATAAAAAGCATTCAGAGATTATTTTCAGAAAGAAGGAAGAAAAATGAGTGAAATAAAACGAAAAGAAGGAAAAGTGTCTGTGATACAATAAAAATGGTGAGCAGAGTAAATGTGGTATATGTACTTGTGGCAATTTTCTGGCAAAGACTTTGAATGTAATTCTCTAGCAAAGAGAGTGGAAATACTCACAGACAATAATGACAACAACTACTATAAGAATACTGCAGCAACCGTATTGCATTTAGTGCAACACCGTGTACAAAAAACAACAGAGAAAGCGAAGCTGTGGCAGTGGCAAAGGATTCTGAAGTGTTTCACAACAAAGACAAAAACAGACACCAGTAACAACGAATGAAACGACAACAAACCAACCAAAACAGTAACGAGCACTTGCCTTGGTTGTACTACGCTGATACATGCAAAAGTACCGAAAGAATAATAAAAAAAGATAGATTCAAGCACCACCACAAATCGTAGACTGCTTGCAGGCGTAGAAACGGGCAGTCTAGCAGGCTTCAAGGCAACAAAGTCAAGAAAAAGGCGGAAACACTTAAATTGGGCGTAACGAAATGTCTGACACGCCAATTATTTTGTTCTTCATATCAGAGCTTCTTTTTTATATTGTTGTTGCCGCTGTTGTTATTGTTTGTGTGCTGATGTCTCCGTCTATTTTTTCTCCTTGTTTGTTGCATTTAAGTGGTTTTAGTCTGTAGCCTGATTTTAAGCTTTCTATGAGTCGGTTTGCATGTGTATATCCGCTATGCTGATTACACTGGAACGTAGCATGTGTTGTTTTCAAATTTTTGGTCGGTTCCAGATAAAATGCATTTGAACCTGACTCGTGTTAATTGATATTATACTCTTATTTTTGTCTCTTGGGCGTTGTGTGTTAACTTATGGTTTGTTGTATTCCACAAAATATTTCAGCATAACAAGTATTATTCGTATACGAACTCTTTAAATACATATTACTTTTCTTTCAGCAATACTTTAAGCTTACAAATTTGCATTCATTACCCAAATCAAACTTAAACTTATCCAATACCACAGAAATATAGACGTTTTAAGTGAACGATGTAATAATACACATCTATTGGCTTAAAATTGAACACTTCAATGATGACTTGAATCAAAAAAGTCATAAAAAGTACGTCTCCACCATAACAAAGGCAAAGTACGTTGGTTCCAATCCTGAAAAAATAATGAATCTTCGACAAGGGAGTTGTGACTCCAAAGAAGAATTCATCACAGTTAAAGATATAACATTAAGCTATTCTAATTTTTCATTTCACAATTTCTCATATTATTGTACTTCAGTTAATTTATAAATATTGGTAATGTGTTAATATATATTGTATTAATTATGAGTTAGTTCGTAAGTTTAATTTAGTTTACTTTAAGTTCAAGATTAAGTATTTAAATTGTAACGAACCGTAAGAGAATTCTGTGAATGTCCAAAGTGCGAACGTGAAAAAAGGAATAAAGAGTCTGTGTTGTGCTGTTAAAAGAAACGGACAGTGCCTACACTAAAACGATTCTCAATAATAATATTAAGAACTCGAGAGCTCAACGAGAGATATTGTCCAAATGAAGCAACCTGCTCCAACCACAGCACACGTGTTCGCAACCCGGTTTGATTGGCTTATTTCGAAACGATTAGAGCAATTACCAAACTGCATTTGTAGTAAGACACCTAATGTTTTGGTTTATAATAAAAATTATCTCAAAAGTTTTCAAAGGCATATACTAAGAATCTACGATCTGTCTGTAAGACAGAAGTAATGATCTAGTACTACAAACACGTCATTATTAATTTAATCATACAAATGCGTAATGCTGTTTACTGCGTTTATGCTAATGACTAAGTACCATTAAAAAAGACAATGTGCCTTACCTATATAAGCACACTATTGAAGAGAAACGCTCTTTCTTTGTGATCGACTTGCTCATTACATATAATTTTATAGTCTTTGCTTTTACTAACTTGCTTAAAATCAAATAGTATTATGTTCGAAAATGCAATCTTGTAGCTCACCTTTTTTAGGCGAAGTTATTCAATTATAACTTATGATTTTTAAGAATCTGCGAATCTAACCACTTACATATTCTATACATAAAAAACAAAGTTGGATTAGTTACACCACTTATAACTCAAGTACGGCTGTTTATATTAATGATCTCTGATTTGTTGGATAGTCTCCACACCAAATAGCAGAATAACTATTAAAATATTATAAAAATTTCCCCAAAGGCGTGAAATTCCACGCAATTTTTTTATAGGAATTCATTATTAAAAAATAATAAATGTATACTCATGCTTCTTACCTCTACGTCTCACAAACATCTTCATCTAGTATTTTGTTTATTTTTATTTTTTTTTTTGACTTACACCTCGCTATAGAAGTTTCATTTAAAAAATAAATAAATAAATAAATAAATAACTCTTGCAAATAATCAGAAAAACGCGATCAGGGGCAACATTTCTAGGTAAATTGAAACGTTAAGAGGAGTTAAAAAAATCCGTCAATGTCTAATGTGACTGAGGTTTTGGTTTCCATATTATATTCTTTCTTGACTAGTTTTAGAACTGGTCAATTGAATTTATAGGATTAATAGAAAACCTCAATTGGAAAACATAAGAAAACGTACTGTCAGAAATAATTATTTTTCTATGTGTTCACTGCAGGACATCACTGAAGCTGTTCCTTAGCGAACTATCTTTTATTATAAAAGTCACTGCGTTCACTACACTATGACTTACACTTACTACTACAAGAAGCATTCTTTACAGTTTTGATGACTTCAACAAACTTTGTTAAGAGTTTAACTTTAATGTTGTTGATTTTCAACCCCAGGTAAGAAGTCGAAACACAAAACTTCGCATACTTTTTGCTAATAAGGGCGAAAAACTTTTGCCAATTTGAGTTTTACGCTTATGAAAGTAGTTGACAAATAAAATTAAATTAAATAGCCACAGTCAACTTATCTCGTTGTAATGTATACGTGTGTGTGGAAATGCGCATGTGTACGTGTATATATGTGTTTTTAGTGATTTTTTATAAGCTTAATAAAATTTCGTTAAGGAGCTACAGAAGGAAAACGATTTTTTCTTCTTTAATTTGTTGTAAATGAACTATACTTATTTAAGCAGGAACGGAACAAGACAACGACAACAATAAAACCGACTTCATTAGTGCAACGCAAAAACTTTTACTTTGCATGCGAATGCACAAGCCACACTCACGCTCAACAAGCGTGTGCGCGTTGATGATAATAATGAAAGGTCACCTGGGCGTAACTTAACATTTGGCTTGATTAAAGTTACTCAAACCATAACTTGAGCAAGCGTTTAATAGAATTATTAATTCAAAAATGTTTCAATAATGAAAAAGCGTTGAAAAACAATCAATAAACTCAATGCTATCCTCGTTCAAAAGGGCAATAGAAAATTATTGGCTCAAAACTTTAATGAAATGTCAACATCTGTGCACGCGCACCCAATGAAGTACGATTAATGAAATTTTCACGACCCAAAAAACAACAAATCAAATCAAAGTTTGCCTTAGGGCAAAGCAGTAAGATTTCCACAACTCTGCGTGTGAAATAGAGCAGAGTAAAAGAGCATGGAATAATATTGTGCAAGGCAAAGTGTGATTATGAATTATGACACCGAAGCTTTGACGTAAAACTACTGCACTACGTATTTCCTAGTGAGAATACGATTTTCTACCACTATATA
The DNA here is from genome assembly GCA_035041755.1 of Cacoxenus indagator. Classification (NCBI taxonomy): domain Eukaryota; kingdom Metazoa; phylum Arthropoda; class Insecta; order Diptera; family Drosophilidae; genus Cacoxenus; species Cacoxenus indagator. The sequence goes on from JAWNKX010000831.1 coordinate 220,408, forward strand.
ATAACAAGTTAATATGTGCACTTGCATGAGTGTTAGTATATTAAATAGTTATACGTGTGGAAATGAGTGTGTTTCAGTAGCATAAAACTATTTCGCTACTCTCACTTACAAGACAAACAAATTCGCATAGAGAAAGGAGAAGAAGCAGGCGGAATTCAAGTCACAACTCAACTTAATTCAACTCAAGTGAAGCAAAACAGTAGAGCGACACCATCAAAGACAACGGTGATGACGAAACTCTTATAAAAACTTAATGAAAATAGCTCGGTAGCAACCTTGTCAGACGACAGATACCTTCCACGCTCATACACACACAACGCAGAATGCGCACATATGGCAAAGGCAACTTACTCGATTCGAGTGCAGCAGAATAATAAAAATCGCTTAAATAGAGCAGACATAATGGGCGTATACTCCACGAGTATATGCTTATGTCGTCTACGAATAGTGTAGTGAACTACAGTGCAGTGTAGTAGAGTAGAGTGAAGTACGTCACTTGCCACTATGTACAATTAACTTAACACGTTCACGCGTGCATGGAGCAGTGCTTGCCCTGACTTCATGTGACTTTGATTACAAGAGACTTCTTACATATATTCGCATGTCTAAATTTCACTTATCTTCAAACTTCCTACTGTAATCATTATACTCTTCACAAAATGAAAAGTATACATATTCTTGATCAAGTAGTTCTTGTCATGCACTTCTATACATCTGTATGTAAGAATTATAGTTCATCACTTTTTGAGCTATCGAAGTAAAGAAAGGTAAGCCATGTACCAGTATTATTCACCTTACGCTGTTTATGTATTGACCGAATTTCAATAAGGATAGCTCGTATATGAGGCAATGGAATAAATTGAAGAATATTTGTTTTGACGAATCAAATAGAAATCTTACTGCTGTATCATGGATCATGCAATCTCTTAAAAATGTACTAATACCTGTATCTTACAAATACAAAGATCATTGAAGTTCAAGCTCTTGTTAGAAATTGTATTTTTTGTATTTTTCTTTATCGAAAATTTTATCTTAGACATAAATACATCCACAAGGAAATATATAAAATAAATGTACACAGCTCAGCAGCTCCAACGACATTAGTGCCTAGTTTAGAACAAAATCTACATCAAATTTAATTCTGTTAGTTGTCTGCCCATTTACTATATTTAGCTTCTTTTCGGAAATGTGCCATTTTAGCCGAAAATATTCAGGCTCGCTTATTAATTACAGCAATTAATTAAATTTCATTGATTTAGGTCCAACATTATTAGTTTTAGTTGCTGTTCAATTTGTGGTCTAATTGCTTTTTATTTAGCGCATTTGTTTAAATTGGATATTTTAAGGTAATGTTTCAAGAGTGTGCTCAAATGTCGGCACAAAATAACTCGTAAAATAGAGAATGAAAAACAAAGAGTGAGTGTGAGAAATGGAGCACACATTTGAGTATCTGTACCTCTCATAGCCATAAAATAAGTGTTTGTTGCAGATCAAACTTATATTTGCATAGAGCGTATTTTTGCAAATATAATACATTATTTAAACAGTGCATGCCAGTAGTCCGTGACCAGATAAAAGGTAAAAATTGTATTACTAGTTTGTTTCGTTTTGTATTTCTTCTTTTCTAAAACTAATTTGCAATTGCAATCAGAAACCATTGATATTGACAACATACATTTTTGGGTGTTTGCGTTAGTGAGCCCTTCATTCTATATGTGGTTATACGTGTGAGTGAGTAAAAGTTGCTTCCAGCTTATCCTGATGTTGACTGATTTACATACGCATGTGTTTGCTATTCTGTACTTTAACTGCTGTTGACTTCGTCTAGTTTAGTTTGGTTCTTGGCTTCATTTGTTTGAGTCGGCAATGTTTCACAATAAATTTGACTTGTGTTTTATTTTATTTAGTATATATTTTATTCGAACACACTCTGTCACTATTTGCGCATTTCACAGTCGGTCTGCCTGATACTCTCAATCAAAGTGTGGCATTCGGTTTGCAACATATTTTGAATATTTGATTTTTAAACTTGAAATTTCATTTTAGTGGGAAAACGCAGGTGTATTCCAATAAAAGTAGTTAAAGGGAATAAAGCAAGTTCTAGTAAAACTGAGATACAGAAACTGCTATGTTCTCGTTCCACCACTCCATATTTGTAGCCCAATCATAGTTTCATGGTAAAAATGAGCTCGACAGTAATCTGCGCACATACTTACATACTGGCGGTTTAATAGCAAATTGAGCCTTTGACATTTTAACGATAAAACCTATCTGAATATCCGAATTCCGGATAATTGAAGATATTTCGAGTAGAAATTCGTTAGAAAAATCGTTAGGTTCGAAATCTTTAAGTCGAAGAAATATTGTAACGAGCTGAACAGGTAACGTTGTGTGCACGTCGTTTTAATTCCGGGGCACTGCTGTTTCATAGATGAGTTTTCGATGCTGGAGATGCGTTGAGATCCTTGTAGAAACAAAAAAATTTGGAAGGTGACAATATGTTATACTCTTTTCCTCAACTCGCAATTTTCACAAAGAGGAAAGGAAAGACATCAATCGAGTTGCACTGGGTAACATAAAAATCCAAGATGGCAGGTTTCATAGCAGGGCACCGTCTAAGAAGTTGGGACGCCGTGATACTGCCGTGAACAAAGATGATTTCAGACTGCATTTTGAAAATGAGAAAGAAACAACCAATACAACCAACGCAATACGTTCTACTAACTTGTTCGATGGGACCAAATTACCCATAAGGCTATTGAGGAGTGTGAACCTGACAAAATGTTACCAGAAAATAATCTTATAATGCGAATATGAGCTTATGTTTACTTTAACTGTTTTATGCGCACAACCCTGATTGAAATATACTCAAGCTGAAATTATTTCATTAAAACAATTAACTCAAATGCAGTTGTAAATTTAAAGTATATACTTTTTTATGATTTATTTAGCAAAAAATATTTTTTTTAGTTCCACCGAAAATCAAATTATTCACTTCAAGCTTTTCAAAGCATATTCGCTGAGCTGCGTCATCGCGGCTTATACGCAATAAAAATAAATGTAATTAAATGCAAATTGCTTGATGCTAGATTACGCAACCAGAACACAAGTCAAACCACAAAGCACTCAGATTGAAAGACGATAGATATTTGTCCGTATTATTGCCCGTGGCTTAGTTCTATTTTTTTTGAAAAAAGTGACGCCCAAGAAGACTATCAACTGATGCTGAACTCATCGACATGCCAGTCAAGGAATTTTCGTCACAGAATCCAACGAGTTCGATAAACGTAGGTAAAGCTAAGATGCTCACGCACTCACACAATGCTGAATGAAACAATAAATAAGGTGATAGTAATGTGAACGACACAAAAAATTCAAATTTTTTGCAAACCACGATAACTAAACCCGCCCAACACCACATACATAAACACACAGACATAAATATATAGATTGTTGCAGGCAAATACAATATGTGATTCGGAAACAATGCGAGCAATTTAAATAGAATTCATTTTGCATACAAGAGACGCACCGCGAAGGACCTGAGACGATCATGACGAGTGCGCGACTACGAAGTTGAGCACAATTTCCGCTGATATAACAATTTCCAAGCGTATAATGAAGCATACATATTCATAACTTTTTTGTGCACGCATATGTAATGAAGTGGGTGCGAGGACAACGAGCGTGTAACGCCGACGCTTAACGACAACGCACAACGAACAAGCCAAGGCGAAAGGTGAGTGTAACTAGTTGTACATGCCTGCCCGTGTGAATACATACAAACGGCAATGTCTTCCTGTATGTGACATAAATCTTTTGTTCATAAAAAAAAGCAAATAACAAGAGAAAATTTTAAACACGGCTATGCCGAAGATGAAATACTCTTCTTCCCGAAACCTGCCACGACAATGGGGTAGACCGGTAACGCATAAGTTTATCATCAATAAGGCCCAGGGTATTGATATTTTCAAAGAGGAGAGAGAAACTTCAGACCAAATGTCTATGGGTCCACAAACAGAAAAGGTTAATAATAATATAATGTGAATTTGAATCAGGGGTCTGTTTAGAGGGTGCGACTCCTAGTATTTGGATTGGTCCAAATCCGATTTCCCATGACAAAAAAAAGACTCTGTCGAAAAATTCAGTGGAACGAATTTGCATGCACACAGACGGACAGACGATATGGTTAAATCAATTTTAATGGCCGAGCTGATCAGAAATAGATATATATTATAGGGTTCCGATATCTCCTTTAATGTGTGACAAACTTCATGGAAATGTTATTAATGCTATTTACTGCGTGAAGAGTATAAAATGGCTCACAATAAATGAACGAGCGAATGAAAAGAGTCTAGCTGCTGATAATAACGGCTACGTAGGCGGCGACGAGGATGGTGAAAATGACAATAATGATAATGAAAACAATGATGAAATTGGCGTTGATGATGATGACGAATACGAGTACGAGTGTAGGTTGCGGCAGGTTTTGCGCCCATTTAAATGTGCGTAATTTAAACGACGTACGGGCAATGCCAACGGCATGCGTTGCATATATTTCGGTGTGCGCTGTGAGCCATAAGACCAGCGTAGAACAAGCAGCGGTAACAGAAAAATAGTGTTAAGCCGAAGTGAAAAGTGTACGCGCAACTCAGACAATAACAAGAATATGGCCAAATCGGATGTGCCACATGGTTGGAGCAAGCAAATAATACAAATTGAAAATTAAGGAAAAATTGGAGCACGCAATAAGGCAAAGTAATAATAATAATAATTAATAATTAGGCGGCGCTACAGTCCGGGGTGGACCTGGGCCTCAACCAATATGCCTCTCCAGTTAGCGCGATCTTTGGCTAACTGCCTCCAGTTGCGCACTCCAAGTTGGTTGAGGTCCCCTTCCACTTGTGCGCGCCACCTAAGGCGAGGTCTTCCTCTACTGCGTTGTCCTTCCGGGTTGGAATCGAAGACTCTTCGGGCCGGAGCGTTGGTGTCCATTCGCTCTACATGTCCCAGCCATCTTAGACGACTGATGCGTATTTTTTTGACCAGGGCGATGTCGCTGTACAGCTCGTAGAGTTCGCTGTTAAATCTCCTCCTCCAAAACCCGTCAACGCAAACGGGACCGAAAATCACTCGAAGAATTTTTCGTTCGAAACGACCAAGGAGATCTTCATCCGCCTTTGACAGCGTCCATGCTTCTGCACCATATAGCAGGACTGGGATGATGAGGGTCTTATATAGAGTCTCCTTAGTGTTTCTCGACAAGGCCTTATTAATCAGTTGCCTTCTTAGGCCGAAGTAACAGCGGTTGGCAAGAGTGATTCTTCGTTTGATTTCCGAGGTGATATCGTTTTCTGAATTTATAGCGGAACCGAGGTAGACAAAGTCCCTAACTACCTCAAAATTATAGCTGTCTACTGTGACGTTCTGTCCGATTCGTCGATGTTGTGTGTCCCTTCTTGTTGACAGCATATATTTTGTTTTGCCCTCGTTTACCACTAAACCCATTTTTGCCGCTTCCGTACTGATACTTGCAAACGCGCCAGTGACAGCTCGCTGTGTTCTGCCAATAATGTCAATATCGTCCGCGTATGCAAGCAGTTGCACAGACTTTTGGAAAATTGTGCCTCTGGTGTTGGCTTGTGAGTTGCGCACAATTTTCTCAAGAATGATGTTAAAGAAGTCACATGACAGCGCATCACCTTGTCTAAATCCTTTTTTGACATCAAAGGTCTCGGTGAGATTGTTTCCGACCTTAATGGAGCAGCGAGAATTCTCCATTGTCATTCTGCACAATCTGACGAGTTTGGCAGGGATGCCAAAACTAGACATGGCTCTGTATAGCTCGTCTCTATAAATGCTGTCATATGCGGCCTTAAAATCGATGAACAGATGGTGGGTATCGATTTGGACTTCTTGCGTTTTCTCCAGGATCTGCCGTAGTGTGAATATTTGGTCGGCTGTGGACTTACCGGGCCTAAAACCGCACTGATAGGGTCCAATCAGTTCGTTGACAAATGGCTTCAGGCGTTCACACAGTACAGCAGAGAGGATCTTATAGGCGATATTAAGGAGACTGATACCCCTATAGTTGGCGCAGTTTAGAGGGTCTCCTTTCTTATAGATCGGGCAAACAATGCTGAGGTTCCATTCATCAGGCATACTTTCTTCCGACCAAATCTTGGAGACAAGTTGGTGTATGCACTCTACCAAGTCATCTCCCGCTGCTTTGAAGAGCTCGGCAGGTAAGCCATCTGGTCCAGCAGCCTTGTTGGACTTCAGCTTGGATATTGCTATCCTCACTTCATTTTGGTCAGGTGGACGGAAATCTTGGCTTTCATCGTCCAGATTGAATGGATCGTTCTGCCTGACAGCGGGATCTTGGTCGTCTTCGCCGTTTAGCAGTCTGCAGAAATGGTTTTTCCATGTCCTCAGCACCGACTGTGATTCCACTACAAGGTTCCCTTGTTCATCTCTACAGGCTTCTGTTCGGGTTTTGTTGCCATGACACGTTCTTTTTACCTTTTGGTAAGGCAAAGTAGGCGAAATAAAAACAGACCAGAAAACACAGTCTCAAAAAGTACATAAAAATTGTGCTTGTTGAAAATTGCCTGATTTGCCAAGTAAGCACTTCGTGGGAAATTAAAATTGCCGCGGTAAGAAAATTGCTGCCTGACGCCAAAAAAAAAGGGCCGAAATAGCGGAAGTAGCAAGAGAAATATGCGCGAATCGCAAGTTCATTAATGAACATAGAATACAGAACACAGAAATAAAAGACTAATGGAGAAAAATTCGCGGCAGAAAAAAATAAAGCGCATAGAAGGGAAAACACTTAATTAGACATCAACCATCATCAACCATTTTGTGCTCAATGAATGACTGAGTGCTTAAATGAATACATGCAAGACGCCTAACTGCACAAATGTCTGAGTGAATGAATGGACTATCTCGGCAGTACAAAACACTTTCCCAAAGCCACACACACACACTCACACACAATGTCACCAGGAATAGTGTCCAGTAAACTTTTTACTGGGGTTTGCGCTGATAAAAGGATTTGCGCAACTCTATTTAACTTTAATTACGACTATTTTTTCTTTCCTTTTCTCTATCTTTATCTTTTGCCTCTGGCATGAATCATGCATTTTGATATTACGCCCTATGCTCTGCAAATTAGTGCGATGTACGGCAAAACGGTGTGCCGAGCATCGAGAACAAAAACAAATATACGTTGAACAAATTATTTTCCCTACAAATCCCAGTCCCCCACAATTGAATTCGGATGAGCTGAGATGAACTGTCAATGACCAGCAAATACCGTTGTCATGATTAGGTTGTGGTTCATCATAACCATCTGCTCCAAACTCTTCTCAGAAGTAATTCAGGTGCTGCTGCTGTTGGCATCGTTTTTGAGTAACTAAAACCACTGTACGCACACTAAGCTGCCAAATGCACTTGTTATTTTAATTTATTCGTGTGCAGCTTAAATAATTTGTTATAAACGTGCATTTTATTTGACACTTTACTTTTTTATAATTTTTTTTCTTTATTTTTTCTTGTCCCACTTTTTTCTTTGCGGCTATCAGTAGATTTCATTGTGTTGACTTTGCATATTTTTCTGCACTTGGCGGTTAAAATTTCACTAGTCGCGTTTAAAAAAAATGGGTGTGTGTGTGTTTTAAGAGGTGTCACAAACCGTTGAAAGTCGCGATTGTTGTTGGTTTCGCGTTTTTCCACGTTGGAATTGCATTTTAACACCTCTGCGAGTTCATCTTGTGCAATAAAAAAAGCTACTTCACCAATCCGTAATAATTCAGGTAGGACCAGCAGCTTGAATATCATGCAGTTGTTTATAGTTGAGACGAACAAATAAGTGCACTTTGGGTCGAATGAACTAATTTTCTATAAATACTTATAACCTGATAAGGGGCATTCCTCAATAATGCACAGGTCGTCAATTTAAATTTAAAAAAAAATAACATTCTGCACTCAGCACAACGGATTAAGCAGTTTACTATGCCCATGTTGCTGATGAGGTTTTAGTTTTGAATGTGCTATATTATACGACTATTTACAGATTTTAAGCATAAAGACGCCATCAAAGGAAATAATTGCTTACCCCTTGTACATATCGAAGTAACCGTGAATGGGAAATACTGGCTGGTAGTTAGTATTGAAAATTTGCACAACGCTCTGGTTGAATAAATATGAACTATCAAATTATTTCTACAAAGTAATGATGGATATATTCCATCTCTTTAATAATGGAAATTTTGTAGAGCAGCAAAGGTACGTGTATATTCTATATACATATATAATATCGTTTCTGCGTTTGTTAGCAGGTTCTTCGGATCTAAAGGAGCTTTCGAGCTAAAATTTTTACTTTGGGTTCTGTTTGAAGTCTTCTAAGTTATTTTTTATTTGGACCGCTTAAATGGCCTTGGGGTGAAATTCTTTCGATTATTCAGATATATATAAAGTTAGTTGATGCAGACACACATACATATTCAATTTTATAGAATCTTATTAATTGTTGTAAGGCAAAACAACGTTTGCGTGGTAAAGCTAGTGATTCACAGAAACGTATGGATATAATGATTATTGAAATCCTTTTTTACCGTTACCACAGTGTCATATAAAATCTGTATCTCTTAATTGACACAAATTGCTCAAACAAACCAAAAATAAGGACACACCTTCACTTTCGTGATTTATACTCTCATATAATGAAGTCATTACAGTTCATTATGTTGAAAGCAAACCAAGTCCAAACCAAAATCTAAGTGCTAAGAGAAGCAATGCGGGAGAGAAGCAAAAATTAAGTATGCGTACCAACCCTGTAGCTACGACTACACTTAAGCGTTTCCAAATTTGGAGTTGCCAAGAAAATACGCACTTGAAAAATGGTTTGAAACCACTGAGTGCAGTTCATTTCAGTTGGGTGCAGTGCAGTGCAGTGCAGTAGTAAAGCTTGGCATACTAATTGCCTAAATTTCTTCTGTGGCATTAAGCTTGACGTGATTTTTGACTTGAACTCATGCAATGGTAAAAACAACCATAGTGACAATAGACACAATAACAAAATGGGCGATGAGTTGACAACGTTGTCGGTAGCCAAAGTCGATGTGCAAAAGCAGAAAACAAGCAAGGCACGCAGCAGAAAAGTTCGGCACACACAAAGTACCATTATGAATTCATTGTTGCAGCAATTACCACGCTGCTAGAAAAAGCAGCAGAGCTAGTAGCAGTAGAAGCAATATAGACCACACGAAGTTGTACGGCAGCAGCAGCATCAAGCAGCGAAGTGCTTAGGCACGAGTTACTCGATTGCATTGTTGTATTCATTAAAATACAAGTGATTTTTCAACTATCGATTGTAGTATACAAAAACTCCTTTGCCAAGGCAGGAGGGCAGGCAAGCTGCTCATTACTTTATTCGGTTGATTTTGATTGTGTGTATAGAAGATGGACGGAAACTTATAACTCGACTTCATTGGGCATGCAAAACTGAGAAATTCCATTCGAACACGCAGTATTTTCGTGAAAGTGAAAACAGTTTCCAAACTTGATGACATGGACATTTGTCCTATTGGCGATTTGCATGAACGCGAAGTTGGAGTTTCCTAAAATCGACCTCTTAATACATTTAAAACCAATTTTTCGAATGAGGATCTATAATTTAATGACTTTTGTAACACAAAAACTCTGTTGGTGCAGGTTTTTTGTAGTTTATCTTAAGGTATTAATATCTTGTGACACTATGGTCGTTCACGCTAAACTCCAAAACCACCCAACCGATTTCAATGAAATTTTAGGATTATGTGTGGTTAGTTTTGGACCCGGTAGGTATTTTATTTTATTTTATTATAAATTTGTGTTGTATTTGTATCCATACAGTTTGAGAAGCATCTGAAATTTGAGTTGGCCTTAATATTTAGCGAATTCGACTATTTTTTCGCACTAAACTTAGCGACAAATGCTCTCCAAGATGACATTCATCTTTGTTCCCATTCTCATGGTGCTCAGTGAAACTGTGTCGGATTCCATATGGATCAAACAAACAGACAGACCAACAAACATCCATTTTTATATATATAATAGATTTATATATATATAATATATGTATATATATAATATATATATAAATCTTATATATATATAAATGGATCTCATTGCACATATATAGGCTGATTTATTTTATTCAAATTCTCAAACCTGTAAAAAAGTATTATACATATGCGAGAGGTATAAGAGAGATCATAAAAAAAACAAAGAGCCAATTAAAGGATCCGCCTTCATTCTATGCTTTTGTAATGCTCATTTTCTTCTTGAGTATTCCCTACTTAGTGATTTAATTTATAAGGCCAATCTTAATTTAAAAAAATTTTTTTAAATATAATTACACTCAATAAAACAACCGAAAAGCTACGAGGCAGAAAAAACGAACTTTTTCACACCAAATTTTTAAAATATTTTCCAAACTAATTTTTTCTGAACTCTGCACGATGAGTGAGTGGAAATGTAAAAGTTATTAGTATTAAGCGTAAGACCCAAAATGTTAGTCAACCTTAATTCCGACTGACGCACATACAAACACAAACGCACGGGCGTATACTCGTATAGGCTGACACAAACACACGAGTCTATGTTTCTGACGACGAGGATTAAACATACTGCTAGCATACAAAGTGGTGCGTTTATTTGCTGAAGCTGTTGCTTGGAGTCAAACTGGGTCGATATGAGGTGAACTAGAAAGTTTGTTCGCTGGGCTTAAGAATTACAGCCTTCTACGAAATTTGTGAGACATTCAACAGAATCTCAGATTTCATACATTCCACCCACCGACCTGTTTTTACTTCATGGCTCTTATGATTTTCAATACTCGCAAAATATTTGGACTCGAGGCTTGCAGTCCTTTCAGGTAGACCAATTCTTTTGAGCGACTGACATTTTACCATATTGGCCGCATCGACGTATTTATAAGGGCGTGAGTGTGCGAGAGTATGCATACCTGTGCGTGTGTCATTGATATATGCAAAGGTAGCGTGTGAGTGTCATGAGAAATGGAACATTAACTGAAATTAATGGCAACATGTGTGAAAAATTTATTAAAATTGGTATGGGCTAAAAAATCTTTACATTCGCTTATTTTGTGTTCTGTGGAGTGTAACCCTCGAACACGTAAAACGACTTCCTAACTTCGTCTAACTGATTTATTATCGATAATATCCCGAAGCAATAATTTAATGGCTTTGTGCTTGGCTTGTCTTGGCTTTCTTGTCTTTTATTTTCTTTTCTGTCTTATGTCTCACTCTTCTCTTTTGTGGTGAAACAAAAATAAAAGTAGAACGTGACAGAAGGCAAATCATGTCAATGAAATGGATTTTGTCCCAAAATACAACCGAATCAAACTGGAAGTCAACAGTGGCAATGCATACAGAAAGACAATTCGAGCCATAGGCAAGACACAAGTCTTTTGAATTTCCTGCCGTTTGGGTTTTTGTTTGGGCCCCCTTTAGTCAAAATAAAGTAATTACATGTGAGTTCGAATGTTGGTGTGCTTTTACTCTATTAATCAAAATAAAATAGATTGGACTTTAGTATTTCTTCGCTTTTAATATCGACTTCAAATTCAGTTTTGCCTTTTTTTCATTTCCTTTCAATGCATTCATACCTTCGTTCTTTCCCACAGTGACGCGTATTTATTTGTTGAACTTATAAGCACCATAAATCATACAGCTTAAGCTATCAATATGGGTATTAGTTTTTTACGCATCAAATCAGACAAGCCCCATTTTGCCATTGTAAGAGACTATGGAATGAACTTTTAAACATGAAGTTCAGTTGAAAATTTTGAGAATGAGAGAGTAAAGAAAATATATAGATAGTAAAAGGAAAGGTCATTAGGCATTCATTGCATAGAAATCAATGTACAGATTCTGGCAAACAATGTTTTGCCATAATTTCAATTACAGTTAAAAGATTTTCAACTGAAATCGAAAATTTTAATTTGATTTCAGTTACATTTCACAATAAAAATACACGGCGTATACGCAATATTACTTAAAACGAAACTTTGACACCCCAAACTAACTATAGCGCCATTTATATGCACATTTCATACTTACATCATGGTGATTTTAAATTATAACCAATAATAAAACAAATCGACATATTTCAAAATCAAGCTCCTCACAGATTTTATATTCTTCGTACTACCCAACATTACCATTACCGCACAATTTCAAGCTCTTCTATTTTATTTCGCTAATGCGCATATTACATCGCAAACAATAAACCAATGCGGCTGGCAAACGTACGAACTCCATATACACAAACACACATGCACATATTCATGCCAATCATGCTTTCTCATATTAGACACTATACATACAACAATTGCTATGACATGTAATAGGAGGTGCTCAACTGTGTGTATATTCTGATGATTCTATTATTCCATATCATGATTTGTGATGTGCGCGCACTGCTAATGGATGGCAATGCTGATTCGACATATATAGTTTTTACTTAACAAATATACACATACACATGTACTTAATATATCTACTACTTTACTACTGTTCAAATTTTACGTCATTATGAAATTTGTTACAAACACCACCACCAACAGCAACAACTAGACATACATAACATGAATTTGACAAGGCCGACTTTGTCATATCGGATAATTTGTATTATGTCACAGCTGAAGTTTTTGTATTTGTGCGTGTGTGTCGACTGGTTCATTATAATCAAGTGTTAAAATGATGAATAGCATCACATATTGGCATGATCTAAACAATATTTTGTTTAAGATATTCCACTCCTGAAAATGTGCACTTTAATAATTTAAAGATTTCGATTACTTCGTTTAATAGGGAACTTCAACGAATAATAATAGCTTAACAAACATAAATTGAAACTTCAATTTATTACTGAAAATTGTTTGTCCGAAATTTGATGATATGCAAACGAAGTGAAAACGATCCAGATGTGCAATGTACAAGCGACACGATAATAAACTAGTTATTTACGCACAGAGCACTGCATACATAAGCCGAAAGAATGCGTTATGTGTGGTTGACCGATAACGAACTTGCGATGATATACCGAATTTGCTTATGTACTTGCCGACCCAAGTGTACATAAGCCGAAAGGTGCGAAGATGTGCAAGATGTGTACAGCGGGTCTCTTATGAGCGAGATCGAATTGTTGTTGTTGTTGCTGCGGTGCTTATGTGCGCCAACGTTAGCACATATGTATATACCGCAAGCAATTATACCGAAAAGAACTGTCCACACTTGCCGTAAATAAGAAACCGTTCTTATCAGGGCGGGGTCACCAATGTTTCAGCTGAGCTTTTTCGACTCGTTTAAATCTTAATTCACATGTATTTTAAACATCCATATAAATGTTATTCATTACACTTTAATTTATACATATGTATATACATATATCGCAATATATATATAGAGTTCCTAATTTACAGCTTGTGGCTCAAATTTGTAGTTTGGCGAATGCCTTGAGATAACTAGTTCAGCTCGTTGTCACTGCTGATGCGGCTGCTCTCACTCAACTCAACTGAAGCAGCTGTTACATTTTCTATCCAGCTGAGGCGGTGGGTTGCCAACTGCCTGAATTGGCAGACCGATTAAGCGTCGATAACGCCTTGAAGATCGTTGTTGCTCCCGACAGGAACTTTAAATATGACTAGTAATTCCGGATGTAAAATTCGGTTGTCAAGTTATTTCGGCTTAAACACATTTCACATTATGTTAAGTGTTCACAAATTGCCATAGTTGTGTTCGAACCATCTTCTTGTTCACTTTTTAAATCTACTTATCCTGAGAATCCTTCTGAAATGGACTAAAACTCATAAGGTCGTGTTACGACCTGTTCAAAATGCATTTTAATACATGCCTTCTCTAATTCTGAGTACCTTTAGTATACAATATGTCAAATCTACTTTGCTTACTACAATACTAACCTCGCCTTTGACCACGCAACAACAAAGCGTGTGACATGTGTTTTTTTTTTTTTATTTTCCGAACATAAGGGAAGACAAAGAAATAGATATGCCTGCGTATATGAATATGTGTACCTTTTGCGTGCACGCAAACTTGAACTCAACAACGAAACACGAGCTCGGGGCCTGACCTCTGATACATTTGGTACGACAAGCGAAAATTGACTTGTTGGCTGTGTTGTGAAGTGGGGCGCGTGCGGGAATAAAAATTCCTCTTTTTTGCTACGGTCACGCAAGAACAAATTCTAGACCATTTGTTTTTTTCTTCATTGTCGATCACATGGAAAGAAGAGGAAAGAACACAACACAAAGTAAGGGTGACGAAATTTGCTTTGCGCGATTGAGACTCGAACTTTGCGTACTGTGCGTATTTCTCGTACAGTCAAACTTCCAAATCTCGAATCACCATAGTGCATAACAAAAGTTCAAATTATGGGGATATTCGAGTTATGGAAGACATATTATATTGATTTTTCACTATAAACGTACTCAATTCGATTCATGGAGATATTCGACTAATAAAAGTTCGACCTATGGAAATTCGACGGTAGTTAGAAATTTCACTTGGGTTTCTTTGGCTGTTCAATAAATGCGCATTCACTGTATTTGCTCTTAATATGGATTTCGTTTTCTGCCACAACCGAAAAATGTCATCAAGAAGTTGAAGTCAAAAATCAAAACTTGCCATTGTGTGAGTCACCCTGTTGTGTAGGTATAGTGCGTGTATGGGATTGTGTTGGTTTTCTTTGTCGCCCTTGCGTTCGAAGTGTGATAATTTTGAGTGTGTTGTGTAGGTATAGTGCGTGTATAAGATTGCATTGGTTTCTTATTTTGTGTATCACTGGGAATATTTTTGTACTATTGTAGGCCAATTAATACACACATCTGCTTCCTTTCACAGCACGACGCAGATTGACTTTATTTCTTTCGCCTTTTGGGCATTCACACATTTGACATTCACATTAAACTTAACATAAACTAAACTAAACTTACGGACTAACTAATAACTAATACAACTTATATTACTACACGATTTTGCTTTGTTTTCATGCCTTCTTTTTTTGCCGCTTGGTATTTTCATATCGTTCATATATGATGATATATGATTCATTCATCGCTTCTTCTTATTTTGCAAAGAATTATTTGACAGCTGAAAAACGTAAAATTTTTTTATTTATACTTTTTAAAATTAATTTTAAAAAATAAATGTTTTTTTAATTTAGTTTTGTTGTAAATGAATTGGAGAATAAAAATGCATTTTTACTTTTTTCTCTAATTCCTAACATCATTAATAAGCAGTAGAGTTTGCAAACATTTCATGACAAACTGTAAATGAATATAGGCAAAATACAAGGCAGCCATGGCTCGATTTCGTTTGTTAAAGAACGATTTCGTAAATTAAAGAAAACCACACAATTTGCTGTATATTCTCGAAGACCATACAAATAAAAAACTTTAAAAAAAATCAAAAAAGAGGACAGTGTCTCTGATTTTTGTTTCGATTATGTCTTTCTTGTGTATTTATTTTCTTTGAATATCATACTCCCGCCAAATTTGTTTATGCAAACCCAAGCAAACCAACAGCAATATGTTGCGCCGCATAAGTTGAACAGCCAACAATTCTGTTGATGTACAAAATCAGTGTCAGATTCTAATCGTTTCTAAAGAGTCTCTCAGGCCATTTTTTAAGAGAGAAATGTAACCTCTATGTGAATAAGTTCTCTTTGGTCTTAACTCTCTCAATGTCATGCCGTGGAACTCACGTGCCGTTCAACACGAGGAATCTGAACTCTTAAGCTTCCTAAATTCCAATTAAATTCACATTTGCTCTGCGGTCATCAGTGACAGGCGTTGAAGGCGTTAAAGTGATATATGCGCACTTTTAACACTGTTTTTGCACTTTGATGTATTTTAGTGAGTGAAATTTATAGCAAAATTAATGTAACCAAAACTACAATTTTTTAAACCCTTAAAGCGTGCATATATATATATGATATTTCTCTAGAAGAAAATTCACGACTTGACTACGTTTTCACTTCAATGTCACTGCACTTCACACAGCTCACGGCTGCAAGGCTCATTGAAATTAATTAGTTAGCCCAAAAGTATGCAAAAGTTATTATGAAAAGATCATTTTGAGTGACTTGCTTTCATACTGAAAAGTAGTCTTCAACATTTTTAGCTGACGCTACCACATCTAAAGCATTTCTTTCTGTATACTGTTTTTGGGTCATTACTCATTGGCGTGTCTACTTTTACCATTGGTAACTCATGCTTCTTTGTTGATCTATTAGATTCACGAATTTTCTGATAAGTGTCTATCTGATCTTTTAATTGTCTAATCGTTTTGCCTGGTATAGTGAAGCATTGTTTGCCCTAGAGTCTGGGATGCCTTCGATGAAATAATCAATTAGGCTTTCTTCTTCTAGATCTATGGGTTTTGCTATTTCCGTCAACGCATAAAAAAATGCTTGTAAGGCTTCACCCCTCTTTTGCTGTCGCTTACTTAGTTGCCTCTGAATTTCTGCTGCTGACACTTTCATTCGAAATTCCCTTTCAGGGCTTTTTTTAGTGTATTCCATTTGCGAATATTTTTTTAGGTGCGCACGAATGATTTTGATGCACCCTTTAATAACTGTTTCGCGTATATGAACAATTGTAATTCCGACCAATGTACTATGTTTGTGCATTCTTCCAGTTCACAGATCCATTCTTTAACGTCGTTGGAATCCGTTATGGTGAATTCGGAGACACTCCCCTCTACGTCTTTTAGGGTAAACCATGAGCTAGCTGTGTCAAGGTTGTAAAGGTTCTGCCAAAGCTGTGCTGTCTTTATCTGATTCTTTTTCTTCTTCTATCAGATTAATTATAGTATATTTAATTTAAGATTATTCAGTTTCACAAAATTTCATTCGACCTTACGGGCCTCTCACTGCGACTGCACTGAAGCTGAGCCACAGCAAGGTAGTTTCGATGCGAGCTTTGATTACTCTCTCACTAGACGGCGGCTACTGCGCAAAGCTCGCTCTTGCGCTCTTCCTACATTTATTTATTTATTTACATTTATATACATTTATATACATTTATATATATACATTTATTTATTTATTATTATTATTTATTCATAACACAGGTCACCTAAAGTCAAAGTAATCTTTAGCTAGCAAAATGTGAACAATAATGTCTAAAACCCTAAAATTTCTATATTCCAGTTTCTTTTGATTAAATTAAATTAGTGTTAATCATGTATATATAAAAATGGATGTTTGTCTGTCTGAAGCCTATAGACTCCAATACCGTTTGACTGAATACCATGAAAATTGGTATATACATGGATGTTATCATGGAGAGAGTTCATGTATGATAGTTTTAATGCAATATTGTACCGGGAAAGTCGAGAAACTCCATCAAACTACAATAGCTCATATTTCAAGCACTGCTTTGTAATTACATTAGTTTTAAACATTGATTTAAATTTAATTTCTTGCATATAACTCCTTTTCTTTATTTTTTAAAATTGTTCCTTAGTTATGGGAAAACGAAAGTCCGGCATAGATACGCCGAGTAAAACTGTCATAGGATGTACGACAGTTAAAAAGGGGTTGTGGTCAGTTTGTTATAACAAACTGGTTTTTCAGCGTATACAGGAAGACGTTTCGGAAATGTCTTGCGTGTTTGTGGAGGTATCGCGATACGTCCACTCTACGCTGATGAAACGGTGGTCCTCGGGGAATTTTGCAAAGTTGACTTCTTGCCTTTATGTTACCATCTTATGAAGAATTTATAGATCTATATAGATTTATAGATCTATATAGATATAGATCAAATTTATTTGTTGAAAACGGAAATAAGTACAAAACGTTATTTTATAATAACATTTGTACTCACGCACACAATCGCTTACGGCGGTATTTTAAATTTGAGAAAGATGGGTCTAAAGTCCGCCAAACACTAAACTTTTTAAGTAATAGAGAATCAAATAATATACCTGATGCAGTGCTGCTTGAGCGGTTACATGCAAATTTGGGGTGAGGAGGTGAGAGACTGGATACCGTTCACGACCCAGAACTGTTCTGGTCGAACATCGAACTATTTTATAATCTGCAAAGATATAATCAGAGAAACAATATCCGTAACTTTTCGCTGGTACCTCAGTTGAAACACGGCCTGCATCACATAAGGTATGACCGATTTGCCTTTTACTCATTGCCTTTCGGGTTGAACCTATTCAAAGGAAAATTTTGCATTCGAAGGAAATTTTTGCCGACTTTGAAAGGTATTTCAAAATTCCTGCCACCGCGAATAAGAGAATGACATCAGTGCAAACGGATGGAGTATCGGTGTCACCGAAAGGTTGAAGCTGAAAAAATACATTTGTTGTCAAAAGGCAGCCAACGAATTCGCGAGGAGTTTGGTTCCACGTACAAAAGAAAATATATTAATTTGCATGGGATCTAGCAAATCCCCTTATTGGGGAATTTGCTGAAATTTGACATAAATAACTTTTCTTTTGTGATATATTAAAGGATTTTCTCTTACAATTTCAGGCTCAAGTGGGAAGTTGGTCACGGCCACACTCCATGCTTCTCTATAGTTTCTCCATGCAAAATGACACCGACACTTCATCCGTTTGCACTGATGTCATTTTCACCCCACCAACAGCTGCACGGTTGCTCGCAGAATCAAAGAAATCATTTATGTCCCATATAACTATGTACTGGTCACAAATGTCAGATTTTCTCATATTTTCCCTTTTCGCCTTAGGTGCATTTCTACTTGAATACTACTTGACATGCCGAGGCAATGTCATCACCTGATGTCATCACAACCGCGTACTGAAAGCGCTTGCGCACAGACAGATATGGATCACGCAATGGTAAGTTTAAAAAATAACTTTATCCTCTTTAACGGATTAAGGAATTTCGTTTACCATTTCAGTTCCACCCAAGCAAGGCGGGGTTATATAACTACCTACTTCCACCTGACCTCTTCCTCAATTGAGGATTGGGTTTAAGATTTTTACATTATCTCTGGATCTTGATCTCTTAATAAGTACAAACCTAGTTTGCATATACATATATATAAACAGATGGAAGGAAGGACATGGTTAAATCAACTGTCGTAGAGCCGATCACCAATGTTTATATATTTAATGGTAATCTTATGTTCCCCCAACTGCGTTACAAACTTCATCACAAATTCAAAATAATCTCTCTCGCTAAAAGAAGAGTGTAAAAATGTATGGCAAATAAATAGCATGTGCAAAGCAAAAAAATATTATTATTATACATATATATATTCAAATAAATTGAATATTGGTTTAAATACACAATCTGGCCAATACTTAATACACTTAATTCCATGCGCATACACACATACGAAAGGCTAAATTTAACCCCTTTGACAATTTTCCAGTACGTGTATGTATGGCTGTCTATTCTTTTTTATCAAATAATAGTTTTTCGCCTTTCACTTTAATTCCCACAAAAAAATTCGTGGGTAAAAATGGTTTCATAAAAATAAAAAAGGAAGTTAACATTTTTCGTTGCATATTTTTGGGCGCACACTTATGTTGTCCCGTATTTATTTAGCTTCATGCAAAAACAACAAAGAAATAAGAACGTTAATTTCGGCAAAGTTGAAGTTACAATACTCTTTACACTAAAAACTGTTTCGATTATAGCACATGTTAGCATAGCATAGACTTTAGACTTAGACTCTTTATCACCTATATTTTTACATAATACTAGCAGGGGCCACTGAGCTGCTCGGGATTTGAGTAGAATAAAGATGTAAATAGCAAGTGAAAACGTCTTTAGCTGCGTTAAGCGATTTTAGGTAGGACAAAATGTTATAAGTTCGAGTCACCGGCATACTTTCGCTTATTTCTTTTGTGTTCATTCGCTTGCCTTCTTAGTAATCTGTGGTTGCCTTTATATACATAAAGGAACATACATACAAACGTTACTACTACTACATATTTGACCTTTCCTGTCCTCAATTCTTATTATATTTGGCACCAAACGCTGACTACGCTGTTCCTCAGTCTGATGGACTCTACGATCATGTTATTGCCCTGCTTAAGATTGTAATGATATAGAAAAAAGTAAAATAAAATAAAATATTTACTCGTCTCTTCGAGCTAATCCATAATTCACCGTGATACAGACTTCATGACTAAGTTATAGTACTATTCCCAGAATGTGAAGAGTATAATTACTATATATGTACTGGTTATCATATATTGCAAAGCAAACAATTCTCCAAAAATAAATTTGCTGGCCGCTACTCATAAAATATTATTCTCATTCGCAATGGTCAACACAAATTTCCGATTTGTTATTGTCGTCAGGCATTCGTCGTTGTCGCCGCTGCCCGCATTGCCATCAAATTGGCGTGAAAAGTGTTTATTGATAGTTTGATTCAGTTTATATTGCGGTCATACATAAATATTTATCATTGATTTCTACATGAAATGCATTTAGAAAATATTTAGATGTGTCCACAGTTGTTGAGCTATGTGCCAATTACGCAATATTTAGCAATGCTTGCAAACAATCACTGACCTAGTAAAACAACATTTTCGCTTAATTGTGCCGACATTTTGATTTATACAATTAAAATTTATACACGCTAACTGTGCACAATGATTAGCAATTAGTTAATCAATGATGCAATAAAAACACAATTCTGTAAAATATCAAAAACCAAAATGTGCTAAAAACAAACTCATATCGAAAAATAAAGTAATTTGCTTTGGCTTTTGTGTAATTGTCACATTAATTACATTTTCAATGCGCAAAGTTGTAAATCAAATATTTAAATTCGTAAAAGTTGTACTTAGCATGAAACTACTTGGAGCATGAAAAATAAATATTTCATCAACAATCTCATTTAAAATTAATTATACGCTATGTCGCTCCCATATGCATAAACAGTCGTGCTCTTTCCTTTTCACAAACACAAATTCACGAGCGGTTAGCCCTTTTTGTTGCACAAAATATTGCGACATGTTGGCTTTTTATCTAATTAATGGCACACATCACATGACATCGAAATATATGGCGTCGCTCTGTTTGACAACACACAACACTCAAAGAAAAGGTTTGAAAAAGTACAGAAAATCAAAAAGTATGGTAACTTCAGTTGAGACAAAGTTTTAATTCACTTCAACCACTACTAGAATTATAGCTCATACGAACCAAGTTTGATATCTCAAACTGATCCTGGATAGAGGCGATTGTCCATATAAAATATCTCTCACTATTGCCATAAATTGCGACAGTTGCTCATAATGAAGAAATCTATATTTAATACACAATAGTTTGTTGGGCAAAATATACTAGGCCTATTTGTGTTCATTTGACTCTTAAGCGGTTGGATGCAGCTAGCAACTTTTTTTCGTAGCTAACCAATGACTTGATCATTTATTGAGATTATTTTGTTCTATAAAAAGTTATTA
Source organism: Cacoxenus indagator (assembly GCA_035041755.1). NCBI lineage: Eukaryota > Metazoa > Arthropoda > Insecta > Diptera > Drosophilidae > Cacoxenus > Cacoxenus indagator. The sequence continues at coordinate 241,899 of JAWNKX010000831.1, forward strand.
GAAGGACAAAGAATAAGGATATATATATATATTTTATAATTTTACAAGGCGTACAAGGGGTAAAATGCGGCGCAGGCACGTGACATAATGTGTGCTGGTTATGGTAGAGGTACTCTATCGAAAACCAATACTAACAAGGAGTTTGCTTGCTTTCGCTCTAGATATCTTGGTGTGAAAGATGCACCACTGAGAAAAAATCTCAGAAATATTACACTCTTGGAGCCGAGAAATTATCTGAGTTTGTCCTTAAAAGGACGCGTATTTTTTCCTCTTCCTAATATGTTCTTGAATGTATTGATTTTTATTTTCATGATTAATTAGATAAAAATCACAAAATAATTATTATTTGCTATTTTTAAAATAAAAATCGAAAATAATTTTTTTTATTTTTGATTAAAAATAAAAATTGAAAATAATTATTTTATTTAATTTTTATACAAATAAATTGAAAATATAAATTTATGCGCTATTTGGATAGCCCGTTGAATAAGCAATAATTTTGATGTACATCTTATATATGTACGAAGATTACATCATAATAATTTTTTTAGTTAAAAATCGACCCCATAACTGTTATTTTCGGTCCCTGATTTCATTATATAGTTAAATATTTTAAGAAGTGTAATTTCTTTACATCCGAAGGTGACATTACTATCGCCTTTTATATGCTTTATCAAGTAGGTCAATGTGGTCAATAGTTTTTCTTGTTCTTGTTCACTGTTAGGCCTATGAGTTTTAACCATTATTCAATCTCTGAGAATGCCTGCCAAAGCAGAGCTATATATTTGAACGGCACTATTGCTAATCTGTTGAGACAGTGACAAAATCAATAGATAAAAAAGTAGTTGGAAACAACAAACTTAATGCCATGGCTTTTATGTGTTTTGTTTTGAAATTCTCAAAATTAAAACATTCCTGGGATTAACACACAATTTAATAAATGTTTACCCTGGCACAGTCATATAAGTCAGATAAGCGAAAAATTATGTTAATGAAATTTGTTCGAATGCACCTGCAATAACTCACTTAAAAATTAAGCGCACTCCAACTCGTACCCTTTGGACTTATGTTCAAGATGACCCCGCGATCCTGTGACCCAGCGACTCCACTTCAACACTCGGCATAACTTCTGACGGAATCTGTGTCGGCAACATCAACTTAATACTTAGCATGACGTTCACATAGCATAGCGTTCACATAACCTTACACACAATGTCCATGTCCGAAATTGCGACATTTTCCCGCAACCAGCAGGCGGCAGAACACCTGCAATCAAATACGAGGCGCTGCGCATCAGAGCACAATTTTCGTGTGCCCTGCACGCTTTACAATTGGCTCTTCGTATAAAAATATTTTGTTGTCTTCCACACACGCCTCGTGTCACCAAGTCAACGCAAAGTTTCGCATATTTTTGGCTACGTTATATAAACAATACAAAAATATTGTCGGACCTGTCGCATGGTAGAAGCACTATTACACTATTGGTGATGTCAACGACGAAAGGAGTACTACAACATGTGAATGCCTAGCAAAGTGTTGGAAATGCACAATTGAAACAATAAAATTACGTTCATTTACACTCAAACGTGAACATTTGTTTCAACATTGGCTGCACGTATCTGCAATTAGAGACACTTTGGCGGCAGAGCTCGACACTCTTCGTGTCACGGTGTTTCGTTTTTAGTGTTTGCACGTACAACGTGTCACACGTGAAGAAGCGGAATCCAGTAACGACTTTCAAGAGTTAATGTAATACGAAGGATATTGTAGTTATACTAGCTAAAAAGGAAAACCCATTATATTATAGAAGAGCAGTGAGTTAAACAGTGCCCTTTTATGACTGCTACCATCTCACATACAGTTGACATATTGGGTCATATATAAAGTCTATGCGGTAATCGCTCAGATTACATGATGCCTAAGGCATACAAACACTTTATGTCATCGAAAGAACCCGAGCAATTGACTCCTGTGTGAAAGCACTGTGTTCCGGGAATAAAATAACCCAGAGCAGTTCTACTCGGTTATATCGTTAAAAGCCTAATTCCGTTTAAATTATATAGGACAAGGTGTGAATTGCTTTTAAAATTAAATAGGGGAATTTTCATCCACTACCCTTACATTACATTACAATACATTTTGTTTGATAGTTATTTAAACAGTGTTATCAATTTTTCACTTCCTTCTTCTCTTTCCGTAAATTTATTGTTTATTGCATATTCGTTCAATTGATATATTGATAATATTGATATACTTTATGTTCAACATTTTCTTTATATTTAACATTTACTACCCTGATTCATTTTACCACACATGCTATATAAATATTGTCCATGTACCCTGTTTTTCAAGATAGGTATTTTCTATTTTCTTTAATTGCTGTAAAGCAAACAATATCAGCAATTTTAGCCCTTGTAGTGCATTGACCTTAAAGCGAACAAACACTAAACGTGAGGTGAAAGTAAGCATTAGAACACCGCTAACTTCCAACTAAACCCTTCAATCCATTTGGGTACGTGTGATTGCATTCCTCTTATAACTTTTAGCCGGAATTGCCGTAAAACAATTCGATTAGAAAGTTTTTAGCGCCCAAAGTCTCACTCGCAACTCTGACGTCACCATTGACCTGTAAACCTGTAAACTGCTTTGATAACTGATTGATCATATATCCTGTAATTTGTGATACTGATCAAAAATTAGCTCTTCTCATATGATTTTCACTCACTAAAACAGTACGTCATATTAATAATATTAATCAAAATCAATTGGAAAGTGAACTCGAACGGGCACTGAAAAAAGATACAGACAGTAGAGTAGACAGGCTGTTAGGTAACTTATTAATTTATGCAGTTAAGTGAAAGTTATTTTTTTCGCAGCATAATTTATGCGTAATTATAGAATCGAACGAAACACGTCCATTCACTACAAAAGTTGCTTGCAGTGCGAAAATTAGCTGATGAAAACGGCGGCTTGTCTTTAGCAAGATGTGATTTGACGCTTTGACGCTTTCAACAAAATTCCAACTGCTTTTCAAATTATTTCGTCCAAAAAACCTAACCACAAACAAGGCCAAGACAGCTTAATAGCTCAGCTCAGCACAGCACTATATAGCATTATTGATTGCTCGCAGGGCTCGGCCAGAAGGAAACCAACGAATCAACCAGTCAACCGGCAGGCCGTCAGACCACCCACCAACGTGATTATAAATATTTAAAATTAATGAAATTAAAAACTTGTTGTTAATTAAAAACATGTCAAACGCACAAACCTGTGCGACAAGCACCGAGCGTGCCACAGAAGCCGCATGGCAAGGCAAGCCCGCCGCCTGCTGTTACTGCTACATCGGCATTCAACCCGTTCACGCGACTTTACAATGGTGCTCTGATGTCAACGGCGGCACGAAATTATTAAGATTTCGCATACGCAACATTGTATGTGTATAAAGTATATACATACATATATTCCTTTTGCTAGCCCTTACTCACTAGCCGTTCCTTGTTTCCATTATTCAGGTAAGCGATTTCTCATTCGCTTTCTACCTTTGCGGATATTACCAGGCGGGTCAACAATTTTATCGACAATACGGAAACTTGGAGAAAGGAAAAAAGCCCCAATAAGCAGGAGGCCTACTCTATACGTTGTAATAATGTGAAAGATAAACACAATACAGTTGGCGTGAAGGTGACAGGAGCGGCCTACCATTTTCAACGAGCCTGGGGTTGTAGTCAGATAGGAAAAGGCGAACGAGATAGAAAGCATTCATCTGTTCACTTGTATTACAAAAGTATGCCATATAATGTTGAGTTATTTTGCTGAACGTTGCCGGCAACGGAAATTATTATTTTTATTATTATTTTCATTCGTCTCCCCTTCTTCTCTTCTTTTTTACGATTCATCCGCGCGCTACTTTTCCTCTCATGGTTCACCTTTTCTTGTTGCATACTTTGCAGCGTCGTTGCGACATTATCAACCATTAGCGGTCATTGTGCACACCTTTAGTATACGAATGTGATCCTTATAGTATTATTACATTGCTTTATCAATGAAAATCGACATTGGTTGCTTGTAGTATATAAGTAGTAATGTAAAAACCGCCTGAAAAAGTAAATAAATAAATAAAACTAAAATAAAGTTCATCTAAACTGATTCATTTCTTAAAGGGATTTTCTGGCATTCTGAGAAAATCACTAATACCATGATTTGGTGTAAAGCAGATTAATCAACTACTAAGCTCTCTCGTGAGCTTAATAACACTCTTCCTCAGTAGGGAGGCCTTGAAAATTGGCATTCCGGGTCATAACCATCGTTGTATACACATTGCTATAGAACTACATTGCACAGGTGTTTGCATTTGTTGGCCATAATAATAGAAGCTTGGTTTTAAAGGAAAACTTTCAAAATTACTCTATCTAATGGTCAAGCAGTAATCAAGGTACTTATATGCCTAAAATTCTCATTTAGAAGTACATATTAAAGAATGATTTGAACCCTATGTAAGAAAGTCACGGTCTGCTGACGCGCTGTAGAGAATCGGTGCTGTAGAGGTTGCAAGCGAACTGGCGCAGTCACTTGCTACTGAATCCTTACCTAGAACTTGTAACTCAGGACTTAGACTCTTTATAGAATACTAGTGGCCCCGGCAAACATTATTTTGTCTACTCTCGTATGTAGTGCGTTCAAAGCGTATGCTCTCAGAGTAAACAGCAAATGTGAAATTTTGTTGGTGGTTTTGGATGGGGCAAGCCCAATCAGAGTGAAAATCAGAAGAACGAAGAGCTCAATACTTTGATGCGTCCTCAACAGAGAGTGTACGTTTGTACGCTTTCAAGCAACTCACAAACACAAACACAAAAATGAAGAAGAAGCATTGTACAATCAACCAAAAAACGTACGAAACTTTTTGTGCTTGTGCTGGCTGTGGATTTGCAAAAACTTAATACTAAAATACATAATGACCTTTAAAATATCAAAAAATTAAGCACTCTATTTTCTTCTATAGCTCAAATGCGTTGTTTAAAAAAAATATTAAAAACGGGAAAGCGTTACATACAGTTTTACCAATTTTATAGAATAGTATAAATTATGAAACCATTTCTTAATTCCTGTTTTCAAGTCCGGTTGTCGTCGGCCGCTTTAAATGTCCTAGAACAGGCCACTTGTTACTTAAGGTTCTCCCATTTCCCTTTGTTAATATACCCGACAACCGCTGGGTCCTTTAACTGTTAAGATGCATTATGTCGTGTAATCCACCGACTCTTTAAGGTAGTTAAAAACGTTTCCTCACCTTACGCTTCTTCAACTTGAAATGACACTCAAAGGCAGCATATGCGCAAATTTTGAACACATGGCAAAGAGCATAATAAACAATTAAAAGAATAACTTTCTGCAACCGCACACATTCACACAAAAACTTGCTTCGTTCATTTGTCATCATTAGTAACTTGTAGGGTGTGACCTTCATCAAGAGCAGGAGCACACAAAAAGATACAACCGAAAAAAGAAGAAAAAGGTACAGTCCCCTTTACATGTGTGCCGAACGTCGTCACATCGTTCAAGCACAACATCAGTCTCCATTGCTATCAGTGCTGCTAAATTTATTTTAAAATGTGAAAGGCAAAAATTGAATAAGCCAAAAAAGAAACCCAAATAACTACAAATAGAGGAATCCAATTGTTCCTTTTTGGTTCACTCAGTTTTTTAGCTTTTTCTTTTGCCTTTCGTAAAATAGAAACACATAAACCAAATAGGTAACTTAAATAATATTTTTGTTGGTCTTGATTTACAGAGCAGTCGGTAAAGGGTTAACCTTTGTTGAGTGTGTGTCTGCCTGACACTGTGTACCCATATGTTTACTATTTGGTTACAAGTGTGCTTCTCATATAGACACAATAGAAAGAATGTAGTTTTTCTTTTACCACGATTCACTTCTGTTGTAATGGGTTAGCTTGAAGTCAACTAAAAGTCAGCACACACAACGTCTAACTAAACTATTTTAATATAATGTTCCGGAGAGCCAGTTTTAAAATGGCAAAATAAAAAATTTACTTTTAGTTTACTACTTCTTTACTTTAAATATAATTTATTCTTACACTGTTTCTCAGCACTTTTTAGTAAACTGTAAAACACGAGCAATATCGTTGAAGGCCACATGTAGGTGAATCGCAGGAACATTGTAACACATAAGAGGAATATAAACGACAAATAGTTACTACAAGCGCAACTACTATAATTGAAATAACTTTTGCTTTCTTAGAAGGACTGTTTCTTTTGAAGATTAGAATAGAAAAGTTTAAGCGCAATATGCATGAAGATACATACATAAGATATAAGCAAAAAAATAAAAAAATCGAAACCATATTAGCAACCTCCACTTGCAGATTAAACATTTTTAACAACTAAGATAATAAATGTGAAGTCTGAAGTGGCTATACAAAGCAAACAGAAATTACCATGACAAGATTGCAGTACCTTGAAGACGCACTTTAAGATAGGCATTACTACTTCCGTAAAACCTAGACCATCTAAAAACACCGATTAGGTCTATTCTAGTGTGTTAACTAACTAATATGCTAATGCATTTCTAAATTATGAAAACACTTTCCGTTAATATCTTCCGGTAGAGCCTGAAGCACTTTTTTTCTGCATTTCGCCTCTCGTTTTTGTATCCAAATTTTTATGGGCCTTTTAACATATAGGATTTGCTGGATTTCATAGCATATCTTTAACACAGAATTCTATGAGCTCCAGCAGAGAATCGGAGCCAGTAATTTATTAATTTTTTTTTTTTGGGTTATAAATTGTCTTAGAAATTTTATGGCAAAGATAAAATAACATTTATTGCATGAAGTACGTAAAAACTAAATGATATTCCTAATGAAAACTACAAGATAAAAACCGCAGTACAAACAAAAATTGCGTAAAATTTCCGTTTCCGACTTATTAACATCTATTTCCGTCGAGAGATAACACGTAACACTACAAGCACACGCCAACACACACACAATAATATAAATTGAAATCAATGCAATGATTTAGGAAATTGTAAAATTGTAGCGCCTCGGCAAACATAAACAACAAACAAATAAAAAAATGAAAAGACTGCAAACAGAATACAAAAAGTACAAAAAGTGGCTTCCGACCATGAAACAAACACAGCGCGGCCAGCAGCCAGTGGCCATTAAAACGAAAAACAAAACAAAAAAAAGACGAAAAGCCAAAACGTCATTAAAACCAAATAGCCAACAAACGCTCGGTCAAATGCTCAAACATTTGAATGCAAGCACATACAAAAAGGGCAGCTAATTCCAATTTTATGAGCAGAGATTTAAAACTTGTTTGCCGCCGCAAACATTTGCAACAGCAGCGGCAGCATCTCAATGCAATTTGAATGGCGTCATTCATTTTTTGGGTTTTTGGGGTCATCCTGCCAATGCGATTCGAATTTCTGTTTTTGTTTGCTGCTGGTTTTCCAGTTTTCTCATGCACGAACCAGAAGCCAAAAAGCTAACGATTTACTGGCAACCAAGAAAAAACTTGAATAAATGAACGAGCGAATGAGCAAAGCCTGTGGCTAGTTTAAAAAATCATTTGGCTGTGGTTGCTTTTGATGCCGATGCCACTGACGCTATTGTTGTTTTTGCCCCTGCTGGTCTGGTAGAAAACAAATAATTCTTATTTGCTACAATCACGACACTGCCTGCCGCAGCATGGTCACTTTGGTTGTCGGTTGTTGACAACTTGGACATTTTGACCGCTAGTTCAATGTGCATCATGCCTGCGTGTTATAATTTTCAAACATTGCGAAGGAAATTTCATCTGCAGTAAGTCAAAAGTCAGCAGTATTAAACTCATTTCACTCTTTCTTATACAGGAACGCACATAACCAGCAGCAACACCAGAACGTACTGCAAGAATTTTGTACCAACGCCCGAGAATATGTTAGCATTTTTGGTAAGCCAAAGATAATTAAGCTTAGCAATCCCTTGAAAAAGTACCATATTTATGTGAATAACCTGAGTGAATGAGTGACTGCCCTCGACCAGCCGTGAGCCTAACACTCTGCTTAAGAACAAGCTGCTTGACTGCTTCTTTGCTTACATGCTATACTAAATTCAACGCCGTTAGCAATGCTTAAACGTACATCAGTTTCGTCACAGCTTTATTGTAGACAACGAGAACGACAACGACAAACTCGACTAATTGCTAGCCACAGGCATTTTAAGACATTTTGACTTCAGTCTCTTAGATAAATTCGTCTGTGTGTACTTGTACCTCTGTGTGAGTGTGTGTACATGTGGAAGCAAACAAGTGTAAGTTTATTTTCGACGCTTGCTTTCAATTCAGCATGTTAAAATAAACATAAATAATCCAATCAACGAATAACTTAAACGTCTAATTAAAGTAACTCACGCCTTACAATACCTCAACTGGTTTTCAAAAGGATATAGGAAAACCTTTAAATGGCTTAGCTTTTTGTTTCATTTTACTACATTTCGAAACCACTGGAAGGTGCGAAATCAATATTGGATTGTAAATACTGACTTATAATAATTTCTAGCATTCTCGTACACACGGACAGCGAAACAGTTTGAAAGTTTTCAGCACTTGAGCGGATCAATAGGTCGGTGGGTTTAGAATTTCACAGAATCAATAGGGTTCCTATCAAAGGTCCCTCATCACACGCCTAATTTGAAGTCACATAGTAGCGAAAGTTTTGGTTCCATAAAGTGGTAAATCTTACTAACATGTGGAAATTGGTAGCATTTATAAGCCGACAGAGATGGAAGTATTTTAAGTACATATAACAGAAACGGTGAAAGAATAAACCGCATACCAGAAAAGCAAAATTTACTGCGTGCATAGCGAAGACCAAAGAAAAGGAAAGGACAAACAGAGATAAGGTTGAGGTGATCGCAGTTGTACTCAGTTGTGGGCAGTAGCGCTAAAAAAATAAACAACGGGAGGAACGAAATAGAACACAACAACAACAGCAAACAGCAAATGTCCTTTGGGCAAGACGTTTTGATAGTTATTGACAAGACGGACGTTACCTACATTTACGAACAACATGCATCAAGCCAATTCTGACAATTCATGCTAAGGACCCTTTTAAAATAACTGCCAAGAGACTTTTAAGGCAGTGATGTTTAAATAAATGTGGTAACAAATTCCAGGTACTTCCGACCTTCCCCCTCCACTCGAGATCAACTAACACTTTTCTCTTTATTTTCTTCTTTATTTCTCTTCAACATTTCTCGTCTAATCCTTCCATCACGTCTTAGCTCCTTACGGGGATCAAAGTGCGGTTTGTTGCATTAAAAACACTAATCCGAATTTCTCAAATTTCCATCATATATGAAAATCATATTGCCTAACACATTTATTAGGGCAGCGAAGAACAACAAGATTGGTTTCTCCGTCAAAATTCTACAATTATTTCCTTGAAAAGGAAAATAATTCAATCAATCAACGGATAATATTATTAGACCTCACCATTTACGCCAACAAGTGATTTCCATCTATGCAAAGCATAGATATATACATACATATGTACCCTTAATGGAGAAATTCCATGAATTGGTCTACAAATTCCCGCTCTCCTATTTAAAACCAAAAAGCAAGACCTTAGCTCTGGCTACTATTACTTTACTGATACAACCACCTTTTTTGATATCCTCGACAAATCTGATTATTTAAAAGAGAATCACAAAATTGAAAATAAGTTATACCTAGAAAATTGAGGAAAAAATATAGTATAAGCATGATGTTGAGAAATAAAAAGTTTTTTTTTCAAAAAAACTCTCTTCCATTGCAAAAGTCATTAACTTACTGATCGGCTTTCAAAAGTTGGCAATAATAATTTCTAACAAATGTTTTAGCACCTCAAAGCATTACATTAGAAATGCATCTCACTCACACAAATCTAAATATTATAAGTTACTACCATGTAAACAAAATAACAAGGCAATTTCTACAATACTAAGGATTAAGTTAATAGATTTATGTACTTCTGTTACTCCTTTTCCATTCCTATCACCCAATGGCTTGCAGCACTTAATTGAGTTACTGACATTCAGATATTCTGAAGCTGACTTAGCAAAATGTCTTGTAAACGACTTTACAAATAGTTGTGTGTTTCTGTGTATATGTGTTCTTGTTTTACTCGACAGTAATTTGTACATTGTTTTCTTAATGCTCGGGGTTGTCCACGCTCATGTCCTTAGTGCAATCAGCTAAACAAATGCATTCATCATCTCTTAATGCTTTGCAACTCTTTGTATACATGTATTCTTATAGCAACTCGACTCTATTTTATATAGTTTTGCTTGGCAATTAATTAATTACAGTTATTTTAAAACTTATTCAAATTGCATTGGTGCCAACAAAATCTTCATTATATAATGCAGGCGAACTGCAAACTTAACCTAACCTTAAATTTTTTTAATTTTTTTTTTCATATTCAATAATTTTTGGCATCTTCAAAAGCTTCGTTTCACAACACAACTGAAACAACATTTTCTTCAAATTTTACTTTTTAAGCAAGAAACAGGGTTATCCAATTCAAACTTTCTAAAAAAAGTTTTTACCCCGAAAATCACAACATTATTCTTCTTAATTACCATCGAATAACTACTACACATGTGCAACGCCTCAAAGCAAAGAACATTTGGTAGCGTAAATTTCATGTTACAAGTAGTCCTATAACAGTACAGAAAGCTGCAGAATAACAATTGGGGCAACTTAAATTTAAGTTATGTAAAGATGCAAGCATATACGCATAAAACTGTGCGACGTTGTCGTTTTTAGCGTTTAATAGAAGTTTTTCTGTCGTTTAATTCATCTCAGTTTATCTCACTCATGCCGCTCATCCACGTAAACCTTCGTAATTCGCCTATAACCCATGTCAATGCCACAGCTTGCTCAACACGCTTCATGTTGCCACCTGCTCATGTCGTCTGCCTTCATCATGCCTGTTTTGAACATCTTGTCAAGTATTCGTCAGTACTATTTTTTGTACTTTGCGAGTACTTTTTCCCCCAATTTATATTTTTGCACCCCGTCATCATCGTCATCATCGTCAGTTTCAGCAATGCGGTCACCATCATCAGCATGAGGACGATGATCGTTTTTATGGCTGTTGTTGTCGTTGGCAACAAACTTTCAACTTTCGCTGGCAACAAAAGTAAATACTCCATGTGTACGTAGTTTTCATGTGTTTTACTATACGCCTTTTCCGGTATTATTTTTTGGTATTTTTTATTTTTGGCAAGTCTTTTCAAGTGCACTGCTAATGTTTATTCAAATGATTCACGAACTGAATTTAAATGGTGAGAGTTACAAGAGCGAATGCAGCCAACTGAGTGCGCATAATAGAGACGGCCTGATATAAACATTTTAAGGGCTTTAAGTTCATCTTAGTTTGTAGTTTAATATTCAATTTGCATTACTTTGAAGTCTGTTCTTTCATTTAAAACGTAACAAGTATACAACAAATTCTAGTGCGACAAGGGTTCAACCGCAGATGGAACTCAGATATTAAATATACAGCTACCAGTTTGAGCTCGGAGGCAATCACTCAATTATACAGCATACAAAACTTATAACGAAGCTCCTCTTTGTTCGTTGACGAAGCCTTTGACAAGATGTGGTACAACTTACAAGGTACAAATGTCTTATATACGATATGCGGATGTTGTTGCCACCTATTGCCTAAGAATTAAATACATACACGATAAGGCCCTCAACAACAAAATATGCTTCTGTTGTATTGTGTTTTCAATAGCTGGGTCCGCACTTTGACAGCTTATTTCTCTATCCGTTCAGGTGGCAACGCTATAAAGCGCTACACCATTCAGCAACGCGTCGAAGTTCGTAAAACTTACTATACATATTTGTGTTCCTTGCGCCAAACTTTGAATTGCTTTGTCAACAAGCAAAATTGCCGCATTTGGGGAGAAAGTAATCCGCGGCAGTATCTAGAGTCTCCACTACATCTTGAAGAACTTTCTGTTAGGTGGGGATTTTGGTCGGTCGGCGTCAAGAGGCAAGGTAACTCTTAATGAAGTACGATATCGGGCCATAGCTACTGACTGGATGGGATAGATATGAACGGTATGTGGTTCCAGCAAGATGGCGCACATCGAACGCTACCATTACAAAACGCTACAGTTATTGCAACAAGACTTTCCATAATGAGTTATGTCCCGTAGAGGCAATGTGGAATGGCCGTGGAATGGGGCTACGTTAATTCGCTAATTTATGCCAATAAACCACCAACAATTGAAAAACTCAAGAACGACATCATTGAAACCACGGAAGAAATCCAGCCCGACTTATGCAACAGAGTGATACAAAATTGGACCTATTGGATTTACTCTTGCAAAATAAGTCGCGGAGCTTTTATTGCATAACGTACAAGGTATGTTAGGTAGATGATATAGTGGTCAAGTCAAGCACACAGCTCAAGTACAAAAAAAAGGAGAAAATGTTTGACTCCAACATTAGTATGAGTAACAAGCACGTCAGCTATAGACTACGAAACGAAATTGAAACAATTACATCAAAAACCGTGTCCCGTTGCTATTTTTTGATACCCGATCAAAACGGAGATTTAGTTCGTTGGCCATTTGGCCAAAGCATTCAATTTATGTAATCCAAACTGTTGAATTTGTCAATGTTACTCAACAAACAGTTTTACAATTTTTCATTAAGGATTGAATAAAAATAGGTATTTGAATAAATTATATAAATCGCTCTTAATTCACGCTGTACTTATTTGTTTCAAATATTTACGATATTTGAATAAATTCATTCATTGCCGATGAATATTAGTTTTTATTATTATTTTTTAAATATTTTATTTTTAACGTGTAACATTTTAATTGTTGGCATCAATGCAACAATTATTTACTTTATTTTATTTCATTTACCTTTTTTTTTTCTTTGTTTTTACACTTGCGAATTTAAATAACTGCAACCATGTGCTCAATTTTGCGCATTATGGGTCAACTACGCGTACTTTCGACAAATAAAGTTAAAGTGGCGTTGAACTTGAATGCGGCTTATATAAGCTTTACTTGACAGCTTAATATGCACCGGCTTGAGTGTTGAGCATTAACTTGTCGGTCTGAGGCATACAAGATTAGAAAAGTTAAAAACAATATCAGAAATGGGAAAAGGTGCAAGTGGCGGAAAATCCCTAGGAAAAGTTATCGCTTTCATTGGCATTTTATGTAAATGTTTTGTTCTTTCCAATCTATATGGTTTTTCAGACTACCATTTACTAAATTATTTATTAATTATGCCAATTATCGTTTTACAATTTTGTATGTGTGTGTGGGTGGGTTAAACACAGCATGATAAACCACAGCAGGTTTATTTACCAGAAATTCAAAAAGGACGGATTCTACTAAAAAAAAGTTTGCTTGTGGTTAGTTTGGTTTAACTGTAAATTAATAATATAATTTAATTACATGTACAGCGAAAAAATACATACATATACGTAAAACAATTATTACTTCTTCCTTATCAAATTGACGAAGTGTAAAAAAAATTGATAGGCAAACCGCATATTAATGAGAAAATCGAAAACATAACCCACCTACAAAATACAAAAAAAAATTATATTTGAATAACAAATAAACAGTAAGAAAATAATTTAATAGCAGTGAATACAAGTAAGTATGTTGAATAAAAAAAAAAGAAATTAACCGAGACAAGGATTTAATTTTTTACAACATTTTTTCATAGTACATATAAAAAATAAAACTTTTATTATTATTAATTTTATTTTATGTTTTTCTCAAGAAGGCCACATAATACAATTACAAGCATTAAACTAATAGACCAGAAAAATATAAGTGCACCCATTTTATAAACTTGCTCAGCTAGGCGTATACGTAACTGAAAATTAGAGCAGCCCCCGACAGAAGAACTACATTAGTCAAACCATAAAAAAAACACTAAACCTGACACATAAATGGAGACACACTCAGTGGTAAGCCTACCCAGCAAACAGTTTCTCTATTCAAAGTTTTTCTAAGCGATCATTTAACAGCCTAATAACATATTATTATTTCAACCTGCTCGTTTTCGGAGCGTCCCCTAAGAAGACTCCGATGGGAGTCTCACTCGGTATGGCGTAAAGAACAATAAACACGAAGACTCTGAAGTCATAATAAAAAGTTTTAAGAATGATCACATTTAATTCGAAATTTCGACCATTATTTTGTAAATAATCAATTCATAAATCTTAAAGGGCTCTTCAATGTATGGGAGCAGTACCTTGTCATAAGAATCTAACTCTTAGATTAAAAAAAACGCTTCTTTAAAGTATTGTGTGTTCAGAAAGACCTAAAAGCTTAGAAATGAGCGACTTGTGGTTAGCTGGGTATATTCAGATTTTGACAAATAATAAAGAGAAGGGAGATAAACCAAACGAAGAAAGCAGGATTACGAGACTAAAAATTGTGAATGGCTTTGCAATAATAAATCCAAAGGATATTATTGCGACTAGTGACTTACAAAAACCACCAAAAAAGCTGTAAATATCATATAAAGCATTTTCGTAATAAGTAGGAAGATCCAAAGTCGTTGTAAGTCAGTTCTACCACAAGTTGACTACTTCATGGTGTGCAAAACTATACACCCAGTGAAAAGCGTACTCATCATTGCGCTATGACATAGCTCAACCAATTTGAAAACTAAACAAAAAATTGTTTTAAGTTCGGGTTTGCTGAAGTTGTAATACACTTCACGAATTTATTCTGGTTTATAATATACTAACTGGACGCAAAACGTTGTTTTGCCGTCAAAGAATGTTTGTGCATTTGTTATCTGTATTTAATCTATATTTAAAATTGGAAGTATGTTCGTTTGTTCATTTGTTTATCTGTCCGTTATGGACGCCGAAACCGCTGTACCGATTATGATAACATTTTCACAGAACCTCAATAATAGCCTTTAGAAGGTTACTGTGAATTTTGGTGCGAAAAAATCGTGGAATTCACTATATATTAAGACTGTACAGATGCCGCTCAAACTGTGCAAAGTCTAAATGTTCAAATATTCGAATGAAAAAAATCGAAAAATTTAAGATTGCGAAATCCCACCCAAAAAATCAAACACTGAAAGATCAACGAAAAAATTGCAGCAGTAGACAGAGCGCAGAGCTATTGGAAAAACCGTAGAGCGAGACGTATGCGAAGGCAGCAACGCGCCAGTTACCTGCTAGTTATTAATAGGAAATAATGTAATTAAACATTTGGGTTTTATTACAGGAATTAACGTAATTCACAGAACAACTGATTAAATATGGTAAACAAAATGAGGGGGTATGTTACTTACAAATACCCATCATAAGCGGCAATTTAATATTCAAACTTAAATTTCCAAATTCATAATCGATATGCCAATATTGTGGAAAATGTGAGTTAAGTTTTGGGGCAGAGACTTTTTGGTTGCAAAGAGATTTTGGTTTCGCATTAATGAGCGTTTTGACATAGAATTGAAAAATATAAATAAAACCATCCTAAGATCATCTACCAGGTCCAAATAAAAACACAAACCAGAAGAGTTCGAAACTAACCGCAGTTAAAAATCGTATCTCGGTAGTTCCTATAGACCGAGAAAACACCCGTCGGCAACAATCGCACATACGATTATGATGTCCTGATCAAGATAAAGTCAAATTTAATCTCATTAAGTTAAAAAAATATAAATAAAGCTAATGGAAAACTACTATCTACTAATCCCAGGATTTCCATATTTTCCGGATTGATCTGTATAATTACAAAATAAATTCATCTAAATAACAAAATATTTCATATAATTAAGGCCTATAAGGGTTATCCCACATGGTAATCAGATCCGGCCAATTCAACAGAGATTATTGCAAACAAAAATTGATGGAAAATTTCTGCACTATTACCTAAAAACTTCCATCTAGTTTGAGTATATAGACGGAAAGACGAAGTTGGCTACATCATCTCATCTCGTCCAGCTATTTAGGTTTGCGATGTTTCGTTTACTGTGTTGCTAACTTAATAACAAATTCATAATACTATTTATATCTTGTAGATAATAAAAGGACGAACTTTCGCAATATTAGAACTAGCTTTTTTAGTCTCAGGCAACTTACTTCACTTAGCTGTGTTACTTAACTTTTAGCAGTTTTAGTAATGAAATGATGACACCAAAGAAAGCAGTGTATGTGTGTCAATAGAAAGAGAAAAACAGAGAAAGAAAAAACAGCTATTTAGTCAATCTGCCCATCCGCTTTAAACAAATACCACTTTTGTAATGCATCTGTTGTCTTTTCTCCTTCTTATTCCTCACTGTTATCCTTTTATCGAGCAACATTGTTGTAAATATGGTGTGTCTAGTAATAATATATACAAAAGGGTTCCATTTTGTAGCTTTTTGTTAGTTCTTATTTACACTTGGCGCAATTCCTTGAGAATTATGTGGGAGCTATAGTCCATATATGCAATCTATGGACTATATATATTTATATATTATATATTTTTTGTAACACATTTAAAATAGTTTTTATGAAATGTTATATTAAGATCTTAGAATTGATTCAAACTGATGTCTGCTCACTTACAGTGTGTTTTTTTTTTTCTCGATGAACCAACTAAGTCGTTTACTACACCCGCACTCATTGAACTCCTATCATGGCCCTTACTTGAATTCAGTGTCGTCAGCTCGGCTACCTTACTCTAACTCCCACAGACTGCTTGACGACGCAATTGTTTTATGGTGAAGATGATGATAATGGCAACGAGTGATGACGATGGTGTTGAGTAGTTAGAGTAGGCGGCATCGGTCGAACTCTGACTCACCATTGTTTTCATTTTGAATTGTCACTGTTTCTACTTCCTTCATTCTATAGTTTTGTTTAATGTCGCTGTGTTTGTTTGAACCCCTTTGTGATTCCTGTACTTTTCTTTTCGATCTTTTCTGTTTTGTTTATTTGTTTGCTGTGTGTTCTTTCTTTTTCGTTCTTGTTTGGTAAGTTGGTTGCATGGGTTGTTTGCCACCAGACTCGACGGAATCTTTTGCTTTTCGTGCTTTCGGATCACGTGCCGCAAACAATGATGACAACCAGCACCGAATAAGACAAGCTAAAGAACCAAGCAGACTATCTTTAGCCTTTAACACTGCCAACAATGACAACGGATTTTTAAACGGAAGCCAAGCAGCAAAGGCGTTGCGATGTGAAACGTTGAGGACCAGTTATCATCGTCATCATCGACATCGTCCTCATCAGTCACTGTTTTGTATTTTAAGCACATTGTGTACCGTTTTTATGTCATTCCTCATCATTGTCGACGTCCCCTTAATGCCATCATAGCGGTCTTCGTTTCTCTTGCCTATTTCCTAAAAACAATTTCCGCACTTTTTTCTTTATTTTTCTTTTTGTTTTTTTGTTTCAGTTGTCCCTTAATTAAAAACTCATCACTGCAGCTGTGCCTCAATGTCGGCATTCGAAAGTTGCTGGCCTAGTCATAATCTGCATTACGCTGCACTGCACTCTGTTGTGACTTTGTTGCCAATTTATTGTTGATAATAAAATAAATTTCATAAAATGCGAATAAAGCACTCTCAATGCTTTCAACGACAACAGCAGCAGCAGCGGCGCTTATCAGTCATAATGTGCAGGCATATGACACAATGGAGCTATTCAGCTATCCCTCTCACTTCGTATACAATTTTTAAAAAACATTTTGATATAGTGGCTGTCCAAGATCTACGCGAGCGCACCCGCTTCGTTTTCAGTGCTAAAAAGCACTTGGGTATGCGGCATTTTGAGTAATTACACAGGTCAACAGCATCAGCTTAGCTGCCTCATCTTTCATACACAAAACTGTAAAGTGCTTCTTAAAAATTGTATGACATTTTAAAACACTGCCCACTCCTTTCACTCATTTCTCCCAAGTGACAATCACATATCCTTGGTTTGCGCGAAGAGCCCATTAAAATGTCATAAAGCAGCAGTACTTAACTTCATATCTTCTAATCTTTGGCCTATATTTCATTGTAAAATTTTTCATTGTTGTTGTTGTTATTTTCGTTGTGGCCTTATATGACGAAAACATTATAAATTTTCTTGTTTTGTATATTAAAATGTTCTACAGTAAGTGAATAATTTTTGTTTAATGACGTTGATAAAACTGCACAGAGAAAAGCACATATTTTTTAAATTCAATTTAAAATAACATAAATTTGTATTAGGTTTCGTTATTTTATATACTACATAAAAATTTGTTTAAAATGGGCATATTACACAGAACAATTTTTTTTAATACCTTACCCCCAACCAGCCAGACCACTCAGTGGATTACAAATTGTAAATTAAGAGATTGGAAATCGTTTGTGCACCGAAATACAAAGTAAAAAATTGACTAAGAATAATTTCTAAGTTTATGTCTCTAAATCAATTAAATGAAAAACCTCTTGGTTTTCCTATACCCGACGATATTTTACCTCTTTCGATAAATAAGTGCCAGTTACGTCTTATGCATCCATATAAATCATAATAAATTATTAATAATGACGAGTTATGTCTCATGTGTTAACGTTGGACCGATTTTGAATTCCCGAACGAACGAATTTAATTTATCCCATGTGATATTACAAACTTATAAAGTCATATTGCGTAAGACAATGTAAATGCGAATAATATGGTGTTCCTTCCACCACCTCCAAAAATGCAATATTTGAGATTGTTTATTTTAGCAACAAAAGTGTATTAGATGTATTGAAACGAATGGTATTGAAAGTGAACAAATATAATTTGACCTTTTCAAAGAGATAATCCCCAGAATCATAGCAAGTCAAATTGAAAATTTCTAATTAGTGTTACTTAAGCTGTTCTTCTTCCCTTTCTATTATATTTTAAATTGTCCCACATGTCTCATGCATAAAATATTCATTTACTTGAAAATCCATTTAAATTTCTAATTAATATGACAAACACACAAAGTATGCACATATATACTTTATACTAAATTTTGGAGCCTACACGCTTCACAAACATACACATACAGTGCTGCAAATATTTATAAACTCAAAAAGTTTTTGCTATTTTTTTAAACCTATGCATATATGTAAACAATTATTTTTTTCAAATTAATTTCATTTGCAAGTGTGAGTTATTAAACAAAGTAAATGAAATTTAAATTTATTTAAATTTGAAGAAAAGAGGTTTTACAAAAAAATTAAACTTTTAAGCTGCGAAAAATTATAAATTCATATTTATTTTTATATCAATACTTGGTCAGATCGCCTTTATTTTTTATACCGTCAAGCACAGGGATCGGTATGCTGTCCCCAAAGCGGATCAATGGATTGCTTTCCCGGTTCATAAATTTCTGGCCAAAACCTCGGTGGTTAGCAGAAGAAAGTAAAACAGACTAAAATTTACAAGAAGTGGGGGTTGCTGTTAATTAACCCTTGCTATTAATTAACAGCAGCTCCCCCTTTGTAGCCGTTAGGATTTGAACAGTTACTCTTGCCAGCGCAATTACTGCCACCAACAGTATTCAATAAGGTTTAAATATGGACTGAGCGTGGGCCAAGGCAAAACAACAATTCCGTTGTCCTCAAACCATTTTCTGTTGACCGAGCAACATGGGTAGAAGGATTGTCTTGTTGGAAGACAACGTCATTCTCTCACTCATCCTCCGTGAGTGTCAGCATTAGCACTACAATTTTGAAAATCATCTCCTGATATCTGCTAGTGTTTAATCTGGTGGTCGGAAAAGCCACTCCCTATCTCAACACCTTTTGAGCGGGGCCCATTGTATTATGCTCCCAACAGAATGACCCCTTCGAGGCATGATGAGCCTGCATTGCCTCAGTTATGCCAATAATATTTTTTTGCAAAAAAATTCAAAACCAAGTGACAAAAAATTGCTGAACACTTTCTGAAATCGATTGATTTCACTTGCAATCTCTCTTTGAGTTTTGACAAACCTACTGTAATCAATTATTCAATGTTTTTCCACCTCCGGCAAACCTCCGGGACAGACCCAGGGCATTTTTCCTAAAAAATTTCAAATTTAAGATTTCTTATTTTGTTTGAATTTCCCTACCTTTCAATTAATTTGCGCTCAAAATACTTTAAACTGTAAAATTTACCAATTAACGACCATGAATTGAGAGAGTTTATAATTATTCGCATTTCGCAAACCAAGATTTCTAATGTTTTATTAATAATTGTATATAAGACTAATCAAGCTAAATCAATTGATATGGAAAATAAGTGCTTCCTGGTTCAACTACAGTAAAATTATCAATAACCCAGCAAAACAAATTAAATGAAACAAGTGATAAAACTTCTTGAGTGTATAATTATTTGCAGTACGGTATATACCTTAGAAGAAGTTACGTTTTGAAGAAAGCTTGAAAATATTCGGCCTTGTCTATTGTCGGTCTCATTTAACTTTATATTCTTCAAGCATATCAGAACAATTATTTGTCCTTAGGCTAATATTAACTCCTTTTAACATTTAATTAAAAAAATAAAAAATCATTAATTAAATTATTAATGATAATAATAACAATAACGAATGTAATTTTACAAATTTTATTAAAATATCCCAAAACATACACGATGAGAAGGAACAGAAATAACCCCAACTCAAATCAACTGAAAAGCACCACTCAAGCACTTCAAATATGACCACTTTTGATGGCATAAGTACTAAAAATTTAGTACAGAATCGGAAGTGTGCCACAGGTCAATTAGAAGTGAGTAAGTTAGTGAGAGTGTGCCAAGTGCCAGAAATATTAGCTTTATTTGAAAACTATGTTTATGCATGTGCAAGTATTAATTAAAAACTGCTTAGTAGTCGTCGTCATCGTCGACGATGAAGGGATATTAAAAACTTACTCAGGGACTGACGAGAATCTCTTGATATAAAAATTACGAGCATGAAGTCAACACATCAAAATGCACAGTCAACATTAAAATGGCGGCGCCGACGACGGCGGCAATGGTGGTAGACAGCAGCGTATGCTAAATGAGGAAAACAGAAAATAATTAAAATAACAAAATTCGCTGAGCGAAGAATGTCAAGTTTTATATAACAAATTCGGTTTATTTTATGACTAAGTGAAGACACTTCGTAAAATATCTTTTATGCACTTTATTATTTCTTCGTTCGAACGATCATTAATTAAATTCTGGTACATTAATCTTTAATCTCTTATATTGCTAATTGAAGTACACAACTTTCACAAATTTAACTAGTGAAATCACCTTAGATCACGCAATTGGTTTCCAACAGAAATATTCGTTGTCAACCATTACACAGAAGAATGGTGAGGAAAAGTAGCAGGGGCAGATTGTAAATTCCTGCTATCTGATGTAAGGCAGGTTTTACTTCCTATTAAACCTTAATAGGATAGATTCTATAACCTTTGATGATATCTTAACAGATAAAAACAGGAATTCAACTTGAACATCCTATCCGGTCTAACGAAGCTTACCATACATATAATATGTAAAATTTTATGATAGATCGCTGTGCTGTTAAAAAATTTATTCTGTATATTATAATGTTCAGAGGACACACAGTCAATATTAATAATATTTTAGTATTATACCTACATATATGAAATTCTGCTGTACGGATGTTTTGAGCCAATACTCCTACTAAACGGTTAAATCTATTTCGATGAAATTTTCTGAGTTTTTTTTGTGTGGATTCCTAGATGGTTTAGATACATGTTTGGATCCGGTAGGTAGCGTGGTTGTCGAGATACAAACAGTTATTTATCACTTTTTTTTAAAATTTTTTCATTTGGCTAGAAATACTTTACTTTCTGAGGGACTGCTAGCTTGTTATAATGTGTACTACGACAAAGGACAGCTGGGCAAGTTCTACTACTTTTAAGGTAGGACATTTTCATAGATAATAAACTAACACAGCGAAGTTAAAACTCAAAACTTCTGCAAACTTCCTTCATTTCTTTCTATTTCCTACTGCATCTGGTATTATTTATATAATATCTTACTGTTTGCTAAATCGAATTTCCATATCACTAAACAATTAACTAAAATGAGCATTTCGAAATCAGGTTTTGCTAGATTAAATTTCAGCTAAAATCCGTTCAATAAAACTTCGACAGCTCAGCGTTTAGCTCAGCTTTACAGTAGAAACATTAAGCTTTTAAGCAGCTACTTTAATTTTTTTTATTATATTTTTTTTGTAATTTTTCGTAGTGGCTCCAACGAATCTTTATATAATATTTTAAGCAGATTAACGCGCTGAATTACCATGGCAAAACAAGATAAGCTGTAGGTTTTTACGTGAGCAAGATAAATTTGGCACATGGAAGCTTAAATAATAGTATCCTAATGCGTATATTCACCAACTCACGATTAAAATACATAAATAACAGATCTTCGAAATTGTTATTTTCTTGATTGCTAAAGAGCCAGAGAGGCTACAAAAAATATATATATAATATAGTAATATAAAAAAAGAGAAAAGCTACAAAAATTCATCAAAGTAATTTAATTTTGAAAGTGCATGCGTGCAGCAAGTTGGGATAAAAAAAAATTGCGCAAGTGAAACCGTAAGCGAAATAAAAATTCATTTAAGTTGGCTACACACACGCGTCGAAGTTTTCACTCACCAAAGTGAAAAAGTTTCGCTATTGTGCCAAGTCTGCTTTGCAATTCGCCAAGTGCAGGAGAGGCGTCCAAGTCAAGCAGTGCCTTCAGGTATGCAATGAATAACGCGCGAAAATATAGTTTTCACGTGCATACGCGCGACATGTTGCGTTGCATATGCGTAATAATATTTTTGAATTGAAGCAACTTTGCCAGAGTTGACAAACTCTCATATACGTTTTTTGAGTGCTAAGGAAAAAAAAACCTTTTCTTGCTATAAAGTAACAACAGGAAAAGCAACGGGTGTAACTCTAATTTAATCACAACGTAATTTAAGTTTTAAGCACCTAAAATTACAGCAAATTATAAAAGCTGCAAATCAAGAAACACCAAACGAACCAACTTAAGTTCGTCGGTAGCGGCCTTAGTGTCAGCAATTTACGTAAGCTCCCTGACCGAACGGGTAAGTGGCATAATTTCATATGATGCCTACTGTGTGCTGCTTCATTTTCACATTCTCTCTTCTTCTTTCATTCTTATAGTCATTCTTTGGCATTGCAATTACCCACAAGACGTTTAACTCAGCTTAGGCGTGGATTTCTTTATATTATTAGCTTTGCTTGAAACTCCTTCAGAGGACTTTCGCTCGTCAGCGGTTACTTAACTTAAGTGCCACAAGTTAAGTTAGCTGTGGTGGTTGGTACAATTCTGTCAAAGTGGCACAGCAGGACTGACGCGCGAAGTGTATGGGTGAATGATTGAGCCACTATTTATCTGATGTAGTTGATGATGTTGCCACGCGCCGTTTTACATTTGCATAAATTAAATAAATGTCAAAAAAATCGACGGGAATTGAAATAAAAGAATACAGATAATGTGTACTTCATTTAGCATAACAATTCTGAAGGCTTTGAGATGTGGACTTGTTGCCTTTGGTATTCACAAAGTGGTGAAAACATATGCACTGTGTGGGGTGTAGTAGGAGAGAGGGTACCCGGAAATCAGCAATTAGAGTAAGCATGCAGTGTGAGCAACACTGAATGGCAGAGATTAGAGAAAAACCAGCAGGTAAGCCGCTACAATATGTGTCGCAAAAGCATATTAGTAGTAAAGTTAAGCAGATGTACGTGATAATAGTCTATTTTACTTTTATAGACCAATACTGAAAATACTTCAAAGGCTTTTAAATCTCGACAAATCACATACAAATGCATTTACAAAAAATCTGTTAATTCCACCATTACAATCACTTGCAATATTTGTGAATTGTGCGTTTACACACCTTAAAAGCATACTTCTAAGTCTTGAAGAGCTCTTTACACTCCACTCTCATATTCCTTTCTGATAAATACATTTTCGAGCGTTTTTATTTCATTTTCTGTATATTTGTCCTGTTCTACGCTAAATACTTAAGTGGAAATGATAAATTCATAAAAGCTAAACTCAATGAAAGCGGAAGCACTAATAACTGTAATTATTGTGAAATGTTTTTTTTTTTAAGAAGACGATAGAGAAACAACAAAAAGTGGAAGAAAAAGACAAAAGCAAAAAGTCCTTTGCTTTTTATTGCACAATTAAAATAATTATTTCCGCAACTGCGCATCGCATTACCACTACTCACGCATACTCATTCAAACCAACAAACAACACACCCACTCCCAATCCCTGCCAACATGCTTGAAAAGGACATCTTTATCTTCATTTTCACTTACGCAGCAATTGGAATATTTTTCTTTCTGCAATTTATTTTTCCACACTGCTACACACAAACATAGCTTTTCTACTAAAATCGGAAATATTCTTCATTTGTGAGCATTAAGCGCTTTTTCCGTTTTACTACAAGGACGCCGGAAATGTGCAAGCGTGCAGTGTACATGGACAGAGGCACAAAAATCGACGAGTGAAATCCGTGTAGCAAAAACCGAAAAAGGCGCATCGAAGTGAAGTTTGATTTGACTGCTTTATTTAATCTATTTTTCTTTTGCATTTCATAGTAAGCAAAAAGAAGTCATGGCATAGTTTCAGGCGTAAGCCAATTTGGGAAAGTGTTCACTCGTAAAGCAAACCTTTTAAACATTAACCAATAAACGAAAAATTCAAGCAAGCTTTGTATTGCTAGGCAAACGTCTACTTCTTATAATACGGTACATTTCGTAGTAAAATAAAATATAAAGAAGCCGTCAAACGAATAAATCTGTTCAATGCAGCACTGCTCTTTTATTTCTTTGGAGCGTTTGAATGCAGACATTGTACGCCCGCCTTTGCGGCTATGTCCGGTCGTTTATTGTAGGAGTTTGAGTCTGCAATTCTTATAATCGGAATCCGAAGTAGTACCGGCTTCCGAAGTAGCACCGGCTTCACTCATCGATTAATATAAATTACGCAAAATTAATAACAAAGAGCAAGACATATTTAAAACTTCAACAATGAAAATCACTCCCTTTCCTATGGTCGTCGACATATTTTAGTGCACTCCACAATCTTATTTACCCAGCAGTGCGCCGAACAATAAATTTTAAAAATTTTAGCGGGCTGAGGTAGTCCTTGCCGACAACTCAAGCATAAATGACAAGCTAAAGGCGAAGGACCTTCAATTCTGTCAGTGGCAACAACATCATTTCTCTAGCAGGGTAGCTTGATGAATACCTTCAGAAACGACTTCTTTTATATTTAATTACTTCCTTCATGAGCTTTGAAAATAGTTAAAAAGTTGTATTGCTCGAAGTTGAACGATATGGAAAAAGATACATAATACTTGTTTAGGGGAAGCACTGGTTTGTGCTCCCTGTTTAATACCGTAAACAAAAAGAAAAACGCTGTATTCTCCTTGAATTACAATTTATTTATGAATTTTTATTATGAGGCGCATTTACCTTAAGACAAGCGCGGAGTTAACATAAGCAAGTGTGTAAACGTCGGTGGTTAGCAGAAGTAAAAAAAACTACAATTTACAAGAAGTGAGGTGTTGCTGTTAATTAACCCTTGCTGTTAATAACAGCAGCTCCCCCTTTGTAACCGCTAGGATTTGAACAGCTACTCTTGCCAGCGCAATTACTGCCTTCAACAATACTAATAGGTTACATTTTCAATATTCTTATTTACTCTTTGGTAAAATTTTTAAAGGCTAATTTAAAAAGAATTTAATAATATCATTAAAAGTGTCTACTTAAAATCAATAAAGTAATAAAACTCTCTGCTACGAGGGTACGTTTATAAGTTCGCAAGGTTAGTGGTGACAGTGCTCGTCTAACTCGTATTGAGTTCATGTTCACAACGAATTGTGTTGAGCTATAATAAAGAATAATACTTTTTCACTTCAATCCTGCTATCCTTCAGTCCTTAATTATATATTAAATCATCAGAGAAAAACTGAAAGAGGGTGTTCTCCTTAAACACGACAGTACTTCTATGAACGACGGTTGTGTTCTTTTAGTTGAAATGCATAACGTAGGATTCGTTTGACTCTATAGTATAGATTTATAGATTTGGTTCCGAGCGAGAATTATTTATTTCCAAAAACAAAAACAAATAACTTCCAGGAATAATATTTCCACTACCAACATTAAAAATTTGTTTTTTCAAGTACACTTAAACTGAATTAAACATACGAAAAATGTATTGGAATAGTAGGAGAATACAATGACAACGAAAAATAAATTTTTATTTTTACTTTTACTTCTTCTTCTTTCGAGAATTTTTTAAACGGTTCATTTTCGTTGATAAACACCATAAAATATTTAACATTTAAAAAACTATAAACACGTAGGATTGTGGTAAACTTCTCTACTATCAAAAAGTGATCTTTAAAAAGTGTGTTGCCACAATTAGACTACCTACCGCACACTCATTTAAACCCATAAAACTCGACACATACACAAACGTATGTAATAAATTCGTAATGTAAATAATCTCATAAAACAGTTAAACGAAAATTTCGCAAGTTTTGTTGCCAAGACATATGTTGCCCTTTTTCACTCTATAGGAAAATAACTTGGCAATGGTTCAACACTCGTCGGTAATTCTTGCCAGTTTTGGTGCCGTAATTCAAATTAGACGAAATGTAATATTGCTGGAGCGTATTTACACAGTGGGTCCAAACAAGTTTATGTCACCAACGTGTTCATTAAATCGCAGACCACAACGTCAAAAGTTAATAACTGAGCGACCAACTGGCAAGCAAGTAAGGACCAACAAATAGCTCAAATACGTAGGTCGAAAGTCCTGCGGGTGCTGCAAATTTAAATGTACTTCCCACACAACCGGTTGCTTTATTATCAGCAAGTGGATGAGCAAGTTTCATGGCTGACTGAAAAGAATTGAATTCGTAAAAGCAGAACTTCCATGAACATCAACTGTTACAACTGTGCTGGGGCAAGTGCATTGGGCACAGGGATGAAAAAATAAAAAGAAACAAGTTCAAAGTGGGTAAAAAGCGTAACGAAATGCTGTAAGAAAGATGCTTAGATAAATGGTTGCATGCATCAGTGGTGAAGAGCTGAAAAAACCAACTGTTTATAAAATAAATAAAAGAAGGCCACCAAAAAAGGCAGTCGCAAAAGGATTTAAAAGTATGCATTGCATGAATGCCTAAAACCTGCACTGACTGCCAACAGCGGAAGTTTTCAATTTGAAGCTTACCAGCCTGCCAGGCGGGACGATTTGGGGCGAATTGAGGAAAGCCGAAACAAGCAGCTGCCGCAGGACGCAGAACTTAACAAAAAAGTGTATCTTTCTTGGTGCTTGCAATTTTCTTCGCTTGCCACTTGCATTCCACAAGATAGTTACACCGAAGATGGACAGAAGGACAGAAAAACAGTCAAACGGATGGGGCCGAACGCCAACGAAGCAAAAGTAATTTATTTCTTTCTGCGGTTTTTAACCACATTTTCCACTTTGTACTGGTCAAAAAAGAAAAAAAACGCACACACATACACAGAAAAAAAAAACCAATGAAAGAACCTCTATTAAAATGCCGGCCTTTGGCTATGAACAAGCAACCACTCAATATACTAGTGAGGACGAAATACATTTCAGAGTTCACATTCTTCTAGCTGCTGCTCTATGCGCCATGTTGAATTCCGATAAAAGCCGATTCAAATAAATTTGTGTACATTTCTTTTTCGATTTGAGCGCCTTTCAGAGAGCTCCTGCAACTTTTTCTCTCGAAATTGCATTTGAACCACACAAAAAAAGACACAACGTCGAAAACGTTCACCTACCTTTTATCTCTTTTTTCCACCTTTTTTTAGAACGCAAATTGCTTCGTTATTAAGTTATGTGCTGCCGTCGTTGTTACTGAAGTCCATGTCGTCACTTGCAGTTAGCTGGTGGCAAAAAACTATTCTGATAGGGTGAGAAATTCGATGGTGCGTGAGAGCGCTTTTTATGGGAAGTGTCATCGTAAGTTTTTGCTATAACTTGTATTTGCTAATAATACTTGACAGTATAGAATACTCCTGGCTTATTTGTCAAAAGGAATTTTTGGGTAAATTTGGATAAAACCGTGAAGGATAATTATATATAAAAAGTTTATAAATTACAAAAGGGAAGCTTGACGCATCAAATCAGAAACATGGTTGTGGGTTCTTCTAGCTACTACAATCGTATTGGGTCTTTTATGAAATGTCGCTTTAGATTATAGTTCAGCCATGTTGACTACTCTTGCTTACTATTTTTACAGAAAGAAAATCAAAATATAGAAATATATAGAGCAATATCCTAAAGCCTTAGACGTAGTTGGATACAATCTTACTGTAAATCACATGACGAAACAAACGTTTAAGTTGCATATTCTCTAAAAGCGAGCAACGTTTGCCATTCTTTTAATATACTAGCAAAAATAAGTTCAGTCCAGTATTCGGAAACACATAAAATACTTTAATATACGATATAAACTGCATATATATAATATAATTTAATATACGATCATAAACTGCAGAATTACCTATTGTGTGGTTTACATATGTAAGGCAGTATGATAACTTTTAGTTTCAGCAAAAATATGGAAAAGAAATTCTTTGATTACCTATGGGGTGTGGCAACTGTCTCATTTGAAATGAAATGACCATCACTGGACGCAAATTAGTCCTATGTATGGGCCCAACTGAATTCCAATTGCTCGACCTACATAACCAAACCAAGCGTGATACTGTAATCAGAGAACCTCCTACTCTTACAATATCTTTTTCATCCAATTCAAAAATTCATTGAATCATTGAAACATGTACTATTTGACAATTTTAGATCAGATTATATGGATATAATTCAATCGTTTTCTTTCTTTGAACACTATTTTTAAAACAAACAACAAACAACTATGTTAAGCTTGTTTTAAGAGCATTAGTTGACCCTTTCTTGGCGGTAGCCAAAATTTCAGCTGCCAAAGCCCATTGACAGGACATCTGCAGAGCAAACACTAAAAGAAATAAAATCAAATGCGACTCAAGTCCATTGCAGTACACTCAGCCTGAAGAAACGATGTGGCTGCCATTGAAGCAAAAGACTGTGCCACTTTTGGATGGTTAAAAGTACAGACTGAGAAACTGAGAAAAGGAAGTGTGGCTGCCGAGTAAGTGGAGGAAAACCAACAGAAAAAACCAAAAGAGCGAAACATTGAAACAGAGCAAAAACGAAGTTAACTGAAAGCCCGGACAAAAGAAGCGATCTATTTCACGCCTCAGCTTATATAATTGTTTGAAAGCGCCTTTTCACGTTGTGTTGCCATTCCTTTGCCTCTCCGTTCCGAGTTAACCTCTTCAACTAAGGCGTTGAAAGTACAACCGAGCAAAAATTTTTTAGTGTATTAGTGGCCTAATGCAGTGTAGTGTTGTAGGTAAGGTGTGCGGATATTGACACAAACGACAACCTCCTGAGTAGCGTACATTGGTTACTTATCACACATTTTCGTGTATGCTACTAATGTAAGAAAGTGCTAACATGTTTCCACACTTTATAACACCTTTTCAGGTATTTGAGTTCGCGAAAACTTTTCGGCGTCATTACGACAAAAATGTGTGGCAAGTAGTTTGAAAGCTCACTACAGTAACAGTAATTTAAAAACAAAAATAATAACAAGTTGTCGGGTCTTTGTGATGATGGTTTTCAAGAGAAGGAGAGGGTAAGAAATTAATAAAGTAAATTCTAATAAGCCCATAAACACAAGTTTGGTGACCAGGAAGGGTATTGCACAATTTTATTTGCCATCTATGGAAACGAAGAGGTATTTGAAAATGAATGTTAGTACTCCCAAAGATTTATTAAGTTTACTATTAAATACTTTTCAATAAATAAGAAAGGATCTTTTTTTAAATGAACGAAATGGATGAATGGTATTTTCCACATATATGTAGAATTTTAATGCTTAGATTTAGATTAGATTTTGGCTTAACAGAATAGCCTTAGTGTCGTCATGGGTTTTTAGGTCTTTTGAGCGAACCGTCTTTCTGCCGTAGTCACTGCTTTTCTTTTCGGTCTCTTCTGTGCTTTATTCCTTTCTCTCTGTGTGCATTGATCAACCCTTGCCGTGTAGTATGATTGGAGTTAAATACACCGTCGTCTTCATTACATAGGTACGAAAAAAAAAACGAATGAGTACACCTCGGATCGATAATCCTCAATAATTTAATGAATGAATGGATTTATCAGATACCAGATACCCCAAACACTTCTGCAAGTTGTTTCTTGTTTTTGAATACTTTTTAAAGTGGCCAATAGAAAAATGATGTCCTTCCATGTTTAGAGACACTCCTCCCCTTGTAAGCCATATTTCATCCAGATCAGGAAACTAATAAACGGATAACTAAGTCAGTAAAGTTTGAACAGACTTTTCTTAGTTCGTAAGGACCTTAATAATGACACGATTTGATGATTGACGATAAAATGATTCCGATTACTATTGATGTTTTATCTACAATTGAGAATGGCACTCTCATTTTCGTCCTACGAGTAAGGCCGTTGGTTCGCAAAGCTCGCTTCGAATGTTCAATTCTAGTTCAGCCGCTTTTTTCCTTTTCCTTTTTTTTGTTATCATGTGACGATAGTGGGAAATAAAATCGATAGAGAGGAACAAAAAAATTGTTCTACGCCGCCATTCCACGAACTATAAACCACACCCTCATATAACTGGTATAATATATATATATATATATATATATCATATAAGTTAGTCTGCTGTTGATTGTTACTGTCTACAAAGAAAACGAGCACAACATGAAAGGAAAAAGTAGACGAAAACTAAATCTATACAAATTAAGAAAATGTAAATTTGTGTTTTATTTGCATATTCACACGCATCCAACCATACAAAAAAAAAAGAAGTCGCATATAAGCCAACCTAAGTTTTGTAGGTCGAATGGGGTCAGATTGAGTCGACAGCTATGTTTGTAGAAAGACAAGTTTATCTCACTGGCTAGGTGAGTGTGCATGTGTATACTTGTCCATTTTGTAGCACGTCCGTCTGTCCATTTATCCCACTATTTGTTTGTATTTCACACAATTTGTGTGTGTTTACAAGGAGCACTTCAGTCAAACACATTTACAAAGTCAAAAATCACACCTACAATAGTTATAGATACTCATCGACGTAGGTATGGCACATACATTAGTGTGAGTGTTGTGATTACACAAAAGCTTTATTTTTTTTTAACATATGCGTACACCTTAATTTAGAGCACTTTTTAAAAGGATCCTGCATTAGCCTTCAATTCTTCTCCTCTCTATTCTTTTTGACCCAGATGTTTGTGATAAGTCAAAAGTGTATTTTCATGTGATTTAATGGACTTTTCAAGTTAGCCGGATATATTTTTTTGTCCTTTTCATTTACTCTTCTACTATTTAGATCTCCGCAAAAAAGTGCACAGACCACGCGATTTTGGTTTTAACATACAACGCCATTTCTAACAGTAATTAAAGCACAGTTGCTCTTTTCCTGTTTCAGTTACGAGTACTCGTAATTCACCCTTTATTTTGTTGTAAATTTTGGAATATTTTTAAGCTGCTTTTAATTGTGTTTCATAGCTTATGTTTGCAAGATATACTCGTAATGTTTCGCCGAAAAATGGCAGAGCCGCTCACTTTTTATTTTCCTTTTGTACATTCATACACATATTTCCTTGAGGTATGAAAAAGCACATTATCAGGCGTATGGCCAAAACATTTTCGTAATTTATTGTTTATTGCTTTTCGGTACAAGTATAACACATGTTGCTCCGAAAAGTTGTACAAAGTTTTCATGACGATACGTCCCACAAATAAATTAGTAGACTTAATTCGAGTTTTTCTAATAAAACAAACTACTAACAAACAAAGAAAAATATTTAAACGATAAGCCCAGCCAAGCCAAATAAACAAATCAAAGCAACACAGAAAATATTTTTTGTTTAACCTACTACTGTAAACCCATATTTGCATAACGACGTCGAACAGAAAGATTCTCTAATTTGCTCTCTCTGTTTGCTTTCTGTATGTCTGTCCATCATTTTGGCTCGAATATAGGATGTTCCATCCCACCGCTGCACTCTTTTTCATTGTTGGCATTAAGCCATAATAATACTGCTTAATAATAATAATGCTAGTCACAAAATCCTCAGGCACAAAACTTCGTTTATTGCTAAATCAATTATTTATAATTTTGCTATTCACCGCAATGGTCATAAATATGAATGTGTGTGTATTTGTGTGAGCCACAAATATACATGTGAATGTGCTTGGGCTTAGTCAGCTAGTTCTGCATAAGCCAATGTGGCAAAACTATTTTCAACAAATCTTTTAAAAATGTAAAGCTTTTCAGTTTCATGCTGATCAACAGGAAATTGGCAATTATACCTTAATTGCCTGAAACTCGAACATGAATATAGCCATACTCAAAAAATATACAATTTAACCGGGGATTGTAGAAAAGTTGTACAAAATTTCAGGGGAAATATTATTCCATACAATTATTCCGAAACTGTCGGATTTTATATTATACATCATATGTATATGTATGTAAACATAAGATTCCGCCCTTTTTAATCAAAAATTCAGCATTTATTTTGAAAGAATAGTATATTACGTTTTATTGAAAGTAAGCTCAAATTCTTCTTGAATAGTCACAATAATGATTCCAATTCGGCGTCTTTGTTGCGGTGCGTTGTTTTTCTTATTTGATAAATTCTCTTGCCATCCTGATAATTGTTTTTAACATATATTCAAGTTTGTATTTATTTTAGAAAGCACAATTTAACGGGAACGGCTCTAATAAATAATAAATTGAAAGGTTTCATGTTCCGCATGGAATGGTGAGCAGCAGCTACCTGAAATGTAATTGTCTGTTATTTGTTATATTTCATTTAGTTGCCTGTCAGGTTGCCAACTGGGGTTTTAAAATATTTCTTACTTAAATCTATGTTAGCCAGGATATGCTTTTATCCCTTTTCTACCAGTTTTATGAGTTTAATTAGCTAACAAATAAAGGTGCCATAACACACAAACCAGAAAGTTGTGCCCATTTATTGCATATTTGTCATTATTATATTTTTTGTGTCGGTATGACAAAATAAGTGCACTAGAATTTATAGAGTTTTATTATTGAAATGAAAATTTATGGGCGCATAACGACCAAGTTGCAAAATATTTATGAGTTTTTATACTGTTTTTGTTCACTGATATGTGTATGGAAGTGGTAAAGTTTTTCACAGAATTTCTAGGGAAATAGGAAAATACTAATTTCTCTGAGCGTTGTGTTCATATAAAAATTCAACAGACAGACGCTGGGGCATTGTAAATATAATACAAAAACTTGTTTGTCGTCAATAAAAAATCAATGAAAAAGTATTTTAAAAGGTATAATAATTGTAACACCATAGATTGGTTATTACGGTTGTGATTGACTTTTTCCGCCTAAACCGAAAAGTCGCCTGACATGTTTTTTTGACTAACTTGCCTCTCACATTAACAAGACTCCATTTATCAACAAGCATATGTGATGTTCCTTGAAGCCTACATCCATAACCAATACCATTCTACGCTTCAGCTGTCACTCGAACAATGTCACTGCAATGCAGCAATAATACTTTAGACAATACACTCTAATCTACTGATCTATATAAACCACACCGGACTTGAGCATGCCGCACCAAAGGAAGATGACAAGTCGTGAGAAGAAAAATGCTGCAAGTGTTACAGCGACGACAAAGAACAACGAACAACCGAAGGCAAAAAACTGCAGCAGTAACTTGAGTGACATCCTTTGTGTGCACTTACTCAAACACTCAAACGCATACATACACGTATATACACATCTATAGACGAAAATATAATTTCTTCTCTCGATTCCACTTTTTGTTCTTGTTGTAGACCTTCTTGGAGTGTTTTTTGCCTGCAATTTTTCAGTTGCCTTCACACTGTCAGAGCTGTGACCTAAAGATGACAGCTTTGATAGCAAACGTATATCAAAAAGACATATTCCACTTGATGATGTGAATGGACGGTGGATGTGATTGTGCAGTGTGTGGCGCTCTGCGTTGCAGTGCAGGCAAACATGACAAGTTCGGTCGGTCAGCTTGTGGCTTGAGGTGGGTTAGGTTGGTTTGCTGCTTTGCTTGTTCATCTGTGTGAGTGCAGCATATGACAAAATATTCCAGGCGATGGTACACAACTCTTTCTCGATTGTCATTTTTCTCGCTTTTTCTTTTTTAGTTGCATGTTGCAATTTCATTATAAAAGCGGAAGCCGTAGATGTGTCAAATGGTAGGAAATAGTAAAGTTTGTAATTTCGCTTTGCTTGCCATAAGGAATAACTTTGTGGTGCTGATGCTTTTTAATAAATCATAACTTGCATTCACACCCACACACATGCTACACACTAAGGCGGGTGTATAGTTGGGGCTCCATGGTTTCCAATTTAGACGGCGGCTTTGAAGCCCAAATGGAAAATGCAATTAACGTCATTATGTAACGTGATTCAGACGACTGCCTGTGCATATGTAATTGTATCTGAGTAAGCAGCTTAACACGCATATCTCATATGCGAAATTTGTAGTCACAAGTTCGCCACAGTCAGCTGTCAGTTTATTAAATAATTATGCACATCGACACATGAGCGGCAATTGTTGTTGTCCACTGGTTGGTTTCTTGGTCAGTTGGTCAGTTCAGCTGAAACCACTATAGCAACTCATTCACTCTGTGTTTGTATTGTATATATATTTAATGATCTCTGCTTATATCCACTACTAATAAGCCTCGTATATCATGCTACATGCTGACAAGAAAAGCTCGCCACTGTCAAAATAAAAATTAAGCTCAAGCAAGGTTATGCACTACTAAACAGAAGCAAAAATAAACTCCCTACACCTCATTGTCTATACCATTGCTAAGTTTTTCACGAAGTCGTCGTTGTTGCCGTTATCGGTAACCATGACTGCCACTGCTACATCGTCGAGCTACATAAAAACAACAGCAAAAACAAGCAACAAAGTAACGCATCGTCGATAGCATTAATTCAGTGCACGTAACGTATAAAATTTGTATTGAATGATTTTTTTGAATTTAGCTCATAAAAACATTATTTTTGGCAGTTACCAGCTCAATTCCAGTGGCCTTAAACATCAAGTCCGTGATATCCTACCACAAGAAAACGAATAAAGGAGAATGAAAAATATTATAACGAATGAGCACGATGCCCTACTACTATAGTTGAATCGAAATTATTGCTCACATAATGTGGTCACCGATTTTATTATAGCAACTGAAGTGCCTGGTGTTCGCTACACTAAATATTCGACCCACAACTCGGCCGGGTGTTGCTTTAAACCTAAATCGGTTGAATTCAACTTTTTTTAAGCGTTAAATTGCGGTACACCATCAAACCGAAAACGTGTGAATACATTCCCAGCGTTGGAGAAATACACGTAAAATTAAAAAGAAACACCAAGTTCGACCATAATATGGTCTAACAAATGCAAAGGGCATGTTTTTCTGTGGCGTAAGTTTTCAATGTGTTAAGCTACGGATGAGTGCTTTCATAAAAAAATGTGAATAGTGAGTGTTGAGAAATTTGGATGTTACATGAGTAATAAAAGGGAAAATGCTGAGTTCTTTGTGGGTATCTACCACTTTTTGTTCCCTCTTTCAATTTTTAGTGTATGCTTGTGTCGACTGTAAGTGTGCGCAATAAGCGGTATTACTCAAATTGAGATACATATTAACAAAGATACAGGTAAAACTACTGTAATACATTATTATAAATCTGCTTCACTTTCTTCGAGGCCGACATTAATAATCTATTTATCAAAATATTATAGCTAGAGGTGAATACAAATCGCCCAACACATCTTTTTTTATGATAATATAGTATTGCAGGGTAATTCTAAAGAACTCCTTAGTTTTGGAGAGGTTTTCATTGGTTTTCATGCATCGCAATTCATGTAACTCCATTTTCACCAAAATTCACGGGGACATCACTGTCAGTTCACGCCAAAAACAAACACTAAAATTAAGCAGTTCACTTAAAATTTTATCGACAAATGGAGGTCTTTGGAAGAAATTGTACATTCATTTTACAGACAGTTTTTTAATCACAATGCAAAAAATCAAAAATTCACTGATCTGATGATCAATATATTAAGTGATATGAAATTGAGAGAAATATATCAGAAAAACGATACGTGATGATGTTTATTATAAAAAAGGTGAAGCCGCTGTAAAAATGTGCTGAAAATGTGGTGCGGCTTACGGTGAGGATGCTGTCAGTGAATACCGACCCAGAAGTGGTTTGCTCGATTATATTCCGTAAATTTCGATGGCATAGGTGCCCCTCGCTCAAGTCGATCGGTCGCTGAAAAAGCCTATGAAACCTAGACCGCTTGAAGGAAAGAATCAAGAAAAAGCGACCAAATTTTGCCAACAAAAAGTTTTCGAACGAAAATATACTAAAAAAAACCGAGTATACTTTTTATAACAACCAATAAATACGACGAAGTTTCAGAAGAATTCAATCGACCGACTAAGCTTAAATGCAGCTTGTGTTGGCATTTCAGTATTTATTGTATGCCCCGATGAATGTAGAGTGCAATATGCACGCCATCTGACTAACATTTTATACGTGGGACAGCATGCGTTTTAAGCAGCAAACTCAAGAGTGCATAGAGGCAAGCAATTTATTCTTGCATGCCAATCCATTTCCTTTCACAATTGGACGGTTAGCAGGCCCATAGGCGACAATGCACATTTGCAACATTTTTCCCCCAATTTCGTAAATCGTAGAAATGAGTGCAGCAGTGTTGTTGCACAGCATGTAAAACTGAGCCGACGAAAAAGTTGTTAGGCAAATGATTCCAATATGTTTCGAGCCAGCAACGAAATGAAGAAAGCGAATTCAACACTATCCCATGTGCTTTCAGTAGACAAATTGACTTGATGAAAATGGAAAATGGAAAGTTTATTTTTTCTTTCGTTTGGTACTAGCTCTTGTTAATTATGTGCATCACTGTATAGCTCAGTTACGGCCAGCATTGTGGTGACCTCAGCAAATGTGCTGCCACAAATACGCACTATTAACTTACCACAACCGCACTAGGGCAATCACACTGAGCGAGAGCGAATTGTAAAATTTAATTTGTGTTTATGCAAATCAGTGTGTTAACTAATTTAAGTATGCCACAAATTAATTCAAATTGACTGATCACATCACAATAGCAACAATGGCCATGCCCAGCACTATAATGTTATTAACCAGAAACTATGTTAGCAGAAAAGGGCAGATAAGGCCAACGATTAAATTAAGTCAGGTCAGGTCACCTCAGGTCGTGCGTGAATGAAACAGGTTAAGTGTCATGAAACGCCTAAGTTAAGCGCCGAGTGTTAAATACACACAATTATAAATACACACATAAGTAATTTAATTTGAATTCCACTCAATATCTCAAATGCTAAATAACTTTTAAGTTAAGTTATGTTGCACAGTTTGGCAATAAGAACAAGAGAGGGGCCACTTAGTAATGACGGATAGAAATCGGAGCTTCTTTAAAATCAATTAAGTTCCTATAGAATTTTAGGAAAGGTTTCAGAGGCAAATTTGCAGTCTAGGTCTGTTCCATACTGTCGACCTTTCGAACTCTAAGACCGGGGATTTTCACAGACTGCTAAAGAAATGAATTACTGATATTTTTTATGCCTTTTTACCTTTATACCTTTCTTTTCTAAATTGCTAGTCAGATATTTGAAAATGCAATGAACATTTTGCTTTATTTTATAAATAAATCTCAAATTAATGTAGGGTTAAGCCTGGCAACGCCGTTTGGCCGCCTGGGGTGGAGACAGCAAATGTGAAGGCAGAAAGAGGATACGATAAGAAGAAGACATCAACGAACAATCACTCGCATGGATCCAGGAACACGAGCCGCACGGGGTAAGAGAAGACAAACGGAGAAAAGCGGCAGTTGCCAGTTACAACAATATTACTTATTTAATCACACTTATTTTCTAACAGTAAACTGCTCTATCTACGTTAATTTCTGTGAATCCATTAGATTTTCTGGATCTTTCACTTACATACAAATCCCTTAGTGTTGACCTTAGACGATTCTTGTTACTTTATGTAAATCAAGTAGCGTTAAATAATTCATGCGTGCTTTTCCACAGAGTTTATTGTGTGTTTATTTTATGCAAAATCAATCAATAAAATTACAATTATAGAAAAGAAAATAAATGATTTGCATAGAAAATATTGAAGTCAAATCAGGTGAAAAACAGTCTCAAAAGTTTTTTTGTTAGATGTCGACAATAGTGGCCCGTACGCATTCATAATTATAATGTCGCCAATTACAAAAGAGGAAATTAAGTAATATGCAAAACAATAAAACTAATTAAAACGTAAAACGCCATTGTTGCGAACACACTGATAGCGGCAGCAAAACCAGCGATAATAATAATTCAAAATTAATGCACTCTAGGCAAACATCGTGTTGAATAGCCAGAGCCACAAAAGCAGAAAACAGAGACCGTGAGGTGGAGAGTCAGGAAGTTGTAAGCGCGTGAACAATGTTCATGAGCGCATAGAATTTAGTTCATGCGTCTCCGTGGATGGTGGATTTATTGCCGTAATAAAAACATGACAATAATTCTGAATTTCGCAATTTAAGTGATAAAAACATTATAATGCTGTAACCAAACCCCGGCCCAAACCACGCAAAGCCAGCAATAGCCCTCTGCAGACTACAGCAAGTCAGTCTAAACCAAAGCAGAGCACATCAGATCAGACCCAACAAAGCCAAGCAAAACCAAATCAGATGAAGCGGAGTGTATATTAGTTCCATTGGCGTGAGGTCGCTCATACGCACCCCTCTGTATGCATAATACAATGTTTAGTGAATAATTTGTATTTTCCTTGTTCGCTAATACACACTCACACACATACACATAGAAATTGAATCCGGATTTAGTTGCATTACATCGTTTGTATTGTGTTGTGTTGCCTTGCGATATGATTACGCGATACATTGGCACATGTAATTTTTGCACACAAATTCACATATCAAATGCTGCCAGCGATGATCAGCGAAAAATGATCTTAACCAGTGGCACCACATAATGTCCCGTAAATTTTCTATAAATTTTCAATAACATAATTATTTTGGTGGTAATCATTTTAGAGTATGTCGCATGCATAGAGAAAAACTCTGCATTTCTGATTTATATACAGATTGCGCATACGCTGTGTGTGTGATTTTGGCATTGTTAAATTCCTCAATGGACGCATAAATTTGTTTGGCAAATTTGTAAGTTTAAAATATGTACAACACAATGAAGTAAAAATTTGTATGAATTACTATGATTTTTTAAATTTTGTATATATAGAAATATGGAAATATGTACCCACTTTTAGAAAGATTTATATGTAGTACAACCTTCGGGAAAGTCACGTTAATTATTATTAAATAATCGCCGCCTACAAGTTTCTGGTCGCTGTTGGTGAGGACAATCACCAAATCAAATTAGATGCACTACGTTTGCTGGTTCTCTTTTTATTGCCTCTTTTCTTAGTTGTTTTGAAGCCTAATCTTCTTGGTTGGTTCGAATTTGTCATCCATAAAAATAACTTTTTAAATAAAAGTAAATTTAAATATATTTTATATATATATATATATATTATATATAATAATTATAATTTATTATAATTATATATTTTATATATAAATTAAAATAAAAATATATTTAAAATGTGTCTACTCGTCGCCTTAAAAGCGATCGCGCTTATCGATCATAGGACTTTTTAAAACGTTTTTTAAAACACTTAGAACAGATTGGAAAGTCCTTTCCTGTTGTGGCCCTCAATGCTTTTGCCTTTTTTTCCCCGATCGAGTGGAAGACGATGCTCACACTTAGCCATAGCAGACATTCATTGCAACGAATATCGGTGAAACAATTGAAAAATTCCATACAAAGTGAAAACTCTTCACGAATTGGTGCCTACTGACCGTTGAACAAAATTAACTTACTGCCATGCTTCGTGCAAGAAGAGGTTGATTTCTTATCAAAAATCTGGCCTTCTAGATCGCCAGATCTAACGGCGCCAGACTACTTCTTTTCAGGCTTTTTGCAATCTTGCGTTTACCACAACAAACCACGAACCTTGAGTGCCAACTTTGAAGAGGAACTCGACTATTTAGGGCCAGATATTTTACGAGCAACGAGTACAATTGTGTATGAGTTTGAGAGGTGGCCATTGAAACGATACAAAATCATTAATTTTACACCTTCAAATTCAATTTTCATGAAAACAGCGTTATTTATTTTCATATTTAACAAAATAGTGGCCAATTCACATTATGACATTACTTTTGCGCCACCTTGTACGTATTGACATTAAACTCTACATAGACATCTAGTGTTGCTTTTACACTACAAGAGAAAGGCCCCCGTAACCATAGAGAACAGCATAATATGCTATAATTCTAGTGTGGGTTAGGCCGTTTCTGTCCTTCTCTATACAACGGAAAGGCTTCAGTTTTTGAATTCAATTCAATTTAATTCATTCATTGTTTGACGTTTAAATTTTTGGGAGGAGGACTAATGGTCTGGTTTGGGGCAACTGTTATAAAAGGAGTTAACTACAACTGTTTATTCAATTATTTTGTCAATGTTTAACCATTACAATTTATTATTGAATTCGAAGATAAAATTCGCAAAGTACTCCACAACTCCGTCATCTACAACATTTGCCAAAGAAAACTTCTGGCCCATAACTTTTATGATATATGGCGAACCAACATCTACCGAAGTGGGCTGTTCTAAGCACCGCTTAACGAGCATTAGATAACACAACTTCCTTGTCAAGTCACGTCAAAGGCATTTCTGCGATAATCAGTCAACACAGTCCAACATAAAAGCAAAATGTTTAATATAGTTATGATATATACGATGGCATATATAGTCATGATATATAGCGATGCTATTCACTCGTACATGGCGAAAGTGAAGTCAAACTTTGATAATGCTTGAAAACTTAGCGCGTTATTCAAACACTGAACATAGTGAATGCCCCGTCCTACTGGTAAGTATATTTATTTGATTTATTTACCAGGCGTTGTGAGCTTTGGCTATCGCTTGCATTGCGTTGCGTTGTACTGCTGGTCAACGTGTTAACTGTCAACGTCGTCGGCAAGGTAAGTAAGAACTACACAAATGTCGCATTGTTTATAGTCTGGGTGCGCCACTTTTTATCGTAGTCTTCAGAAGGAATAAGAACCAAAATAGAAAACTCTTAAAAATGCTAGTATCTTTTTACCTAATGATGTCGCTTAGTTTTTTTTTTTTTGTTGTTGTAGAAAACGCGACATGTAAATTAAGCACATAAAACACAACATGTGCATACAGTTTTGCTTATGCGCCTTTTGGCTGGGATTTGTCAACGGGGTA
Source organism: Cacoxenus indagator (assembly GCA_035041755.1). NCBI lineage: Eukaryota > Metazoa > Arthropoda > Insecta > Diptera > Drosophilidae > Cacoxenus > Cacoxenus indagator. The sequence continues at coordinate 283,420 of JAWNKX010000831.1, forward strand.
CACTAGGAAAGAACATGAAGCACTTTTGCATATTTGATATGCCGCACGCACTGCTAACCACGACAACCACCATCTATTTCAAGCTATGCTTGAAGTTTGAATTTACTCGTTTCCGATTTTTGATATCGATGAATTTCAGAAGTTATAACCAGATTTCGAACTTGGTGTGCCACATTTATGTGTTACACACCAAAAACAACTGAAAACCTGAATGACATACTTTCTTTTTTTTTTTATTTTTTTTAAATTAAATTATAACATTAAACGCAGTAAACTGCATAAAACATTTGTCGGATTTAAAAACATACTTTCAGATGTAAATCAATGAAACCAAAACTTAAATTATAGTCTACGAATATATTAAGCATGGCATGGCAAACAGCGTCTTAAATAGAATAGATTTAAACAAGTTTGACGATTTCAAGAGTCATTTTTTGATAATACAAGTATAATATATTATACTAGCAGAGACCCGGCGCGTTGCTGCCTTCGCGTGCTTCTCGCTCATCGGACTTAAACAAAATGTAAGAATTTTTGTAGGAAAAAGTAAGTCAGTTACAATATCTAAAAAGATGACATAAAAGGGAAAGGCAAATTAATAAAAACTTACAATGTAGCGAGTTTACAGGATTTAATAAAGTTCAATGGATCCATGATCCCATGATATTAGAATTAAGGGAATAAAAAATGCTTAATTACAACTTTCTTCAATACAGAGAACTTTATTCTATATATCTATTTATTTTTTTGGATCTAAAAATAAGAAGAAATTCCCCTACCTCCTTTCATGATAGTCCAAAACATTGTCCAAATACTCTATTTTGAATTAAGTTCTATATGCAGGATCAAGATAGGTTCTTTTATTTATTTGGTTTTATTCGGGTTTTATTTCGCGAAACTTATAATATGGTCATATTTATTTAATATATGTATACATTATATGTATATACATTGTATATACATTTATTATTATACATTATATGTAGTCAAATTGAAATTATTGGTGTTAAGTGTGAATTTAAGCGTATTCTTCAACTTAATGAAATGTAATTCTATATTTTGACATTGGCATAATTTTTCTTTCCTTACAAGTACCATAAAAACAGGCATTAGGCAAGCGTCAAATTTATTTCATTTCCAGGGACACATTGAGAGTTTTTGCCAAATCGTTATGCCTATTGACATAAGCTATTTCATCACATTAATGGTGGCTCTTAAGTACTATAGAAAGATATTTTGACACTTTGTCTAGTTCTTGTTGTGAAATAAATACACACCGGCTATGTATCGCCCTCTGTGTCTCTCCCTCTCGAATATTCTAGCTATTTAAGTCAACAAATGTGCGTTTATAACACATCAGCTTTAAGAAAATAATAAATCCCTGTTTAGGTAAAACTTCAACAAGGGTTATGGAAACTTCCGAGGAAGGAGAGCATCATCTATATAGAATCTAAGTGTATCAAAGCAATCAAGACTGGTGAACCAATATGCTGCTTTCAAATTAAACGTTATCATTTTTCAGCCATTTTGGATTTCAATCATCTATTTGGGTGCAACCACACCAAAAAGCAACTTAAATTCTGCTAAAATATGAAATGAAATTATTAACAAAACTGGGAAAACAGAAACAAAATATTTATGCAATTATAAAGAAAGGAAGTGAAACACAAATATTGCAAAATACGAGTATTCTACAATGCGCAAAAGTAGTCATTAAAACTAACTTAAAAACGTCACAATTCATAAAGGCAAACAAAAACAGAGAGCACTCGAAAAACAGATGAAGAAGACGTTATATAAAAAGCTAAAAGTAACAACAACTTAACTTAAGCTAATAACAATAACAACAAAAACAAAAATAGAAGCGGCAACGGCAGCAACAGCAAAAATCAGTATTACACACAAAAACTTAGGGGGATCAGGTGGAGTGTGGAAAAACTATGCAGCAAATAGTCGACTCAAGTAAAGATGACAAAACGCATTTTTATGTAGAGTCCTGCAGGACGATGACGTGAAGTGAATACATAACAAAAGTTTAAGCAAGTATAAAAAACATTAGCACGCCAAACCAGTCAGTACGATAGCAAGCAGGCAGGCAATCAAGACAATGACGATGATGATGATGATGATGGCGGAGGAATTCGCTGGAGGAGAAGTATCCGGGTGAATGGGAATGAGAAGAGTGCTCGATGAGGAGGATGCTGGACCAGGTTGTTGCTGAAGGAGGAGTATGCTAGAGAAGGAGAATGATTGAGGGTGCTGATGCGCTGCAAGTGCTTCACACTTCTCCACTGACTTCAGCTCCGTTCAGCCACCAAAGGCAGTTCTACAAGTGAAGTTAAACCCAAACAAACCATACACAAGCGAACTAAAGCAGGGTGGCAAAGAAAGCATTGTTCGCAGTATGTAAAGTAAATTTTTCAGAGTTGTTGCAAAAGTTAAGCGCAAAAATGTATAAATGGGTAGTATTTCTTTTTTCTTTTTTCCTTTGTTTTCCTTTTTTTGTGTGTATATTTTTGTATTTTAATAAACTTTACAAGTTTCCAATTTGTAGCAATCAGAGAGGTTCAAACACAGGCATTACCCAACTACGAATAAATAATAAACTAAAGGCCAATAAGCTTTTAAAGCATAAAAATTCGCCTTATTTTTTGAACACATTTCGTATTTTAAGACTATATAACATAGCAACCAAAAAATAAAAATAATTTGGCCCTCGATTCTTTAGGCTTGGCGTACACGCAATACAGTTGCCTATAATTATTATACAGGCAACATGTTGCAATTAAAATGCACAATTTTTATTTGAGAAGAAAAAGAAAAAAGGTCTGAAAGAAGAAATAAATGTCACAAGACAGGTTCCGGATACTTTACTTACTTTGCATGCAACGTGCAAAAAACTTTGTTCAAACTCTCGAAAAGTAAGACAAATGAGAGAAATTACGAAAAAAAATTGTAACGACGCAATTATTTTGGAAGAAAAATTTTGGTGAACTTTAAATATCCTTATTTTCCAACAAAAGGCAAATAATACGTGAGAGTGTTTCAAAGTTTGCCCAAAATACCGAAAACAAAGTACCAATTATTTTCCAACTTCAAGGTGAATATCGGAAGTCATATTAGAAGATAGAGATAGGGATGCAGTTGTAGAGTAGGAGGTCAGCTTCTGTGGATTTTCTTATTATAATTTAGGGTAGAGGATGATATGCATTTATAACCATGAAGAATAATCGTTGGAATGCAACGTTGATTAATTGATTAAATTGAGATGGTGCTAATGGTGTCAATGGCCAACAGTTGTAAGTAAAAGAAACCAGATATGCTTCTTGCAATTAGTGTGTTTATGGTATATTCTTAGCCTTTTCTTAAATAAGTAATTAGTGAACAAAACTTATGAAAAGGTTGCGATATTATCACAAAGCTTAAGTAGTGCTAATGCAAAGTTTGCCGAAAAATCTATTGTTTAAACGACGTAAATGAAGTTGAAGTGGACTCACACCCATTCAACATTTTCAACTAACTACTCAAATTTCACTGCGCCAGCCGACGCTGCATAAAACCTCCGACCAAAAAACTTATTTAAAGTGTTGAATGCGCTCAACTTCGTACACTTTTCCTCCTATTACAAATTTTACTTCTACCCATCCTCACCAACTGGAGCACGCCGTACACTTTTCACAATTTCTCAGCGTCACGGCAATTTTAAGGGCACGTTTTTTACATTAGCCAATATTAAAAATTTATTTGGTTTTGAGTAGATTACAATTACAAAGTCTTCGCAAACTTTTGCATAAAACCAAATGAGTGCGAGTAGAAGAAACAAGAGACCTTCACAAAAAAAAATTTAAAAAAAAAATTAATCGCCACCTACCGCCTGATTTTGGCAGCTGCATCAACAAAAGAAAATTATATTCAGCTGCCACCGTGATGTCTTAAAACGGAAATAGTTTAATTGTGGCGAACGGCCAAATTGGTAGGGGGTGTCTCAATTATTATACTACATACATATGAGCTCACGAAATTGGCTATAAATTTTCTGCCTTTCTGTTTATACCTTCACAAACCACTATTGTCAGCACAGAGATTGTCAAGCATTGAACAAGAGCCTGAGCTTATGCAATGGCACACAACTGACACCAACATCGCCACCAGTATTACTGTTGTTGTCCCCGTTGTTCTCGCTGTTGTCGTTGTTGTTTCGCTAAGAGAATTATGACCATGAGTAAATTTATGGCACAATGAAAGTAGTAAATATGCCACAGAACAATATGCACGGCAAAATGAAATTAATTTTATGCACACGCACTCCTAATTTAAAGCAGTTGACAAGCCACTTCTTAATTCCTTTTTACTTTTTCGCTATGCTAGATTGGAGTAATAAAAGGGTTAGATGAGTTTTGGAAGCAAAGTTAGTTTTTCCGAAATATTTAAAATTCAACTTTCATCATTACACCGTTTCTAGCTCTTTAAACTCAATTTAATATTTCTCCAATTAATCAATGATAATGATAAAACTTAATGTTAAGACCTCATAGGCATCGAAATATATATTTGTTGAAGTGCTAAGCTAAGGCAGAGCCTTTCCTTTTTGTTCGGACACTGCCTTACTTGGGTAATACGTTAAATGTGGGAGTAATTTGAAGCTCAAGTGAAGTTTGAAGTGAAAATCCACGAATGCTAAGCATGTATACCACTTCATCTTTTTTGATTAAAATTAACTTTTTCTTGAGCATGTGCGATCACTTCCTTATATCTACATTTATTGACAATTCTTTCTAACGTCATAGAAATGAATGCTTTATTTCTGCTAAAAGGAAATGGATGCATAGAACAACGCCAAACTCTACTTTACTTTGAAGTTACAATGAAGTTCGTCAGCAGTTATGAGCCAACATAGAACTCATATTAAAATTAGCTCTTACGTTCAATTGGGCGTCTAGAAACTACAGCGTATATAGTGTGATACCACAATCAAAATCGGGAAACAAGTTTTATATCATCGAAATTCGTATATTTTTTGTTTTAGTTAAAAGGAACAAACAAAATACCGTTTTCCTCATTTTTGGCATAATTCACGAGGGTAGTTACTCTCAGTGGCTGGTAAAGGTAAGTTTAATGTAAGTTTAATAATCGATGGATGGCAGTGGACGGAAATAGCTTTGCATTTGTTCACGTGAAGTTCAATAAGTAACTGATTGTTCCGATCTCGTCCAAAACTACAGAAGGACTTATCTTGTCTTCTTATCTTGTTTTTCAAATTCTGTTCACTGATAAAGCAATTTCGACAATGAACTTTTTCGTATTTGTACTTTTTCTGCGTCCTTCGTAGTAGTTTTAAGGACTTAAATGATGTCTTCAACACCACTTTAGCAATGGCATTAAGTGTACAAGATGACAGCATCTTTGTTGCGAACAGACAGAGATGCTTGTTTCTTCTTGTTGTTGTTGTTGTACTCATACTTCACTTCGACTTCCACTTTGTTGTCGTCCTCAACGTGGAATTCGTGCTTAAAACTTTCGGTTTTGTGTGCAAAATCAAGTGTATATTGTAGTCTATACGATGAATTGAATCGAGTCGAGTCGTGTCGAGTACATGAGTTGCATGAATGCGCAAAGGCTTTGCTCTATGACACATGGTTCTGAACTTTTTAATTGAAACAGTATGCAGGCAAGCGTGTGTTTCCAGGCAAAGTTATCGTAGCAACCGCACAATACAACATTTCATTAAATGCAATATTTGTGAAAATGAAAACAAACAAAAAATGGTATTCTTAGTGTTGCACATATGACAGTTTGAGATAATGTCACTCACTATATATTTGATACGGTTGACTACCAATGTACATGTAACTTGTCACATGACCAATAGTGTAGCCAGACGACAACATAACGACGTAACAATCACAGCAACAGTCAGGCAATTTGCTAGTTCTATATTAAAAATATCATCAAAGATATTTCCCACAGATTAGTGAAATATTTTGAAAATAGAGTAGCAAAAAGATGAAAAGATTTGCGTTTGCAAATCAAATATTTGTTACTACATTTATTATTATTATTATTATTTATTGTAGCTTAGAATTAATCCTAAATTACAATACTTTTATAGCCAGAGCAACGAAGGCCTTCAGGCTGCCTCTGTATGGCCTCTATGGTTAGGATTTTCTATTAATTGACACACACACTCCCACACACAAAACGTGCATGCAGTTCCAAAAGTTATTCGAAGTACAATCAAATATTATTACATTATTGCGCATTGTGATTTTCTTTTAATTTTCGGCTTTGCTAAGTTGTTTCTGACATTCTAATTTCAGGAATTTGGCTTCAACAGCTCCTTATTTTTTGCTCATGTTAATTATTTCCCTCTGATTGCCGACTGTCAACCTCTAAATTAAAAGCTAATGAACCAAAGCGAAATCTTCTTTGTGGTCAGTTATAAAATCTCCATCATTAGCAATTTAATTTGCAAAAACGTTGCTTATAATAATAATTATTTATAGTGAAGCTGTCGTTGACAGTCAAATTAAGAACTTTAGCGAAATTAGGATAAGTAATAGGTCAATTTTTATACCAACTGCGAAACCATTAAAGATAATTAAACTATAACAAAAATATTTATACTATTTATTTGTGATGAAGTTTGTAACACAGTGAAGGCGACCCCGACGACCCCATAAAGAATAACATTTACATACATTCTCGATTAACTGGACCATAATGGTTGGACGATACGTTTGCTTATAGTTAGTTTTAAAAAACTTTTGGAAATACATATCATGTATATGTTAAACAATTATGTTTTTATGATTAAATATTTTTGAATAGCATCGAGTGAAATTAGGTTTATGTAGTGAATACCATTGATGCTTCAGAATACAATAGATTTCGGATTGAAATGTTTACGTTTTAGTATGCAAAAATAACGATTAGAAAATATTTAAGAAAGGGCAGGCACAAATTATACAGCATTTTATCAAATTAAAATTTGAACAAAAAACCATCAAGGGCCACCTTTTTGAAAAAATGACATTTAAAAATTACACATTTTTGTGTAATAATAGAATAAAATGATACATCGTAAATAACATACATTCTTGGCCAGATCCTGAAAATAAAAACCACCATAAATGCAGCTTTAAAATTTTTTTAAAATAGCAGTTAAAAGATAAGCTACATCCAAGGTACTTGCAATCACCATTAATCGTTGAATAAGATTATGTCCCCATAAGATTGGAAATACCTCTGAAAAAATGAAACAAATACAAGTCCAGCTGTCTAAATATGCCCCCTGGACAAATACATATTTTCCATTACGAATGAACCGAACTCAATGAAAATTGAAATATTATATATTAAAATTGGGGACAACGTTTAAGTCGTCTGACACTTCTAAAATACACCAAGCCCAACGCCACTTGGTCAGAATCTTAGAAATATGTTGCCTGTCACTAACTGTTGTGAAACTGTGAATCCTCAAATAATTTCAGTCAACAATTTTGTTAAAGATAAGCAGTCACAATAACACAGAACCCATCGACTCAGACTTAGTCGTAGTCTTAGATTAATAGGTACAAATCGAACGCAATCAACGAATTAATTTCCCAATGACATACACAACCTTGTACCTTTACCTTTGTATATATAAAACTTTATATTAATCAAACAAGTCATTATTTAAAATCCGACAAATGTGTTATGCAGTTACTGCGATAAATGTTATCCTTAATTATAAAACAAAACAAAAAACAACAAGAAAAAATCAAATATAGTTATTATTATTACTAGCTAGTCTATCTAAAGGACGTTTTATCCACATCTTATCTCTGTTAAGTTACATATAATCGTTATTGAAATAAATATAAAAAATACTATGACAAATAAGCTATCTTATGAGTATGCAGTTAAATAAACATAATTTAAAATTTAAAATAAAGCGCTTTAAGATAAATGAATTGTTCACCCTTGTTTCGTATAGAAAATATGAGTACGACATTTACATCAGTTTTATTATTTATTGCAAGTACGTGCGTTACTCTGATTGAATTTCATAGATAAAAGAAAAACAAATTGTTTATAATAATTGCTTGAGGTTATTATTTGTATTTGTTCAGGTATTTTATTGTAAATTTCAATTAAACAAAACAATTACCAGACAGCGTGGAAATAAATTTGTAAATTTTCTTTTGTGTAGGTGATTGTGTGTGTGATATAAAAGTCATTGTTGCATGTTTTACGACTATTAAGTGAGCTACAATAGTAAGAGAAGTTATATGTGAATGACAAAGAAAGACGGCTGTCCTTGTGAGTGTGAATATATATGTGTCAACATAACGCAAATATTGGCAGCTTTTAACTTTAATTGTTCAATTCTCGATTTTATTACTACTTTGATTTTACTGCAAACCTAATGGGATAATTGTATGAACACTTCGAGAACAATTATTGTAGAATTTCCTTTGTTGAAATGTTGTGGTTTTTCTTCTTAATTTACTTGTCATTCCCATAAGGCGAACACAACTAAAGTTGGTTGAATGACATTTGTCATTTAAAAATAATTAAAGTTGAAACTCTTCAACCAATTCCAATTCGAAATGCAAAGCAATTTCAGTCACTCACGAAAAAGATTATGTACCATGCGGTTCATACAAATTCCTGTGGGAGAAAATGCATATTTTATTAATGTGAAATGAAATCTCGTTGAAAACACATTCATGCCTGAATAGTGCTAAAATTATTTATGCACTCTGCATTAATGTGATGTGTATTCTATTCGTTGAGCAGTATTGCCAAAATGTTTTATATGAAGCAATGTAACGGTGCTGAAAGTCTGCACTAGTTCAAGGCAATTGTAGCACAGCACTTGTGGCAAATGTTAATTAAATATGCAAACAAATACATACAATAAATAAATTAACTTGTTTAAGCTTCTAGCACTGAAATGTCTATTACGTAAGCAAATGAAATGCAACAAGGAAACGAAAATAGCATGTCTTCAATTTGCTGTGTTGACTTATTTGCATTTTCGTAATGCAGTGAAAGAAAAACTGTTGAGAAATTATCTTAAAAACGTATATACCAATATGATGTGGTTTATAAATGAAGTTGCGCCCAGGATAATGAAATTGAAATTGTAGATTAAATTTGAATTAACTATTTTTTTTAGTTGCTTTATTCTACATAAATGTTTCTACAATTCAAAAGGACACAAAGCGGCACTTATTTAAATATTTTACTAGGGAAAGTATTAGGATCCTTGTAATATCCTTGTAATGTGACCAACAATTATTTTTAAGTTATCAAACCGTAATAAAATTAAGAATGTATCGTGCGAACTGAAAAAGCCTTCGCTAAACAGTCAAGAATGCTTGGAAATGGATATCGTGCCTTAGACTCAATAATAACAACAAATTATCTCTACATATATAAAACAAAAAGTGAAATGGCGTTTATTTCCCTCTTCTGAAAGTAATTCTTAACCGATTTAGTTAATTTTTTTTTTTAAATGTTACGGTACGAAGGGGATAGGCAAAGAAAAATTGCAAAAGCATTTAAAAGAAAGGAAACGAGTACGCCCACGCTTAAGTTTCACTTTCAAGATTCACTCTTTGGGAGATCTAGTCATATAGCAAGAGATTATCTATTTAAATTACTTCTAATGATGCAATTTCTCGCAGTGCACACAAAACACGCACAAACCAGCAAAAGTGTTTTTGGCAATGAACCAAATCAACATAATGAAAACCTGTCAAAGATAACAACAATCAAAGCACTTAAATATAAATTCGAAGTATGCCTCAACGGTACGAGCCAAAGTAGATTAGAAGAAGAACAATACCTGTAAACGCCACTAACACACTTGCATATGCACAGTCAACTTTTATCTAAATTGCACTTAATTTGCTAATCAAAGCTTTTAAAAATTTTAACGTTTTTAGTTTTTTTACCGTTTCAATTGCACAATTGACACACTTTTGATAGTTGCGGTAGAACGTCCTTAAAAGCAACCGTTATTCGGCGTATTGTCCAAACCCATGAAACTTTAATAATTTCATGCATACTTTCGTGCGTAGTTTAATGAATAACCTGCGCACACATACACAATCATACATGGGGACATATGAAAATAAATGTGAAAGAAAAACATAAACTGAGAAAAAAAAATATAAAATAATGATACATTACCAATTTTTTTCATACTGGCATTATCACAAATATGAAAACCTTGCTGCATCAGCTGGCATGCACTTATTGTCGCAAAATAGCATTATTCCTTTACCAACCAGTTTGTAACACAGTGATTTATATAAATGTCTAAATATTTGCACAGTAAGTAGCATTATATATGCAAACTACAGACCAGTTTTTGAGCTAGTAGTCTAGCTGATATTACCGAAGCGTTCGGCTCCAACCACTAGGTGGGGTACCATATACATAAACCGACGGTTGACGTTTAAATTCTTTTACAGATTTTACAGACACCAATTTCAAAGCATTGGGATTGTTATAGTCGTCTGCCATACAAAGACTTTCATTATTACTGCTTACGCCCTCACAGTAGAAATTCTTCTTTTCCCAGCCTGTGTATACGATTATAACTTTGTCATGAAGTTTTTAAAGCAGTGAAAGAGACATAGAAGTCGTCTTATTGTTTATTAGTTCAACGAGACGAGTATGTATGTATATGAAAGCCAGCATTTGTCGGAACCTGCCGTATCTGATGTTTTTAAAGCATATGCTTATGTGCATTGGAAGGTATTGCTCCGTTGCCAGGTGTTTCAGTGTAATAATCTTGGCTTGATCAAAGTTTTCATCAATTGATAATACACATAAATACTAACACTCTTCTCAATCATCGGATCAGGTTCTGCTGAGAAGACTATTACCACTTCGGCATAGCCGAAGTATACCTTTACTTCTTTTTTTTTTTTTGAAAAATTAATAGTTTTTCATGTAAACATACACACATATACAAAAAAATTTATAAATTATTTGATAAAACCAACTTTCCTATGTGTCACCGCAGTCGTCGCTCGGTATTCGCAAATTACGCGCAATAATTTTGTGAAAATATGGCAAATATTAACTTAAACATAAATTTTAAGCACTGTGCGGCAAAAGTATATTAAAATGCTTTACGATGTGTAAAAATCTCACTAAAATAAATTATATGCAAAAGCCGAAGTTGAATAAAATTGAGTGCAGCTGAAGTTGAGTTGAACCGTACTGAGTTCAGTTGATTGTTATGCGTGCACGCAAATATTTTCCCATTTTATTTTGATCTGCTAAAGTTTATTATTTTATCAGTTAATGCATTTTAAAAATATGTCTGGACAATTTAAATAAAATTTAAAACATTTAACGAGGCATTCACAATAATTGTGTATTTATTTAACAACTTCTTGCACTAAAGTGAATTAATGTAAATTTAAAAGATTGGGTTAATCAAAAACGGTAAGACTAGGCTGTTTTCCTTGTTGACTCCACTAGGGAGCGTAGGGCCTCCCACAAGTCTCTTCAATTTGATTATCAAGACTATAGTTGTTGTTCTAGATCGTCAAGAATAGCATAAAAAAACACACATTTTTGTCTGGACTGCTGAAGTAACATTTTCTCACTGTGGCCGGATTACAAAATATTTAATTTAGATATTTATTATTATTATTATTCGGAATATTGATAGTTTATATTGAAATGTAAAGTTAACTTAAAAAGTCTGGATAGGGAATGTTTATCACAGTGTAGCGAAATTGTAGAAAATGGTCCGGTCTAAGCTACGATGCCTTATATATATTTCAGATACTTTGTCGCAACACCAATATTCATTGTATTAAAATATGGAAAAAGCAAAAATTAATAAAAACAAGAGAATGTGTTAACTGCGGCTATACCACAATTTAATAAGATAAAAAAAGATTCAGATACAATATATTAGTACTAATTACAGAAGAGATTTTTTTGTAGATTTTTTTCCTTGTTTTCTTGGTAATAAGATTTTTATATGATTTTCACGGAGACTGATTTTTTTAATTCTCTAACATGAAATTATGTGAACGTTAATTTAATTTGATAAATGATTATCTATTGAGCAACGATCTATTGTAAGCTGTTCGTTTAGGTGTAGTTATGTAGTTACCTTTTTAGATACAAGACAAGTGTTTGCTTCATTTACAAATTCACAAATCTATTGACATATGAGCTTTAAAATTCGACAAAAGAGCGTTACTTGTAGTGGCGCTTTAGCCAAGTTAACATATTTTTAAATCTAACTATCTGGCGTAAAGAGCAGCGCCATCTGTTGGTAAAGCGACAGGCACAGAGTCAATCCAGCGTGTTTAGTGGAAACAGTATAGAGTCACGGAAGTTACAGCAGGTCTTGTTTTCCAAAGGGGAAAGCAGTAGAAAAGCAGCAGACTCTTGGCATAAGGACAAAAGGAGAAAAAAGTCAAAGTTAGAGAAAGGTGAAAGACCTCAGTGAGTGAATAATTCTGTTCTTGTGAAAAAAAAAATGAAAAAAAAAAAAAACCGAAATAAATGAATTCAGTTATTAAAGTCCAGTTCTGCTCCGCTTTGAGTTCCGGTATATCTGGTGTTATAAATTCTTTTTTTTTAGTATTGTGTTGCCAATCTATCTAGGGTAAGGCGAGTCAGGGTAGTAGTCTGGTGAGCCGTGAAGCAGATAGGCGGCACAGTGGCTACAAAAGAAGAAGGTGAGTCCAGAGATTGAAGACGCACCTTCGGGTTCGGGCAGTGAATTTATTTATTTTTTTTTTTTTGTAATAACTATTTAATTCTAATCTATAACTTAACTATTTTTATATATTTTAGTAATTAAATTGGGTGATGGCATGAAGCCGTATTAAGAAGGCGGTTTCCCAAATTCGTATAAATTGGTTGGTTAAAGAAAAAGAAAGAAAAGAAACAGTAAGTGTGAGATGATATTGCGGTTCTTAGGGACTTAAGATATATGTACTAACGGCACCTCAAATTTCAGTAAAGTTCACCGGAGAATCCTCATGGAAGCGCTTTCATCAGGGAAGAAACTGAGTACCTGTGTTTTTTTTTTTTGTTATCTTAAGTTGCATAAACGTATATATTTTCTTGTTGAGTTCGATCTGCATCCACATGGTGCATTCCGCTTTATTTTTGCAGTAATAAAATTGGAATTTTTATTATTTGTTTATTTTTTTGTTTGCACAATTTGTTCTCGTAGTGCATGGATCACTTTACTTGAATTCAGCTTAATTCGCTGCAAATACGTTTTTGTACATGCCTTTAAACATTTATAGATATATAAGTTCTCTTTCAATTTACATACATAAGAACATATTTTCCCATCTATATTTTTGTTATCATAATTTACTCATCCTTTTTTTCTGATCATAATCAATTTTCTTGTATTAGATTAGTTTTTTTAATTAAATATTGTTATAATTAAGTTCACTAAAATTGGATGTAGTTATTATTGAAATGTTGGAGAAATTTTCTTTTTTTGATTTCTGCCCTATGGTGCGCGTTTGGTAGATCGTTCTGATAAGGGATCATCTGGATAGTAGTGTTTGGCACGGATATTCATGGTAGGGTGGGGGTAGTGTTGCCACAACAACATCAGTGGGCAATGGCAGATGCGTAAGCGAATCTACTTTCTTCTTTCTTTACTTCTTTCTTTCTTCCATGCATGCACTAATTTATTGAATAATAGCGGTAGCGAGTTGACACTGCTGGCGTGTAGAGGGCAAGAACTACACCCCTTTAGCCGACAAGCTGAGGCCGGAATCTTGCGTGCGACCTCGAAGCCAAGATAACACCTTGTCGACAGTTTTCAGTTATATGCTACATACCTGCTTTATGATTTCTATCTACTGATTACTAAAAAAATGTGAGGGTTTAAACACCTTTTTCTCGGTGCACAAAAAAGTTTAATAACCGTCATTATTCGATTAAGCGAACCCAGATGATATCGAACATCGATTATTTCAACAAAACATCGATTATTTCGATTAATCAATTGATCGATACCCATCTCTACTATCCAGTAAACATAGGATATTAGTATATTTTGAAAGTATGTTTTAGAAACATTAACCTAAATTCAATTTGAAAGGAAACAACTAGTTGTTCTAATAAGAATTTGAATTTATAACCATCCTAGTGTTCGGATTCGGACAGTTCAACCTGCACTAAAAAGAAAACCAATTTCAAGTCTCTAGCTGGAAAACTTCTGGACTAGTTTCCATAAATATATGCCCATGTTAACTGGTGGAGGCGATTAAGCCTATTACAGTACCTTATGGTACCTCTGATGTCTGCACCACTGTGCTACCAACTTCATGACAATTATAATATTTTCACAGTAGTTAAGAGTATAAAAACCCCTTCATTGGTTACAAATATTGTTCATAATTGACAAAATTAAACAATATTTTCCAACACAATAATCTAATTTATTAATCAAAGCAGAGTTTTAACAAAAGACTTGAACTTTACATGACACAATTATTGATTATTTTATTTTTATTTTATTTATTTTTTTTGACAAAAAACTAAGAATGATTTATTTGTTTAGCATTTAAACATGTTTATATAACTAATAGCATAAAAAAAAACATTCAATAATTCGAACACTTGTTAAATAAAAACACTACTTAACTGCTAACATAGCATAACATAAATATTGTAAAATTGTAAAATTCAAATTAATTAGAGTGCAGCCAAACAGTAACTAATTGTACATACAACAAATATTTAGAAAGGCAAACAAATTTGTTAATTAAATGTAGCACTTCTTCTATGCTCATAAAAGTCTTCTACGTTGCATTTTCCATAATTCGTTTTTATGTTTTAAAAATGACACAGCACAGCATGGTGACAACAACAGCTTTTATTGGCACTACAGGAATCCGCGACTGACCTACTTTAAACACCAACGCAGACCTGCTGATTATGCGCCCTAAGCCCCACGCAACATAACTCTCCGCCAACTACCTCAGTGATCTATAGCCCAACACTTCCGCTAACTTGGCAAAGCAAAATAAATGCGACGATGTCACGCCAAGCAGCAAGGCGTAAACTTTATGAAAAATCAACGTGAAAAAAAGAAATATTTTTCACACTTTACTGTTAATTAAATTAGCACAGCAAGTAATGAGCTTGAAAACGAAAATATTTTTAGTAGCTTCATCGAAACGAGGACTGCAGACTTGAGGCCTTTGGAATTGTGCTTTGAAATGCAACAGAAACATTTTTTGAACGCGACCCAGAGTTAGAAACTAAAGACAACACATTCTAATCGTAAGAAGAAAAAAAAAAAATAATTTCATTTGTCATAATTTCTAGTAATTATAACTGTCAGAAACAGTGAGCAAAATCATTGCTCGTTTAAGTTAAACAGTTAAAATTTCTAATTAGAGTTTTCTAAAAAGCAGAATGAAATAATGAACCTGTGTGACTCCCAGCCTGCCTGCTTGCTTAGTCAGACAACAACGACTGATATTCAAAACATAAGAAACAGTCAAGAGCACTAACTACCCAGCTTTTCTTCACATACAATGGGTGGGTAGAAAAACCTGAACAACAGCACAGCTTTTTTCACACACTTTTGCAACCGTCCACAAGCACACACTGACGTACCATAAAAATGAGAAAATAAATAAATAAAATAGAGAAAGTTTTCAGCGTCGCCGGTTTACGTTTGCCGGACACTGTCGGAAATACATCAAGTGAGCAGACAAGAAGCAGTAAAAAAAATCTCATAAAAGTCGCAGAGACTGTTCTGCTCCACAAGCGGCAAAAGCAGATGCAGCCGGGAAAGAACAGGATAAAACTGAAAGAACTCAGACACAGTTTTGCCTTTGGGTGCCTGGTGAGAGATGATGGAACCTAGGCGTAGTTGTTGGTCAGCTAAAGTATAAACTCTGCAATTGTACCCTTGAGTGGACAAATGTCGGTTGCGGAAATTATTGTTCCATTTATGTTACTTTTGCGTTACTTTTTTCTCTTTGTTTTCTTGTATAGCTCACATCGTTTGGAAATCTTTTGCAAACATTTTCTTAATATCCCTTGCGAGACACAAAGTAAGCAATGCAAAATGCTTAAATCGTACGTAAATGTTAATAGAAAAAAAAAACATAAATCCAAAAAAAAAATTTGGGCTTTGTAACTTTCATGTAGAATAAATACAATTGTCAACAAAACGTGGGGATTCCAATTTTCCGTTCTACAAACAGTTAAGCTTTAAAATATTGTACATTTAAGAATTGGGGGTTTTTATTTTTTTGACAAGTCAATTTGTGCAAAAGTGTGTAAATGATCACACATAGAAATTAAACGGTTTGATGAAACGAAAATAATTTTAGCCATTATTCTTTAACGTGCATAACTGAGTAAGTGTGGTTGTATTCAGTGTGGTTATCATTGACTCACTGATATAGAAACGTTATTTTACGTACCTGACATTGGTATTCACCATGCACATAACTTCATTCCCTTAGGTCCCCATCACGAAATGAAACCTTTGAACAAAACCCAACGGTACGAAAATCCAAAGCATTGAATCGCCGCTGCGGACGCTTTCAATCATATTTTATAGCATCGTTAAAGCCAAGTTGACAACACTGAACGAACATATTCTAATGCAAATCACCACTTCACTTTATTTTATTTTATTTTATTTTATACATATGAATATAAAATCGATATAAAATTCAAACCACAAAAAAGAAAGAAAACAATTTAAAATAATTCAAAGATGCGGTGTAACTGCGGAATGGAACAAGTGTTACTGAAGGGTTAAAAAGACTAAGTCCTACTAAGCATAAGCCAAGCATATAAAATTTTATAGATACGCAACTTTAGATGGGTTATTATACCGCAACACAAACAACAGCAACGACGACGACAACAACATCAACACCAACAACAAAGGCAACAAAGAGTAAGCTACATGAATTATCAAGTGTTATAAACAGCAACCGATAAAAACTAAAGCATCGAGGACAACTTTCTTGAAGTAAGCTTGAATCAAATGTTATGTATGCAAAATGCAAGATTTGCTTAAAGTTATAAATATATGCGTGAGTAGGGTACTGTTTTTATGTTTGTATTTTTATTTTTATTTTTTTTTGTTTGGCGTGTGGGTTTGCGTGCAGAAATGACAACAATAAATGAACTCACACATGAGAGAAAAACGACAACCAAATGACCGGAAAAACGCACATAAATAAGTTCAGGATTAAGTCTCATGCTCTGTGCTCTTCAAAGTTGAGGCACAGTTGATACCGTGTAAAGAAGTATTTAGGTGTCAACACTTAAAGAGTACGAGTAGCTGATTTTACTGGTATCTCTAAAATGGCCAAACACTGAACTAAACTTGGCTAAGAGAAATTGCTATTGTGCATATAATTTATGTACCATAATTTCTAAAATTCTAAATAACTTGTTCCACATATAGTGTTCACGAACCGCCAGCCCTAAATAGACACATGCTCTTACGTAGCCAACACCTGCACTAGCAATCGCCGAGTGTGTGTTTTTTACATTTTCAGCAACAAAATGTTCACCGGCTACGGACGACTTGCTCCGTCACCGAATATCACCTACAATCTAGCGTCAGCAGCCTCACCACCACAACCAGGTAAGTGAAGTTAACTTACCTAGTATACAGTCCACCCCGTAATTATAGCGTATACGCAAGAATATATTTTGTAACTCTTATATTCTTATATATGTGTTTTTGAATTATGTCACGTCTTTCTTGACGGCCAGTATCTGAACATATGTCAACGCTTGCTCGTTGTCGACATAATCAATAGTCTCAACAAATTACTTCAACCCTTTTCATGGCTTATCCCCTAAAGGCTTTAAGTCATTTTACAAAACCTAAGAAGGAAAGCGAAAACTAAAAAATAAATAAAAAATAAAACAGCAACACTAATGCCCTTAGAAAAATCATATTCGCAATGTATTTATCAACAGACACGTAGGCAATAGGAATGACATTGCCTTCAGAGGATAAATACCTTCAGTATGGATTCCAGTATGCCTGATGCCCTAAACTTATGCAAATTTGTTTACTCAATTTAAAAGGCAATGAAGAGGAAAATAATATTACCTTATTATCTGTCAAGTTTTTCACACATTAAGACAACTTTATTTGAGCTTTTGTCAGATTAAATAACTTCACTTGGAATATAAAAAATTCTACAAAAATTCTTGACTCATAAAAATACCGTCGGTACTGGCATTAGCCTGTTGACAATCACGCCTTCAACGACAAAATGTTAAAAACGAAACGAAAAAGAAACAGCCGAAAAATAACGCCTAACAACGCAAAAATCCTAATGCATGATAACATAAAAATGCAATTTGTGCGCCCAGCAACAATAAATTGTGTTCGTCCTTGGCGTTCATTTTGTCCACGCTGCCTCACACAATAGCAGCAGGTGCAGCCAAGAAAGCCGAGGTGCAGTTGAGAAAACTAAAAAAGAAATTTCTAAGTACAAAAAAGATAATAATAAACGTTAACTTCAGTTATGCCGAAGTTGTAATTCCCTTCACACAACCAACCACGCTAACACCTTCAATCAAGTGAAAAAAAAGTATATAAATACAACCTCGAGTAATGTAGTATACTCATTTGACATAAGGGAATAATAACTATTCATACAACGGCTATAATACATCGGCTGATAAGTTTCTGATCTGATACGCAAAAGGCACCGCAAATACAGAATGAAAACCTGGCAATGACTGTAAAAGTTACAGCTGTTTTAGTAAAGCAAGTTTTGTTCTCTTCAAAACAATGGTAAAAAATTATTCGTGTGTTGATTAGACATTGTTTTTTGATAGAAAAAAACACCGTTGCAACGAAAGCATGGCTTGATAAGTGTGATACGGACTCTGTATCAGGAGAAGCAATCATTATTGACTGGTTTACTAAATGTAACCTTAATCATACGAAAAACGATGATACACAACGCTTTGGTCACCCAAAAGAGGTGGTTATACCATAGAATATCAAACAAGCTGTGTCGCATTGGTTAACAGTGGACCAAAACCAACAACGAGTTGATGATTAAGAGCGCTGTTTGGAGCTATTTGCACCGATCCACCATTGCACGCCAGAGTCAACACCGCAGTCAGCTGGGTGGACAGCAGCCAATGATCCTCCCAAAGCGACCATAAGCGCACCACACTGCTGGCCTTTGCCAGCAGTGGTGAAAATAAAAAAAAAATAAAAAAAAAATAAAATAAAAAGTTATGGTATCCGTGGTTTGAGATGCACACGGTATTTTGCTTATCGACTACCTTGAAAAAAGCAAGACAATCAATAGCGATTGCTTCGTGGCCCAACTGGATCGTTTGAAAAAGATAATTTTAAAGGAACGGCTCCATATGCAAAGAATAAATGATGGCAATGTCACGAATCTTCGGTTGCGATGGCCATACTGCACGAGTAACACTTCGCATTGCTTACGCCCACCCACCCTATTCTCCAGATTTGGCCACCAACGACTATTACTTGTTCGCAAACCTAAAAAAAATTATCGCCGGAAAGGGATTTGGGTCGAATGAGAGATCCGAGATCGCCGAGATCGCCAAAGATATATCGTTCTTCAGGAAAGATATAAAAATGGGGTCTCCGAAGTTTCATTCACTGTGTTACGAACCTCGCGACAAAGTTACAAGACTATTTTCAAAATTGTAAAGAGTACAAAAATTAGTCCACTGCTCTTTAAAATTTGTCGCTGTTCTTTGCTGTGTTCGCAGTTATTTCTCTACTAATTGATTTTTCGTCCATTGCATAACATAAAATACTTTGTACCGGCGACATTCTAAGAAATGTAAGATTTAGTAGATAAATACTAAATTCACTCGCTTCATTGCTCACTTACTTGCCTTCAACACAATTAGTAAAACTCGCCGGTGTTGGTTTCGAATACACCACAACATGAAATTGCTTTCGACGTATGATATTTAAAGGAAATGACATGACAGAAAAATTAGTGAAGATACTTAAAATTTTGTTTTTGCAAGGTGCTTAACTAGTTATATTTATTGTAACTATTTATAATTAAGTCCCTAAGGGAGTAAGTGCTTTTACTTTATACCCTGTACACTGAATATTATATGTCAAACTAGAGAGTAGAATGAGTTTGTCATGTGTATTTTATTGCCCTACGAAGCTTGCTTGAACTGCAGCGTCCAGGTATTTTATTGATTTTAGTTGGGTCCACGTCAATATGTTGTTCATATACAGTTCATATACAGGACTAATCAGAAAATTGCGCAATATATTCCCGCATAACGTACTACAGATATTAGTACACTTTATCACAGAAAGACATTTTTTCGTTAAGTACTCAGATGAATATTCCACATTAAGAAAAATCAAAACAGGCGTACCACAAGGAAGTGTACTAGGACCGTTATTATACACTATCTTTACAGCGGACATACCAACACCAAATGACGACGCTTCAATGATAGCCACATTTGCTGATGACACTATAATACTTAGCGCACATAGACAAGTAAACATAGCAACATCCAAACTACAACAGCATCTGGATACTACCCTAAGGTGGTTTGAAAAGTGGCAAATAAAAGTAAATAATACCAAAACAGTACATGTTATATATACAACTAAAACTAAATTCACACCACCTCGTATAAAGATTGACGGAGCTGACGTAAAAATTGAAAACGTAGTCAAGTACCTAGGATTATATATTGATAACAAACTCAACTGGAAATACCATATACTTAAAAAACGGGATCAAATCAAGCTGAGGATTAGTCAATTATATTGGCTGCTCAAATCAAAATTAACATTAGAAAACAAAATACTGATCTACAAAGCTATTATAAGACCAATCTGGACGTACGGAGCACAAATCTGGGGAACGGCCAAAAAATCAAATACAGATATAATACAAAGACAACAATCAAAAATAATTCGCATGATCACGAAGGCTGGGTGGTATATAACTAACAATGATCTGCATCGTGATCTTAATATTCCAACAGTAACAGAGGAGATTACAAAAATAAGTCGTATCTACCAGACCAAGCTTACCAAACACCCAAATGTTGGTGTCAATCTACTACCAATACAGGAACTACAATGCAGACACAGGTTACAGAGGACAAGGCCAGTGGATCTGGTTGAATAAATTCGAAATTATATATATATATATCTCAATACCACTTTTTTTCTTTGCTTTTGTTTAATGTGTTTATTTTTGTATTTTATATTTTTATTACATTTATGTTTACTTTACTATATTTTGCTCTATAATTGTATTAATTTAATTTAAATGTATATTATTTTTGTTACTATTTTGATTTTTTCCCCTACATCCTTACAAAAATAAAAAACTTTTGTGATCTGCTCACATAAATTAGTTACAACCCAGAAATAACTTTTAAACCATGTACTAATAGTCTTAATAAAAAATAAAGACATATGTACACGACATATGGGAAATAAAAAAAAAAAAAAAAAAAAAAAAATATACAGATTGCAGGGTTGACATTTTAGATATAGAAATGTTAATAATAATTCGGTTTATCCGTCAGACAGAACTGGACTGCACTTAATACCAATAAACCGGTAATAACAGTTTTGAGAAAGCTGCCACTAGGCTAATTGTTCTACAAAGATTGAGCAAGTTCATCCTGCTAGCTTAGGTTTAGAACCTTTGCAAGCATGAGTGCATTTTATTAGCCACCAAGAGGGTTATCTAGCTTCTTTAAATTAAACTAAAACCGTTATTGAGATACAAATCGTTTCGTTGACGTGTCTTTTACTATACTCATAAAACATGTACATGTGTTCTTCAACACTAGATTTTAACGTTAAAGTATTTAAATTTTTCATGTGGTCAAGAATGAAACATCACTCAAATCAAGAGCCCCTTCATTGAATCTTTCTTTTAATTCCTTAATTTCCAAAGCCTGCTGCTGGACCCCGCTGACAAAATACAATAAAAAAGATATAGAATTTATTTAATTACTCTCAATTTTGATATCACACACATTGAAGAATACATCAAACGTAAAAAGGAATATCATTTGAACTATTCATCTTAACATTTGCAATACTCCACATTATGTAGAATTAGGTAATACTCATACAATTTAGCAAGACTCTAAACGTCATTCACTTAAAATACTAATTTATTGATATAAACTTCGGACCACATCGAAAGGCGCTGGTATTCGCGGCGGCTGTAAACTGATGACATTTTGATTTCTTGCTCGGGATCCTTTTTTCGGCAAAGGCATCTCGCGATGGTCACAGTTTAAGCAGTAGCCATCTGAAATCGGTGGAGTTTGTGAATATTTCGAAGATTCTGATTCAAAATGTGATTTCTCCTGAAACTTCACACATTTCTTTGGCCTGGATCGATTACACTTTTGCGTCACAAGGTTAGACTTTTGTTTGGCAATGTTAGACTTTTGGGAGCCGAGACTAAACTTTCGCGCGCCACTTTGAAAGTTAGGCGTGGCCAAGTCTGATTTCGGCGTGGCAATGTTAATCTTATAATTCGGAGGATGTTGTTTATGTATATCCTGGCCTGAAAAGACACGTCTCGAAAACACCCTACAAAGTGTAGTTTTATTCTGGCTTTCCTGTGGTGATGATTGAGGCCGGCTGTTTCTTGATGAAATTATCGAGCCTTGACTTGTTACCAGGGTAAAGTGAGAGTCGGTGGGCTTTAGCATAGATGGCACAGACTCTTTTGACACATTCTTTTGATGCGATGTCTGAGCAGTTTGTGACGTTTTAGATGGCGATGGAGGAGGCGGTGTCATCTGCATCGAAGATAACATCGTTTTATTTTGACTGGCATAACTGCTGCCTACGTAGCTTTTAGAACGTTGTTTAAACAATGAATGACATTTCGCTGATTTTTTCAGACTTTGCACTGAATTTTCTTGTATCCCCCGTTGATTGTCAACGTACTGACCTGGCACAGGAGCACTGTAGTTGAAAACTAGGTTTTCCATTACAATTTTGTTGTTACGTAAGACTGGTATAAACATCGTGGGTTCAAAGCCAGACCCCTCAACAAGCACAATACGACCGCCTGTTATGAACTTCATTGAAAACGTAGGTTTTGCTCCTTTGAATCCCACCATTATCAACTTGAAGAACCGAAAAAATATTAATGATTTTTCGAAATTTATTTTAAAAATCTCACGAATTCCCACAAATTTAGACTTTACTGTCGATGTTGTGTCGTCGTCTCGTTTTTACCCAGGATGTATTACCAGAAAGAAATACAGAATTCCGTAATCATGCCACAAGTGCAACAGCTTTAAGCCGTACGTACCGTGTACCGTATTAAACATACATCAATAGAGGAGGTTTTAACCATCACTTTAGCTAGCTCATGCCCTCCATTTAACTGGCCGAGCGCGCTACTAAAAAGCGTTTTCTACTTTTTGAGGCCATCGCCTCCGGCGCGTTGTAGTTGCTTGCGCTGAATTATGACATACCACGCAATTTGTTTTGACTAATAAGATGGCACATTATGAGTCGGAACTATTTGCTGCTGATTTTGAGTTGTTTGCTATAACTTCACCAGCTTTATGGGTTACTTCTGCAAATCATGTGGACACTGTTGTTACTAATGAAGCTTAGTCTGCGGATAGTTTTGCGTTTGAGTTTTATTAAATTTGTTTGTCAGATTTGATATCCGTGTCATTGCAACTGCTCTCGAGGTTCCTACTTTTTCCAGTGTATGGCTTTGTTCATCAAACAAAACCAAGGGATTTATTGTAATTTGATTATGTTCATTTGAACTTAATCGTAAACATTCCGTAAGTTGTTTGTCCGTAACACGCTTCATGGTTATGCACTTGTTTTGAATGTGTGGTAAGAATATCTCAGATTCAAGATCATTTAAATCCACAAGCACAACATTGCCATTTGATATCAATTTGAGCACATAACGCTGAGAACACCCTAAGAAGTAACTACCATACTTCCGTAGTCGCTGCTTCTGTGCCTTGGATGGTGGCTCTCGACGCGGTAATATATTCACCAAATGAATACGCCCTTGTTTTTTCTGGGGCAGAAATATCTCAGATTCACAATGAGCATGATTAACAAGCACCACACTTTTGCCCGACAACAGTTCCATGTCGAAATTGTCCTGCTCTGCTGTTGATCGTTTCAACATGCCAATGTCTCGAAGTTTACGTCTTTTGGTAGATTTTCAGATGTTGATATATTACTAATTTTGTTTTTGTTCAATTTCTTGAATGATTTTTATTCTAAAGTTCTCCTAGGCAATATGATGATCATTTCGAAGCTAGAGAAGCAAAGCTCCTCAGTCAACATTCACACAACTCAGGGCAACATGGTCGTTGCAGCCACTTATTGTCCTCCATGTCCCCAGATTTCCGAGCAGCAGTTTACCTCGTCTTCAACCAAGTTGGTGTCAAATTCCTCGTTGGTGGGGATTGGAATTCCAATCATCGACTATGGGGCTCCAGACTAACATCACCAAGATGAAAAGAACTTTACAAGCATAATGAACTCTTCCAGAGAAATGTTGGCCACCGGAGCACCCACGCTATACACGTATGACGCCTCAAGGTCGTCGGACGATGTTGACTTCGCTGTCTTCAATGGAATTCATCCTACAGCTCTATCCATCGCTGAGTCAACCAACTTCAGTTCAGATCACATACCACTCTATGTAAGACTTGGCTTCACTCTTGACAGCTACGTTTGCTCGCACGGGCTTCTTCCTCCCAGCGCTAATATAGCGGTCTTCCATCAGCACCTCAACGAACGGATTAACCTTCAGATAGATTCGGGCAAAGATATCGAAGATGCGGTTGATCTGTTAACCCAAAACATTCGTCTGAACTTGCCTCTCAACATCATCCTCCCTTCTCTGCTAACCTACCTCTGGCTCCTGTAAAACCAGAGGTTCTGGAGCTGGTGAGGTACAAGCGCGGAATATGAAGTCTTTGTAGATGAGTTTTCTTTTTATTTTTTTCTATAGACTTAGTAGGTACGCAATGACCACACACTGATCTCACATGGGGTAGGCCCAAGTGGCATCAAAATTCACTTAGTCACATAGACTGAGCTCAGCTGGTCTTAATTGCTAATATCTTTGTTGATCATGCGATACCAAAGCTAATGTCTACGTACGTTGGAGAGTCGCTTCACGCCATTCAGGTTGGTGGACCCTGCAGAGACAAGGGAGACAGCAGAAGCCCTATCGACATGCATTCTGGATCAGATTCCAATAAAACATATTAACCCACAGTAGGATGCGTCTCAGACCCAAAAAGTGAAAAAGAGTCCCGGTTACGACCGAATCGACAACAAATTACCGAAAGCCCACCCTTGGAAGGCAATGTTCTTCCTGACGCTGCTGTTTAACAGCATGCTGCGGATCTGCCATTTTTCCACTCAGTGGAAGTGCGCAACAATCTCCATGATACCTAAACCCGGTACTCCGGAGAACCTTTCCACTTCATAGAGGCCGATAAGCCTTCTTCCAACGTAATAGACGTTAAAGAAGCCTTCGATGGACTGCTTCAGCAAATTAAAGTACTCCTGCGGTGCAAAAATTTTTACTCATGAAAACCTTTCCACAAAGACGAACTTTCTCTGTGGCAGTAAGAGACAAAACGTCCACCATCAGGAGCTCCTGGGCCAGGCGCTGGAACATTACCATTAACACTGAGAAATCAGCTCACTGCACCTTCACCTTAAGCCAAGTCGTCTGTCCGGTTGTTACTTATAATTCAAGCATTATTCCTCAGGTGGATCAAATCCGATATCTCGGTCTGATACTGGACAACCATCTTACGGGCGTGCCAGAACAAGGCACTGAGAAGATTTTCGGGAGCCCCCTGGTACGTACGCAACACCACCCTGCACAGGTACCTCTTCGTGTCAATGGTTATGGAAATAATTAATTGTCACTGAGTCCGCTATCAATCAGGGGTCCCCCCCCTAATATCTCAACAAGGCGTGGACTGAAAAGACAACACCCTTCACTATCTCCCCCTAAGAAGGTAATAGTAGCCTTCTGAGTCTATGCAATATCGGCGCATGCGTTATCATCATTATAGTCCAGTTTTACTCTATATATACTCGTCATTATAATATTAATAACACAAATATGACCTCTAAATAGCTCAGTTATTCTTTAAAATATGTCATTATTTGACTGATATTTGTATTCAGCGTGCAATTTGCAAAAGAGTGGGTCAGGTGGGAAACTGCTCTGCATTCATATATTCCGATTCCTTTACCAAAACTTCTATGGTACCGCTCAAGTCAACTACAGCCAATTCTCTAAAAATCCACCTAACGCTTTGTTTTTAGACCAATACCGAATATTGCAGTCAACTTATACCACTTATACAACTTAATGTAACTCTCAAACGTAATGCGTATAGAAATAACTATCATTTATTTTTATATATTTTTATCATGAGACAGCGATTAACATTCAACGCAGTAAACTGTATAACCCATTTGTGTGATTCTAAGAGGAATTACTAACTAATAATAACTAAAAGAACTAACATCTGTTTCACATCTGCAAAACAATTTAACCAAATATTTTTAAAGTCAGAGTTGTATTAGCTAGGTTGAAATTCGTTAAACACATTCCCTTAGTTTATTTCCAAGCTGTAAGTGACACTATAAGTACACCCGACTGTCAAAAACTGAGCAAACGCTCATTATTATTGCCGAAGACGACAACGAGGATAATGACGATGCTGAAGAGAATACCGAAAACTGCACTAATATGACATTTATAAGTATTTTTGCACTTTTTGTGCAAGATTCCGCACACAAAGCAATTTTCTATTACATCTTTCATACAAACTATTGTATAACCGTTGAGATATCATACTGCATATTTTGCACATAGTCGTAATTTAAAATGATTTTTATACAATTACGAGTACAATGAAAGTTTCCAGAACTTGAAAGTTGCATGCAAGCAAACGTTAGCCATTTTCTAGCTGATATATTGCACTCTTGATACTGACATGCAACGGACTTGAGTACACTTTATTGAAACTAGTCAGTTTGTGTAAGCTTTAATCTGTGCAAACGATCTCTGATATTTTAAACGGAACTGTCGAGCTTAAAGTTTAAAGGATGAAAACAAGAGCTTGCTTTTATAATTTATGCGCGCTAATGGCAAAACTCAAGTATCCTTAATACATTTTCCGCCATTTTCAAGCAACGTGCACTCGTTTGCGTTGGCGTAAAACTGCTATGACACAATTTCGTCGACGTCTCCGATACTCGCTAGTTCAACAAGTAGCTACAGAGTGCCCAAGAGTGAAAGAGTATAGCAAGAGTAAGCACTACGATGACGCCGGCTTAGCTGAACTCGGAATTTGGTCGTGGGTTCGCGTTCTTTGGCAGTGGAACTCGCACTCAGTCAACCAAGCAGCACTTTATTTATAGCGAGGCAAAGTGAATTTATGCTTGAGTAGTAAATAATTTTAATCTTTTTCGCTATGAGGTTAATCAGGAAATGAAAACATAAAAATCTTTCGCATTAGACTAGCTTGCCTGGTTTGACCATGATGAATTTAACTAGCACAATTTAAAAGTAAGAAATGGTATTTTTAGTACTACTTTTTTTATTTGTGCGCCATAAGCCATAATAAAATATTATTTAAATTTAATGATTTCATATTTCTTATTTTATTTATTGGCATGTATGTCAAAATATTTCA
This sequence comes from Cacoxenus indagator, assembly GCA_035041755.1. Lineage (NCBI taxonomy): Eukaryota > Metazoa > Arthropoda > Insecta > Diptera > Drosophilidae > Cacoxenus > Cacoxenus indagator. The sequence continues at coordinate 311,164 of JAWNKX010000831.1, forward strand.
AAGCCGCCTAAAGTTTATGGCGTTGCACTTTAAATTCAGTTATTACAATTTATGATCTGCGTAAAGTTTAGTTTTGAAAGCAATAACAGACAAGAAATAATGGGCGCGTTCAGTAGAAGTCATCACTTATCATATTCTCTGACTTAATAATCGATTACTGATTTGTCTCTGTTGAACGCAGGGATGCTAGATTTGTATAATTACGGCTTTTAGCTACTTCGCAAATAGTCTTTTTCATTTCTGTGTTAAATATTTTGCCAACAATTAACGTATTCTCCATTCCACTCATCTGTTAAATATATATTAAAAACATAAATACATATAAACAAAAATTAAATAAATAACGATTAATACATTATACTTTCAAAGCAACTAATAACAACACTCAAATTATTTTATTTAAAATTTGTTTCTTTATTACTTTGTTTACAAAGGGAAAACATCTGATTGAAACGTGATGACTTGGTTATCAAAAAACGTTTGTGATGACATTTTAGTCATCGCAATCACTAAATTTTCAGCGAAATTGTGAATTTGTCATTCACAATGAGCGAAAAGCATCAAAAAAGGTCATCAAACACTTCTGTTGAACGCACCAATGTTAACTAGGTTTGGGTCGAAGTTGTAATAGTCTTCAAACTAGAAGCATATGCATTTAGCAAAGGATACGACCTATGTGATCAAGTAATACTAGTAACTAAACATATTCGCAAATTACGAGATGTAACCGAACTAACTTAGTGTTCGGTTCAGGATCCCTGAATTCATCTAGCATAAGTTTTTTGATGTTTAGTAGAGAAGCCCTGAACTCTGTTTAGCATAAACTCAAAGCAATTTATTAGTTAAATTAATACACTCCGAAGTACATACATAAGCTGCAAAAAAACTCTCGGGGATTACGTAGCTATCAAAGATGATGCTTTATTCAAGAAATAAAAATAAAAACTACTTTTCAGTTATTGTACAAAATCGCACCCTAAAGATTACCTTACTCGACTTTCAATTCCCAACAATTTAGTTAATCTCACTTAACTCGAATTTAATTCAATACTTTGTGTGAGGGCATCCTCGACGAATTCCACGACATTCTCGATGCGTTGGGGCGGCATGGAATGGAAAAAATACCAGAGGAAATCTCAAGCAGAAAAATAATATAAAAAAAACACGAAGCAAGTAGTCGAAGTAGTAAAAAAGTCGTGCATGCAATATGAAAATGGCGTTTTCTATCACACACCCACACACCGCCAACACAAAACGGCACATCGTTGTCGGATAAGCTTGAATATTGTACACAAGCAAAAAAAAAATAGTGAAAAACAAATACTCTTACAACTATAGCAACTACAACAACACAATGACATTTAATATCCTTATTGTTAGCGAAGAATTTATAGCTAACAAAGTCGTTAAGTAGGCTGAAAGAGACATTGTACACTTAGCGTCGGCGAGAGGACGACAATAATGACGACTCCCACTACGGCGAATGTGATTCGGATTCCAATTCAGTAGCAGAAAAGAAGAAAAGTGCAGCAAAAATCAGTCAGAAAATAAAAGCAAAATGGCTGCTTGACAGTTGTTAAGGGCAATATACGGCAAAGCCAACTAAGTCGAAAACGAAACGCAATTCGCCGCTACCAATGTAGATGACAATGCTTATAATGAATGCAATAAATTCTCTGCTTAATGACAAATATGAGCAGCTAAAAGAGCATCAGAGACACTGTCGTGAAAACTCACAACAACAACAAAAAATTATATTTAATGCACGAGTAAGTACGCTCAATAGTGGGGTGCGGAGTGTATTTTTGTGTGGGAGTTGATCTAAAGAATACATAACTTGAAATGTTTGACGTCAACGCCTGTAATTAACTAATATGTTCAGAAATTGTATAACTTTTCAACGGCTTCTACTTAATACTTTTGGTCGTTACGGCAAATATGTCATAAATCCGTTATTAATTCAACATTTTAGCTCTTTGAAGTCAGATATAGGCACGGCATGACAAGTAAGAAGGTGGTATTGGGACAAGCCGACTCCTTAGATCTTTATTTTATCAGGCAGCCGTTGCGACCAACTTCTTGATGGTGACCTTTTCAACGTCAAGAGGGGCATATTTACATGTAGGAGTAGCAACAATAATAACTTGAAGGACGCACACGAACAACGTCGACAATAAAAGTTATAAAATTTATATACTGTCATATTTCTCTTAGCAATGTCAACACGAGCCAGCAGAGACTTGCCCTACCCCACTACGATATGCTGCTTTCCTGTGTGAGCCTGTGAGTCTCTGCTGGCACAATTCAGGCTTACATCGGTTTTTCTGTAGCTTCCTTTATACCAAATATATGCAAAGGTTAGTAATGGCTTTATGCGCCAAAAACCAATTTATTCCTTTATCCTGTTTTAAATTACACGAAGCACAGAAATATAATAAAACTGAACCAGCTACACGAAAAACAACAATCTATATATGGCAACAAAAATGCCAAAAATTTTAGCAAGCATGTGCCTACAATCTGAAAACACAAGGTAAGCCACGGCTTCAGATGAATTGACTTTATAAGCCAATCGCCTTGAGCGATAGAAGTAGAGGTAGAAGTGTTGATAATTCTGACCGAACATGCTTCAGTACAAATTTGCAGAGATATTTTGCATTATTTTACTTTAAGATTTGGCCAACTACACTCACACATGCTTCGAAGATCATACTCTCCCACCTCATCCCACCAAAGATCCACACTACGTCACATTTTGCGCGCGGTTGCATATGGAGTATGAAAAGCTCTAAAGTGTTTTATGCGCATAAACATAAAAATAATAAAATCGAACGATAATGCGTCTAAAGGTTTGCTATTACACATTCATTTCGCTCGCTCGCTCTCTGAGGATTTCGTCTTGGTACTTTGCAGCTTATTTGAATTTTAAGCACACAGGGGTACTGAATATATTTCGGTATACATAGTATTTGCATACCATATGTGCCTCAACCACAAGGAAACATGGTTGTTGTGGTATACGCCAAGAAGTAAACAGTGAAATGCCATCTTGACATAAGTAAGGCGTAAGTACACTAATGTAAGAAAATGTAAAGGAAATATTTTTAGGATGAGTTTAAAGAGACGCAATAAACGTGTGAAAATGACTCGCAATAACTATTCAGCATATTTTCAGTAAAAATTAATTGGTACGTATTTCTAAGATTGCACCATACAAATAATGTTATGCTCACAATTGATACCCTGTTCATATTTATATATACATATATATATATGTATGTACCATTCACTACTTTCCTCATACAGTTCAATTTATATACCCGAAATTTATGCCATCTTAACAGCATGTCAACTTGCCCAGAGTATTAAAGAAAAATACGCCATATGCACAGAATCACTCTCCGCCATCAAATCAACAACCAATATTCAAATATTTCTCCTCAATAAAAGACATACTCACCACCCTAATATAATCCTCATATGGATACCGAGCCACAATAGCATTATAGGTATCGAAAAGGCTGATACAGCAGCAAAAACAACTAACAACTACCCTCTAAAAAAAGTTCAATCTTTGGGCCACCAAAATCACATTAAAACCCTTGTGAGGCGATATAAACAAGCCACATTGCAATACTCTTCTCACCACTACCAAATCATAAACCTACAATCATATCAAACTCCATTACACTTAATAGCCAAGACATCTCAAAATTCATAAGGCTTCATCTCGACCACAGAAACTCACCCATGACCATTTATTTAGCAATAGCCCACCACCTGTTTACCATCACTGTAATACACAACTAACCATAGAACATATTCTGAAAACCTGTCCACAATACAAAGATAGCAGACCAAAATTCCTACTCAAGAACCCTGTATATAACCTATCCTTCCCTACTAACCACAACATATCAAATCTTATCAAAAAACAGTAATTGGTTCTAATTTAGAAATTAGACGCAATAGCTTTACTCTTATTTTTGAGTAAACATAATCTCCACTGTAAACTTAAGAACGTGAAAGTACCACATGTAATGTAAGGCTTAAGGCCTTTGTTGTTATAGCTACAAATAAGGCAGGTTGGGTCCAATTTATAATTGAACCTTAACCTTTACAATAAATATGTACCATTAAAGATTTAAAAAAGAAAACGTATTTATTTCGTTAATAAACATATTTATTAGATTTCTCGGTATATTTTGTAATATGATAAATATTTTAAAAACATAACATTTCAATTTGAATAAAAAGTCTCTTGTAAACTTCTGGGAAGTGGTCGAATTGATACAAATTATAAACAAATAGATATGCATATTATGGATCAACAAAAACGGGAATATTCCAATATAAATCATTCTCTTGCATATATATTCACTGACTTCCTGAATGAACAAGTAAAAGGCTACTTTACAACAGCAAGAACAATATAAAAATACTTTATAAGGCCTACTAGAGCCCGTCAACTCAAGCAGGAAGCCCGCCACAAAATAGTGGGTGTTATATGGCACAGGAAATTATTTTTATTATTTTTATACTCGATGAATGTAGAAAGATTTCAAATTCGTTTTTTAATCAAAATAAGATATAAAAGCAACCAAAGAATCCACAAAAAAGCTGGTTTTATTAAAGCGAATATTAAACCACAACAAGAAAAAATTACAGCGCAAACAAGCCAGCAACAAATAGTAATTTCCGCTTGCGACCACAACACATCCTTTATTTCATTTATTAATTTTTTTTTTTAACAGGATACCCGAACTATTGAACTAACGTCAGAAGGAGCGAGCGATTAAAATGACACCAAATCTGATATGGCGAGCAGGATATGACTGGAGCTGGTAATATGCGTTCAATGATTTTCTAAATAAAAATACTATCTTTCCACATTTTTGTGCTACACGACCTACAATTGAATTTTTTTTTATGCGATATCACTTCCACTAGCTAGAACTGTTAACTTCGTTAGAGTACTGACTCTGGCTAGAAGAATACGAGATCATACTTCACTTTCTTTGTGAGTGGACCCCTGTGACCAGCCACCGTTTAAATATCCTCAAAAATCAATCGTGGAGCTGTTAAGCCTCACACAAACTTACACCATCACACACACAGGAAAAATCAAATAAACTGAACATAATAATATTTCCTCGTGACTCTTCTAAGTATAATGGGCGCGTTCAGCAGAAGTCTTCGCTGATAATTTTTTCTGCTTTGCGCTCATTGTGAATGCCTAATTCACAATTTCGTTGAAAATTTTGTGATTGCGATGACTAAAATGTCATCAAAAAAATTCTTTGCTAACCAAGTCATCAGATTTCAATCAGATGTTTTCCGTTTGTAAACAAAGTAATGACGCAATTTTGAGTGTTGTTATTAGTTGCTTCGAAAGTGAAATGTAATAATATTTATAATTTATAATTTTTCTTTTTTTGGCCAGTCCCTTCTAAAATGCGTCGGACTTCTATGCAGCGCATTTTCTAACGCCGTTATTTTACAAATCTAGCAGCACTGAGTTCAGCAGAGACAAATCAATAATCGGCTTCTGCTGCACGCGCCCAATGTTTATAGCCACAAAGCGTTTTATCAAATGATAAAAAGCAATTACCAAGAACAAAAAAAAAATGGCATAACATTTCATGCATAATAAAAACAGCAGCTTGGAAACCTACGAGTATGAGAAATATACACCGGAAGACCACGTCTGATTCCATGCATGCGTACGTTAGTTTGAAACACTTCAGTCCACAGGGCCCCTTGCGATGGTGAGGATGACAACAACAAAAACATAACTCTGATGCCACAACACTGAACTTGACGTCTAAGATTTAATTTCACCAAGTAGCCATTGACCCAATCAGCCATTTTGATTCGTGGCAGCTAGAAAGTACCGTGTTATTGACTATTTTGCACTTTTGTACAATTGTGCTATGAACAATTGGCCTTATGTGGTCAAAGGTGGCGACGACTGCGAAGACGCGGTGACAAATTGTATTCGACATCCCGATCATCATCAATAAACAACAACACAGCATGGACCCAGAAAAAGGCGCACAGTGCACGAACCATTATTTTTGTAACAACTGATTTTAGTTAATGGCGGCAACCCGGGTTGTAAAGCAATCCTCCTGACTGTCTGCTATATTGCATAAATCGGCGCAAAAGATATCGCTGACTGAGCCAAAGAAATCGATTACAATAAATCAACTAAAAAACGGTTAAAGTAAGCAAAACCAGCAGAGCGAATAGAACTTCCTCACCGCCAAGTCTACTGAAAAAGGCAAGAAATGTTGCCTTGAAACCAAAGAAAGGCAAGCAGCAGCATATAAAAGGGCAAAAAGCAACGCCGTTTAACTTAATGGCATAAAAAATGTACTTCAATCTATTTGACTTTGTTGTTTGTGCAGAATCTGCGGTTGCAGCTAAGGCCGTTGCTTAGGCAAGATTTATGGCTCTGGTGGTTAAGGAAAAGCAAAGAAGCTGTTTGAACGCTGCTGGGCATATCTGTTAAATAGGCATATAATAAAATTGTATACAAAAAGGAAAGAGTTCAAAGAATTAGTCAAACTAACCTCAATTGTGCAATGTAAGAACTGAAATGCAACAAGTTAGAGAGGAATTCACATATTTTAGCCTTAAGAATCCTGATAATGTAATATTCATTCACACAAATGTTGCCTAAAACATATATTTTTCCGGACGGAGGCTATTTATTCTAAACTTCAACTGTCTTATTTAGACGGATGTTTTTGGATTCCTTAATCGTTGGTCTGAAGAATTAAGAAGTATATCAAAAGAAGGTAAAATAATTAATCCGGACACCCTTAATCAAACAAACTTCCGCTCCCTGAGTAATTCTTATTCACAAAATGATTTTGAGCTAAGTTGATACCTATGATCTACTCTCCTAACACCGATTATCATTAGCTAATAAAGCCACAAGAAATTTTGGAGTACTACAATACTTAACATTTACTTTAATTATTACTTTTTTTTTTTTTTTGATTTTTCAATTAAAATTACAAAGAGGGTTAGGGTCTAATAGAAAATTAGTGTAAGATAATTAGACCAATCCTCAGAATATTAATTGAAATTAATTTTTACACATTCTTAAAACATGTGAAATAATTAGAGATTCGGTCTTCTATTATAAAAAACATCAGTCTAAGGCTGATGTCAGAGTGAAACTTGTATTCGGCGCTAAGCTTGAATTGACGAACCTCTGCGTGTATATTCTTTGGGTATTTTCTCACTCATGCATATTTTGGAAGCTTTGAAACGTGTTGAACATGATTTTATCTTCAAAACGCGCTTACTTTGTGTCAATCATTTGTAGAGTGTGCAATGCGTTTTTGTTCTTGTAATTGCCTGGCGACTGTGCACAATACCGCGCGCTTAGTTGGTGTCTCTCTTTTACGTCGACCTTCTTCATCATCAAACTCGGCTCAGTGTCACTCTGCTATAGGCCAAGCAAGACAAATCGCTTTAAGCTCTGCGCCGAATACAAGTATTACGCTGACATCAGCCTAACAAAAGCTTGCATCGCATGCAATCCTGATAACTTATCCATCGGCGGACAGCCTCCTGCGAGAACACTATCATTGTATGGATCATTGCCAGAACTCGATACCTGAGATAAAACTGAAAAAAAAGTTTATGATAACGTATATAGTATCAGTGCACTCGGCTGAAAGCTTCACTAAAGCTTCACAAGGAAAAGCAACGGCCATAGCACCCTGGGTCTTCGGCGTGATCTATTTAAGTGCTATTAATTAGGTTTTGACAATTCTTTAAATTCCAGAATTAATGTAATATTTTATTTCTTCGGTAATATTTTGTTCCGAATTCCAATTAAACGTTCAAAAGTATGTAGTTTTATTTTGCTGAGTTTAAGCAACCGTCAATATTAAAACAGCCGACGTAAAAAGGAACTTCTGTGCAAAGCTCTTTAATGCACTCTATGCATTTTTAATTTGTAGCATTTCAAGCGCATTGTCTTTTATTTATTTTTTTGTTTTTGTTTATTTTTTGTTATTACCTTTTGCTCATTGCTTAATTAAATTTTTCGTTTGTAAAGTGCAAAAAGTAAATAAAACCTTTGGACCAATACAGCAATGAAAAGCAATCAGAAAATAAACAGTCGTCATTATAAATTTTTCATATACTTGTATAATATTATTGCCGTTCGAGTGAGTGATATAACTTATACACAACCTACGTTACTTCAGCATAGCAACCCCACCCCAGACACGCCCACTCATTTGAAATTTATTATTACACTTGTTACGGCGTACAATTGCTTTACAGCATATCACACAAACCAAATGAGCGAGAAAAGCAGGTTTTCCCTGCTCTAACCCACGGCCATAAACACATACAAACAAGACAGCCATACACACACGTATGCAATTTGTTACGCCACATTGATTTAATCCTTTTTTCGCTCAAACAGATATACACACTATATAAAAATCATATACGCACACGCCTCGTTTGCTTCATTTATATTTCACAAAACCACAAGTTTGTTCGGCTTCACTTCTTGCCAATGGCTTTCTTGACTCCCTCTGCTTTTTTGCTTGTTTTCCAGAATTTATGGTCTTTTTTTTTTCTTTTTATAGCATTTTCAAAAAAAATAAAAACTTCTTTGCGCTTACATTTGCAGATTGAGTTTGAAGTGTTGCTATGCAATGGTTCATGAAAAGGTTAAGCAGCGCCCAAAATTATTGGCTACTTTCTCTTGTAATGCGTTCACTTTCTTATTTTAATTATGCATTGACCTTTTAACTTTTTACTACTTTATTCTCTATTTACATATAACTACATAACAACTTTAAAATCTCACATCAGAAGCTCTTCAACCTCGGTCAACTCCTTTGGCAGATGTTCCACAGCGCGCGCTAAGTCCGTCACGCTACACGCGTATAGATAACCTTTCTTTAGATTGTTATTACGCAGCCAACGTTGCAACCAAGGCACCTGTTCATGTACATCCTTGCAGATCATGTACTCGGCTACGATCTCCTCTTGCGTTGCATGCGGATTATTGACGCCAACGAGTGCTAGGCCACGCTTCTGTTGCCACCGTTCAACAAGCACACGATAAAAAAGCTTCGGCACTGGCAGTAAGCCATTGTTATTTGCATCCTGAGCTAAGTAGAACTCCCGACCGCCAGCCAGGTTCTGTACACCCCAATTGCCAGTATAAACAATGACATCGAGGCGGCTATCGCAACAAATTTACGTGTCTCCTCCTCGACCGCCAGCCATTGGCCGCCATTGAAGCTTTGCCACTGTGGCGCCACATTGAAGTACGTAAATGTCGTCCTCTGTTGGCTGCCATAAATCAGATCAGCTTTGGCCACCAAATGTCCGCGCGACAGTGAAAGACTACTGTCATCGAAGTACATCGAGGCATTCTCTCCGCCCGCCGCTTCTAAACCGAGCAATTCGACAACTTGCTTTCGCTGATGCTTACGTGAGTAGAGCTGATTCATGTCGTATGATTGAAAGTAGCCAGCCTGGCTGAACTGAGGACGCCTAACATGCTTCTGAAAATATCGGCTTGCCGGCTGAAGCCAATGGCGCGTATAGTGCGTACGGAGCGTGTCCTCTGCGTGACACACCTGCATAGTTTCTATAAAGCGTTCGTCGCTTATGTTGTAGCCTATGCGATAGCATTGTGCATTGTCCGAACAAGGCTCGGCCAAACGTTCAACGACATATTTTGGCGGCTGGGCGCAGACGAATCGCCGGAACTCATACTTGCCGTGTTGCCACTCGAATGTCCTGCCCTGAAGGCAGCGCAGCCGCAGTGTGTGTGTGCCCTTCGGCACTTTGACGATTATAGCGTTATTCGCTTCGCTACTCACATTAGCAAAACCAGCTTTGCTGCAATACAACTCAATGGTGTCCCCGTGTGGAATCTCCAATTTACCATTTCCGTTGGGCAGCCAGTATTCAGCACTACTCGGGCGCAAATACAGCGGCTGCCCTTGCTTTGGCTTCGGTAGATCGCGCTGAACATCAACCAGACATGGCGGTAACGTCACTAAACGCAGAGAAGCAACGATAGCAGATTGAAAACGACATCATTCAAAGTGAAAGTTTAGCATAATCAAATCATCGCTCACCAGCAACATCAACGTCGTCATCATGCGACAACCGTAAGCGGTTCAAGTCTTTTATGATATCTGCAACTTCAACTGTTGGCCTAATTGCCTCACGGCCTCTTATTTCGACTATATACGTCACGAAAAAGAGAAAACATGTTGACACAAGTGCCAATAGAGCGTCGTGCTGCATGGCGCTATGCTGTCTCGGAACCAACTGAGTTCACTTTAAGATGTGCTGGCATTTCTTATTCAGTGGATGATTTCGTTGCTAAGAAGAACGCGCTCTATAAGGTCGCCCTTTCCATGTTAATTTTCACGCTTGCTCATTCATATGATACAGTTGATATGATACACGTTCTGATGAGTTGATCTCTCATTCATTGTATTTATCATTACACTGCAGTTCTACCGGTTTAATCATTGCTCTGCTCTCTTTGTGTTTATCGGGTTTCGTTTTCTTGGCATTTTCTAAACATTTCATTTGGATTTTGTTGTGTTTGTAATTTTATTTTTTGTGCGTTATAAGAAAACATTCGGCCTTCTCACTCTTGCGAAAAAACCAGTCATGACGCGCCATATCAGCTGAAAAGGTTGTTAAACGCTTGAGTGCAATGAAATGGCTTAACTAATTAAAGTGTAACGCTAAAAGCCAACGTAGAAAGATTAAAATGTTCTTTAAAAAATTTGAATGGTTTCTCAAACTATTAAAATGTTTATAGACGATTATTTCTAAATCTATTATACATGTTATTATATTAGTATAGTGATTAGTAATTTTATTCTAGTAAGTACATGTTAGTATATCTTATTAAAACTAAAAATTTAAATAAATATTACAGAGTGTAACTACACAATAAATTCAAAACTACAATAGTATCTATATATATAAAAGAGGATTCTTGTTTGTCTGTTTGTTTGTTTGATCCCTATTGAATCCGACACCGTACATGAAACTTGGTACATTTGGTAGATGTCATCATAGAGCAATTTTGTGGCTAAGTTTGGTGCGAAAAAATAGTCGAATTCGCTGAATTTTCTCAACTCAATTTTCAGATGCTTCTCAAACTGTGTGGATACAAATAAAACACAAAAACAAAGGAGCATCTGCGAATTGAGTTTGCCGGCAGTACTGCTCAAACTGTACAAGGTCGACATGTTCAAATAGTCGAACGAAAAACAAATCAAAAAAATGAAAAGTACGATATGCCACCCAGAAAGTCAAACACTGGGCGATCAACGAGAAAATCGTAGTAGACAGAGCGCAGAAGGCAGCAACGCGCTGCGCCCTGCGCGTTCATTAGAAGTGTTTGATAATATTTTTTGATGCTTATCGCTCATCATTCACAATTTCGATAAAAATTTCATGATGGCGATGACTAAAAATGCATCACAAATATACTTTGATAACCAAGTCATCACGTTTCAATCAGATGTTTTTCGTTTGTATACAAAGTAATAAAGAAACAAATTTTAAATAAAATAATTTGAGTGTTGTTATCAGTTGCTTGGAAAGTGAAATGTAATGATAGTTATTTATTTAATTTTTGTTTATATGTATGTATTTATGTTCTTAATATGTATTAACATCTCATCTTAACAGATGAGTGGAATGGAGAATACGTTAATTGTTGGCAGAAATGAAAAGGGCTATTTGCGTAGTAGCTAAGCGCCGTAGTTTTACAAATCTAGCATCACTGCGTTCAGCAGAGACAAACCAGTAATCGATTATTAAGTCAGAGAAAATGATGAGTGATGACTTCTGCTGAATTGACTCTAACATCATGTTATTGCCTTGCTGTGCGCGTACGCCGAACAATATTTTTGTTTCCCGGCGTGCGGCCGCAACAATGTTTCAACAGCTCTAGAAGGTTTGGCTTTGATCCGATCACTTTGCCGGAGTGCGTGACGCTCTTATGTTTCTTTACAACTCTGCGGACTGTCTTCTGCTACGATTTTGTCTTTGATCTTTCGCTGTTTGCCTTTGTGGTGGCATTTCGAAGTCTTCGCTTTTTGTTTTTTTATTTTTTATTATTTTATAGTTTTGATTTAAATAAAGATGTCATCATCCAAAACGAAATAAATTTTCGATTTGAATTAAACTTTTTTATTATTTTCCTTTGACAGTTTTTTTCGACTTTAAAATTGATATACTTATACGGCAAATGATGAAGCAAACAAATTAAATGGAAGTTCCTGATTTTCGCGGTATACTAACGCACCATGTACCAATAGTACCAACTTTCATGGTGTTCGGTCAAACGGTGTTTGAGTCTATAGGCCCCAGACTAACGGTACAGACAAACACATGTATTTTTACATGTATAGATTATACAATTATCATATAATTTTATTTAGTACATTAAAAAGAATAACCGTGGCCACCTGGTCGTCTCGACGAGATTTACATGGCTACATATACATATCTCATCTGCCCGTATGTCTGTATATATTCAAACTAGTCCCTTAGTTTCTGAGCTAGAAAAAAACCTTGTAAATGTTCACCACATTTTTTGTTTACCATACGGAGTACATTAGTCGGAATCGGACGGATTCAATCACTAGGAAGTGTACATCGCGTACAAACTACACATTCAAGTTCACATAAACCCTGCATTTTTAATTCCCTAGGTTTACGGAATAGTATACGAGGTGTTTTGAAAAGGTGTAGAAAAAGGTTCTTTGTGATTCTACATATTCTCATACTCTTCCCAAATGTGATAATTATATTTTCTATAATACCACAGCACGCAACACTTGAAAAACCCAAATATTAGTCCCATTTTTAGCTTTTCAATTGTTTAATATGCCAATTGAAAAAGTCTTTAAATCTCTGTCATTGGCACGTTCTTCACAAAACACAATCAAAATACTACTTCAGACATTGATAACAAAACCCCAATTTTTTCCCATACCTATGTTATCCGTATCAAACTCGTTTGCTGCACAGCCAACGAACGTCATATAATTTTCATTTTCATTAATTTTAGTACTTGACTATTTATACTAGCTAATAGCTAATAGGTATAAATGGGTTACCCCGAAAAAGGCTTCGTTCAATTTGGACTTGCCCGGCGTCTCTTGTTTTGCAAAAGTAAATGTTCCAATATTTGTTGGAGTCAGTAATTCAAGTTCCGATCGATTGCTGTTATTTATTCTAAAGTATTTAATGATAAGTTTAATGCCGCCCATATCGGCATGATTAGACAGTTCTCTGATTGTATATAAAGCCCTGACTTCCGCGCGTCAGATGAGTTCGAACTCACAGTTTTGAATACGATGAAGTCGGTCGTTCTTTGGGGCGCAATATTTGTTTATGCTTGGAGCCACGCGAATTCGGCGACTAGACGATTGGCAACGGAAGAACTTTCTCCACGTCCATTGCGTAGCGCTACTCAGGCGAATAACAGCGGTGTCATTGCTTATGGCGATTGCTCTTTCATTGTGAATAGCGATCTCAATGACCCAGCACCACTCTTCGCACGACATAACGTCTACGAACTGATCATACCCGAATCTACTGACACAGTGCTAGTTAAAAATGGAGAAATTTTGGATATGTACTGCACGGAATCCTTCGCGGCGCCATTTACGAACATGCGTAAGATATCGGCACAGTGCTTGCAGAATAAATATTTCCTTGTGAATGGTACTATTTACCCATTCAGCAATTTTAGTTGCACGGCCTGGCCGACATGCACCGCACGACGCACTGGTCGTCAATGCAATGGCGGCACAGATTTGGTCGAAGTGGGTTTTGATGTAGATGGAGGCACCGGATTTCTGCAGGCCTATAACGTCTGCCACGATGAGATCAATGAGGTGACGCGTTATGTACATCACGTACTCTACCCTTCGAGCTTTCATTATCAACATGGTGTAACGCGACCTGCTTTCATCACACTGGACTTCTATGGTGGACGTGATGTGAATAATCAATACACGCAAGTACAACAGAATATCACAATCAGTCGTATACTTGGAAAAGATGCCTCGACCTATTTCAACTTTAGTCAGAATTTGATACTTTCACGTGGTCATATAATCGCCAAGACCGATCATATATTCGGTGCTGCACAAATGGCAACCTTTCTCTTCATTAACGTTGCTCCCCAATGGCAATCATTCAATGGGGGCAACTGGGAGCGCATTGAGTCTGGCGTACGTAAATTTGTTGCCGATCGTGGACTCACAACGGATTGTTACACGGGTACTTGGGGCATCTCAACAATGCCGGATGTAAATGGTGTTGACCAAGAACTTTACCTCGATTTAGATGTGAACAATAACGGATTGATACCAGTGCCAAAATTGTATTTCCGTATAGTGATCGATCGCTGGAGTCGTAGGGGCATAGTGCTAATCGGTGTCAATAATCCCTGGGCAACATTGGAGCAAATAAAGCGTAATTATATATTGTGTGAAGATATTGGACACAACATTACTTGGCTTAATTGGAACAAGGAGGACCTCCATGAGGGCTATTCATACGCTTGCTCAGTCCAAGATTTTATTGCCGTGGTCGATCATTTGCCACATGTCGATTTGCATACGACAGGTATACTCGGTGTGGATGATTACAATTTGACGGCAATCATTTCGCCACCTGCCGCTACCGAGGGTCACACTACGGCCAATGTTGCCCAATGTTATTTCAATGTTAACGGTGATCTCAGCGACCCAACACCTATTTTTACGCCTACAGGTGCGCTTTCTCAATTACAACCCAACAAATCAGGCATGGTAGTGCTCAATTCAGGCGAATCCTTTGACATGCACTGCACCAGTGCCTTTGCTATACCCTTTCACAATTATAATCAGCTAACTGTAACTTGTGTGGAAAATCATCTATTTAATGTGAATGGTACAAATTACCATTTCGGTGCCTTTAGTTGTATGAATTGGCCGATGAGTGAGGCCCGACGCATTGGTGATGATGCCTGCGATGGCGACATGGCACATATTGAAATTGGATTCCCTTTGGAGGCTGGTTTTCTGAACTTGTTCGACTTGTGCCATGAAGAAGAGGTGGCAGCCACACGATACGTTCAACACACTCTAACTCCATCTAATATTGGTTATCAATGCGTAGTGCCAACACCATACTTCTGGCGTGGGGATTTCTATTACGGCACTGATGTTGCCAAATATTACACTCTCACGCAACAGAATGCAACATTCAGCCATCTACTGAACTTAGATGCTAGCGCATTGTACTTGGATAACCGGCTGGGCTACTATCTAACAGTGGGTCACTTGGCCAGCAAGCATGACTTCATCTATGGAGCAGCTCAACGTGCAACTTATTTCTACGTGAACTCCGCGCCACAGTGGCAGAGCATAAACATTGGCAACTGGTATAGCATCGAACGTGGGGTGCGTGAATATGTTGCCGATAATAATATCAATGCCTCAGTCTACACTGGCATTTGGGCTGTTGCTACACTACCAGCTGCTGATGGTCAGCAAAGAGCACTCTTCCTCAGCGGTAACACTTATCAGTTGCCAGTGCCAAAAATATTTTATCGCATCCTAATTGATCAGGCTACACGCAAAGGAGTCGCTTTGGTTACTGTCAACAATCCACATGCATCTCTCAACGAAATACTACAGATATATGTAATATGTGAGGACATTGGTGATCAACTGGATTGGCTACTATGGAACAAAACGCACATACCAAGTGGCTACAGTTACGCTTGCGCTGTGGATGACTTCCTTCAAACTGTTCAGGATCTACCAGTTGATGAGTTGGAGACGAGTGGCATACTTGGCATTGATAAATCATATGAGATTGCCTGATTCGCAAAGGCATCGTGCTCATCGGCGTGAATAATCCACCTACCACACTAATTGAACTATATTATTTGTAAAGATATTGGATATCAAATCAGTAAGCTGGGCTAGTGAAAAGAGTATTGTTACCTTTCCTTGATCTGAGCGTAAGCGTTGCTAGATATTTAGTAATTACTAGCTTTACTCGCAAACGTTGTTTTGCTTTCAAACCTTTAATAATAATAGGAAACAAATTTATGTTGTCTGTATTTATTACTGAGTAAGGAAAGGAGTGGGAAATAATAGAACAACCCATTACAATATGGCAAAAAAAAGCGCGTACTTCACTTAAAACTCGGATTACAAAATAGAACAGACTACCGTTACTTTGAACAATTTATAAGATTATATAAAGTTGAAGGAGAAATTGGTGCCTATTTCGTGTACACATCAATAAACCTTTTATATATACGTAAATCATAAAATATCCCCATTCCAAAACCATCCACCCTGTCCAAAAAAAAAAAAAACTCAGAAAGCTTCAAATCGAATATTTTAGCTCGATAGCTCTGATTGATCCGGAGAACACGCGTTTCTAAAAAATCAGAAATGATTTTAAATATATGTATAGATATATTAAAAACTGAAGTTCAGTAATGCTGTGAAAATAAATAGAAATGCATAAATTATTAACCTCGCACATTTTATAAAAAAGTGAATAAAACTAAATAATAAAATTGTTTGATGTTAAATTAATTTTAAGCTACACACGTTTAATGCAACACTTTGATAAGATGCCTCTTATCAGTTATGTATTGCATATGACATAAAGAAATGTATGAGCATTTCAGCGGCTTGGCTCGTCTGAATTGTGTGCTTATCTGTTTGCCCAGTTGTCTTGCGTACAATATTTCTCCAGCTGACAGTTTTCTATCAATGTCATCGATGTCTACTCAGTAGCTCGTTTAAGCACAGTCACCTGTATTTGTATTGGCTCGTCGTTGTTTTTTTTTTTAATAATTCAAATCGAATATACATGCTGTGATTGAGACCATTAATAAAAAGGTACTTTAATGTTACAAACAAAAATTAAATTAAACAAAATCAACGCAATTTCAGCCGTTAATGGACGGGGATATCTTCAAATCAACAACTATGCTACACTCACCGTGCAAGAATAACTGCTATCACAAGTATGTATTGTCTGCAGAGTTATGCATGAACGTTGGGTTACTGCTTCAAATGAACACTCTATAACACCTCTATGGATTTTCGTCATCTCAGAGAATGGTGAATTTTTGTGTGATGCCGCTTGGGAAACCAAACAGAATGCCTTTTAGGAACTTGCATTACGCGAAGCCAGTGTAGCAAAATACGTCAATCCGGTGGGGCATAGTGACTAAAGAGATAGTCTTGTCTACTGCACGGCCTCTGGCTGAAATCCATTTCATTTATGTTGAATAGAACCATCCAATACAGAAGATGATGTTACTTACACATGTGAGGTATGTTGAAGTCTCCTTAATAAGTTCAGTGGTAATAATTCTGGTGTCATTGACACTGCGGTAGGAGAATCCTCAGCGTGCAAAGATATCGACATTTATGATTCAGACAGACCTACATCTGGTTACGAGACTAACCGCCCTATTCTCAGTACTCTATCGAATGAATAAATCGACGTTAATAGATTTTAATAGACAGTAAGTGATAAATTATTAATACTGGAAGTTTTGCTCATATAGGAAAGCTTTTTACACTATTCATTACCACTTTTTTAACGCCTCCTCATTGGGTGATGTCAAAACTTTTGCTGCAATATTTCGCACACTATTAACACACTGCTGAAATGGAGAACAACGTGATTTGCTGCACTTTTGCAATCTTTTTGGAAAATCATCAAAATTGTTACTATTATGAAAAACAGCTTTTTTGTAATAATGTAGCTTTCAATGTGCGCTATAATAACAAAAATGACAAAAGCCTCTATCTATTCAACTAATAAGCAATTTTTAGATAGAGTGCTCAGAATAGGTTGGTAACTCCGTACTTGCGGGGAATGAAGGTTATTGTTCTGATGATGATCCACTGGAATCGAACTTATTGACTAGTAATGTGAAGCCCACAGTTAATGTAACACTTGTTAAAGCATGAACCAAAGACTTCCGCAATTATCGGCTGAATCACACTCGTAAAACTTCAAGACTAAATACTATTTTTCCATAAGAAGAGTACATTGTCTATTATAGAAAAATAAATCGACTATTGTACAGATTAATATTTAGGACAAGTGGGTGAATTTTAGTTTTACAATCAGTTTGTAAAGTAGTGTTGTTACTGGAATTTAGCAATACATGTATTTTAACAATAAATAAACAATTAAAGATAACACCAATTAACAATGAGTAAGTAATGTAATAAAGTAATATGTGTTATGTGAAGTCCACTGGTCTCACCCTTTTTAGCCTTCGTTGCCGAGTTAGTACTTCTAATGGTAATGTATTCACACCATCGTTCGAATGCTGGGAAAGTTTGGTTTGGTATTTTCTGCTTAAATTGATTATTTCCTCATCTACTGTCGCAATTCGTAGGTCTGGATGAAGGTCCGTGTTGGTGATATACCATTGGGCTTTTGTGATGGTGCGAATAATTTTTGATTGTTGCCTCTGGATTAATTTTATATTTGATTTTTTGGCAACTCCCCATATTTCGCCTCCATATGTCCAAATTGGTTTAATAATTGTCTTATAGATTGGGAGTTTGTTTTCAAGTGAAATGTTTGAATTTGTTTTGAGCAGCCAGTGCAGTTGTCTTACTTTCATTTTGATTTGGTCACGCTTTTTTTGTATATGGTGTTTCCAGTTTAGTTTATTGTCAATATATAATCCTAAGTACTTGGCTTCTTTTTGAATAGTTACGTCGTCTCCGTCAATATATATATGGATTGGTGTGAATCTAGTCTTAGTAGTGAGTCTAAATACTATGGAGGACTTGATGCATGCCTTATTGGTTTCTTCGGACCCTTTTATAACATCTAAGTCAAAAAGTACTTCAAATTAGTCTAAGAAGTATATCAAAATAGGTTGATGAGGTCAAACAACTTCTGAATGAGTTACCGGACAGCCCAATATCCCGCAGTTCCTACTCTTTTCTTTTAATAAAATTATTAAAATATTCGTAAAAAAATTTAATGAAAAACAAAATTGTATTAAAAAAAATATTGTTATTAAAATATTAAAAGAAAAAAAACCTTAAATAGATTATTTTATTTTAAATTAATATTTAGTTCTTTTTTTCCTAAGTTATTGATAAAGCGCCGCCAGATCGACATATCTGCCACTGTGTGATGGTGACGTTCGCCAAATGTTGTAATTCTAAGTAAGTTCTGATACATATTTTCAATTTCATATATTCTGATATGCTTAGAAGATGGCTGTTCACGTTGTTCAAGTTACGTAAGACAAGCCACTATTATATAGTATAAGAGTTTCTTCTCTTTGGGACTTTGGAACTTTTCTTTAACTTGTGTGTTTTTCTACAAAATATTATTGTTCACGTATCGTCCTGGCGCATGATCTGAACAGACGCTTGCTCTTACAGAGCCAACTGCTGCACTCACAGATGAAATGGGCGCGGACGGTTCCCCTGGAGAGGGAAAGTTCTTACAGAACTGACAACTTCACTGTAACAGAACCAGACACAATGGAAGCGGACGGCTTCCTCGGAGAACAAGTTTCTACGGAACTTCCTACAGAGCGCTCAAATAGAGAGAATGTTAAGGAGCTTACTACCTTGTTGAACAGAGAGAACTTATTCATATGAATTAATACTCTTTGTTGGTGAATGCAGTGCTGCGAAAGTGCCTACAGAGCTTTCGCCCTGCGCCTTGATCGACTGTCAGCCTAACATAAAAATATAAAATGCCTATAAATTTTAAGGCCTTTTTCTTTGGTAACGAGAAATGACTTTTAAATACCCCTTAATAGACTCCAAACGATTTAATGTAATCTTTTTGTTTTCAGCGGATTTGTTATTAACTTGTTGAACGGTGGGTATTTTGTCATTGCCGGTATCGGCGGAAGCAGATTTATTTACATTTTCGCCACTTTCACAATTTATGCCTCTTCTTCGACAATTGAGGGCAATCAGCTCCTTAATTTTTTTCGCAGAATCCTACAACATCTCTTATGGGATTTATTTGTTTTAATTTGCAATAAATTTGCCACCGCTTCTTTCAATGATGACAGTGAAATCTGCTTATAGGCGCCTCTTTCTGGAGTTCTGGCTTCAGATTTGTTGGTCAGCAGCTCCATTTTTTCTTTAAATTTGGGTTCTCACATACCTTTAAATGTATTTTATTTTTCTCAATTTCTATTTAATTAATTTGTTTACAAATTTAGTTTTATCAGGCGTATTGCTGCCTTCGCGTACATCACGCTCTTCGGGTTTTTCAGTAGATCTGCGCTGTCTACTGCTGCGATTTTCTCGTTGATCTTCCATTGTTTGACTTATTGGGTGGCATTTCTTATCCTTCACTTTTTTCATTTTTTTTTTTTTATTCGAAAATTTGAACATTTCGACTTTGTACAGTTTGAGCAGCATTGCCGGCAAACTCAATTCTCAGACGCTGCTTTGTTTTTGTGTTTTATTTGTATCTGTACACTTTGAAAAGCATCCGAAAATTGAGTTGGTCCTAATATTTACCGAATTCAACGATTTTGTGCACCACAGTTACCATCCAAAGGCTATTCTAGAGAATTGTTGAAAATTTCATCAAAATCGATCCAGCGGTTTCGGCGTCCATAACGGACAAACATACATACAAACAAACACAAAAACATACTTCCAATATTATATATATAGATTTATTTTGTGCCAACCGTTATCATTACGGACTGAAGGTCCAAGCGTGTTTATTTTTCTTGTAATTGCTTCCAGAAAGATTCAAATTTTAAGACTTTTATACCCTTTCGAAAAACATCCGCATATTTAGCATTTTGATCCATTTCTGCAATCAAAGTTTCGAATTGCCGCGGGGCTGTTATTTTCATATTTGATTTAATTTTCACTGTACTCGCTTCAATATCGCCACCTCAAATGCCAACGACAGAATACGAATGTTTCTCAGTAGTTCTCAGTAGTTTCTCTCGATAACGACAACGGGGCTTCCAACTTGTCATTTTGGAAACGTTAAAGAACACGCTTTAGCAAATCCAACTAAAAAGTAAAAAATAATGTTTAATTAAAAAAAGCATTTTTTTGTAAAGAAGCGTTATTATAAAAATATTGAAAAGCAACCAAACAATTATTCTCCCTTTATATTCAGTGACAGTTAAAGTCAAAGACAACGTCGGACGAAAAAAAATAATAATAAAAATAAGAATAATTTGAAGGTATAGAAAATTCGACCACATTTTCATCCTACGTAATCTTTGATCTTAGCTGTTATTGAATATAAAAAGAGAATAATATTTTGTAGACAAGTACAAAAGTTATTCAAAAGTTCACAATAATGTATATATATAATAACGGCGTGGCTGGAAAGCGTAAGCCTTCGAAGGAAGGTGCACAAGCTGACGCTTAAAGCACAAGCAAAAATTAGATCCAACCGATTCGGTAAGTTGGCATTTATCATATTACACATAAAACTGTTAGTCGCATGTAATAAGTGATCAGTTCTGTCTGTAGGAGTAAGGCGAAGACAGTCATGAGTCCGCTCTGGCCCTTCTGTGTTACTTAGAAGAGGAAGAGGAGGCCGACAAAAAAGGAAGTAAGACCCATAACTCTTAATTTAATGTAAATGACCTACCAAATAAACTAAAGTGGATGTAGCAATAAAATGAATTACATCTTAACCTTCATCGAGTGAACTTGAGTTTAACACATTATGGAATAATGATTATTATGATTGGCTTGCGTTGATTTCCATTTTGGTTTTTTAATCCAATTTTCGTTATTTACCAGTTGCGACGAGGACGCACCTTCCCATCTGCCACCCAACTAGCGGCAGCAGCGTCGATTGCACTTGTTTTTTTTAATGATCGTTGAGAACATGGAGTCACTGAACCATTTTACTGATTTATATATTCAGCGTGAGTCATCAATATTCTCAACAGAGGCAGCTGCGATGGGTCACCATTCTGAGGTAAGCTTGTCAATGTTTTTCTATTCTCTTTTGCTTTTGCGTTATATATTAAATACGTGCATTAATTAAATGCATAAATCTGCATTATTTGGCAAAGTCATCAATATCGTTGGGTAGTCCCCGTCGTCATGTTTCACTTAGTCGCCACAAATTATTTAAAAGGATTTATGTGCACAACGGTGCAAACTATTCAACACAGTCCTGAACTCGACTAACCTTGCTATACGCAAACTAATTGATTAAATCGCCTTTAAAGTGTGGTTGTGTATTACTTATAATTATATATTAATTTGAGAAGAAGCCAAGCCAAAAAATTTAAGGTGTCAATTTTCATATTTCACAAGCTCATATGTTCACAGGCAGAAAAGTGTATCTATGCGCCTATTTGCATAATATATATATATATCAGTTTACGAACATTCATCGTTAATAATAACAAACAAACAAACGCACGCACACACAAGCACATTCACATGCACTCGCACATGCACTGGAATAATAAACACATTGAAATCCTACTCAACCATATGGCGGCACTCAAACGCATATTGTACCTAGTGGCTGATACTCGAGAAGGGATCTTCTTATCTACAATGCTATGAAATACGCATTCTTATTAGCAGCTGGCAGTGGGACTTCAAATAAATTGTATTTCGAAATTCAATTACGTAATGATATACCTTCTTTTGGCGCAAATCTTCAAGCACAAAATTATTGCCTACATATTTTCATGCCTTATTTCGTTTGGATTAGCAAACTTTTTGACTGCCAGCTTTGGTAAGGTTTTCGTTGTAAAAACGTTGTATATTTTCGTGCTTGTATTCAATTTCGCTTTCTGTTGTGGAAAAACTTGGCCTAGGTCTCCAACATCATGATAAGAAGTTCGCGACTCACTTTTTGAATGTGTAGTACTCAGTTTGTTGGTAGATTCAATAGAAAGGAGAGTCTCGACTTAAAGCTCTTGGTGCTGACTCTCTTTTATTAATAGTAACAGATAATTAGTGTTTAAACTATCGGCAAAGCAGCAAAAGTTATTATTGTAAGTTCCTGACGAAAAAAAAGCACTAGAAGAGATATCATCCGTGATTAATTTAAAAGTGGTACACTCTCCTTAGATAAGGAGAGAGAAGATGACCTAAGATCATGGTCAACGGTAAATTTTTATCTATTTTATTCAATAACTTTAAAAGCATTTCTTTGAAAGTTATAAAAAAATTAAATTGAATTTCAGATCCTTGCAAAAATCCTTTCATTTGATATTTCACACAACTTAGTCGGTCCAGTAGGTTCGAAGCAAATTGACTATAAAAGTGTGACTGACAAAAACATGTGTGATCCTGCAATGGTTCACTTCTCACTCAAATCCTAAGAAATTAAATTAGAAGAAAACAAAAACCAAATAAAAAACACCGCGCAAAGGAATTACGGCTGTTTTTGGATCTTTGTGGCGAGCCTGAGCCCAAGAATGCTACGGTGAGTTATAAAATCATGGTGATAATCTTTCGGAACAATTGAGGAATCGTACTGATGTTAGTCGAAGATAAATTGGTGCACATGCTTGAGAAACACTATTTCTTAATCATTCGTTTTTTCTTTTTTGTTTTGTGTTATGGTGGTACAAATGTCCCTAACATATGTTGACATGATCAGCCATTTTGCATCATTAGTTATTTTTTGAAAGACATAAAAGTAACAAAGGTGTTTTAAATTTTTGTGATTTGCTGTAATCTAAAAAGGGCATCAAAATTTCATTAAACATTGTCTGAAAATGAAATTAAGTGCTCCAAAGTACTTGAAATGCTGACCGTGACATTTGGCGAGTCTGCTTTGAGCAAATGCATTGTTTACTAGTGGTCGTTGACAAGGATAGCTCTGGAAGCCCGTCAATAACCGACGAAAACGTTGAAGCAGTAAAGAACATGCCAGGAAATCGTACGGTCAACAAGGAGTATTACCTTGAAATTATGCGCCATTTGCGTAAAGCGATACAAAATTAAAAAAAACCGGGGATTGTTGAACAAGAATGCGCAAGCTCACACGTCATTGTTCGTAATTTTTTAAGGCAACTGTGGACGTGGCAACCTGACAGTTTTTCCTGTTTCCAAAATTGAAAAGTACCTTGAAAGAAAGAATATTTACAATGATTGAGAAAATACAGACCGCAACGGCGGATAGTCTAAAGGTCATACCAAAAAGCGCTTCGAGGAGTGGAAAAAGTGCTGGCACAAGTGTATTATATCTTTTTTTATTATATTTAATTTTTCTTTTATTATTAGCAGAACTTCAATTGTATATACAAAAATTAACAAAACAACTTCAATAATAAGTGGGGATATAGTATAGTGTATTAAAATTATCTATTACGGAGGTCAGCAGGGTGCGATCTTCTCAGCCGTCTCGCCACCCTAACTCCTCCCATTCTGCGTCGTTTTAGAAGGCGCCTTGATAATTTATTTGGATGATTTTTCAACCTCTCCATATTTTTTGGCCTGACGATTTATCACATCGCCAATTTTCGGTATTTTTAAGTCGTTTTCAAGGTCCGCCGTTCGCATGAACAAAGGGGCACCAGTAAGCAAACGCAATGTATGAAGTCGATTACTTCGAAGGGGACAAAATAGAAATTGATGAATAAATAAATATTTTTCGAGAAAAATAAAGTCTTCTTACTTTTTGAAAAACCTCGTATATATCAAATAAATGTGTTAATATATGACACTGACATTCCAAAAGGTAATAATAATGCCTCGGAGGCTGCCGCTCCAGAGGTCGACGTTTTGAACACCACTGGATGCAGAGTCATGGTCATGGTCAATACCTAGTCAATACCTCAGTAACGCCAAATGGCGTTCACTCCACCAAAAGTTAGTAGTGACCGACGATTCCCCCATCCCATTAGACAAAAAAAAAAAACACCACTCGTTTTATGTAAACATTCAAAAAATAGAAGAGGGTTGTGTTGACTCTATGCTACTAGGGGTTGAGGAGAATTTATTTTACCACGATTATACTAATAAGGTATAATAATGATAACAAATGTGAGGCACTATTAATCTGAATATATTTTGAGGGGCTTAGCATATGAAATCAAAATACCTGGGGCGTCTTTTCTTGTTCTGCGAACTTCTTTAGACCGTTTTCACTAAATAATTGGATAGAAACAACATTCACTCACAAAATTCATTCAACGATTATGTGTTGGAAATACAATACGTAACTATCATTTAACTATGATATCATATTCCAATTAGACTAAGAGTATTAAGCTTGCGTTTTTACCCAAAACCTAATTTGACTGCTTATTAGCTTGAATCAAAAGAGATTTCCTTCTGCCCTTATAACAGGAAAAAAATGTCGATTAACTTTGTTTGACTAATTAATTAGGTTAGTGCACCTCAAGGTAAATGTAACGTAATTGGGGTCTTTTGTGTGTGTGCAAAAAATCCAATCCTTAAAGCTTTGCTCCAGAAATCACCAAAGTAAACTTTCCATACAAAATATAACTTTGAATGCTCTTGAATGTTAGAAGTATGTTTAGATGAGATGTGTTGAGGTGAGCGAGTACACATGTAGCAGTGTGTTCGACAAAAATTTCACGTCCCTGAGTAAAACACAACGCGTACGTGTTGAGGACACCTGAGCTGCTTGGTTCGTTGGTCTTATGACACATCAAAATTTCTTTACTCGTTTTAAGCGACCAAAATGAAATTTTTGTCGAAATGAAGTTTGCTATAACAAAGCAAAATGTTGGCGTGCAACTATGTTGTTTTTTTACAGAGCTCTCTTCGCCGTCCTCTGCTACTGCATCTGGCCTGTGTGAATCTTTACACGTCACACACGCGATGTCTACGTGCCTATTTGGCTGTAAATGTTAGTTCACCCAATGACAGGTTAAAAGTTCTGTATTAAATGTCGACGTCACTAATTCCAGCTCTTTGCAATTTTCAGTTACAACTTCAACTTCAGTTCGCTACACTTTCGTTTGCATTCATTTCAGTTCAGTTCAGTTCAGCGTGTTGGTTAAAGTGTTTAACACGCCCGCTAGACCGCTGAACAATTAAGGTAATTAGTGCATGTTGCGCTTTCGTTAGTGTTATTCTTGGCTCTACTGTGACAGCCCTGTCCTCCTTGCCCCTTAGCCAATGCTCTTGTTGTACTTGTTTTAGCAATTGTGTGCTGTTGCACATGCTAGTTACATGTTCATGTGGTTACAACATGCAAAACGGGCGTCTACCCGAAAGTCATGCCCATTCAAACCAACACTCTATACCAAGAGCATTTTATTCCTCCATTCATTCATTCATCAATTCATTTGGCGTTTGGTGTATTCTAATTTTTTTATCTCAACGCGTCACATCGCATTACATCACTTTTTAATACAACGATCCTTTCGCCCATGTCCAACTCAGTAGCAGTTTCAATTGTTGTTATTGTTTTTATTGTTGTTATACACTTGGGTGCATTAAGAATGCAACAATGAAATACTTGTTCACATGAAATTAGTTTCACATTTGATCCCATTTTTGTTAGACAAATTAGTAGTACTCCAGTGTTGTGGGATTTCGTGTAGCACAAATTTAATTTGATTTATTAGAGAACACCGAGATAATTAGAGTTCTTAACAATTTATTCAATGACTCAATTTCTGAATTCATTTCATTAAATAATAAGCATGTAAGGACTTGCGTGTTATTAATATTTATGATTTAGTACTTATTATAAAACATACTGAATCCCACTTAAGAACGTCCTTATAGCCCAATAATACTTAAGATAAGCAATACTTAACAATAATACTTAAGATTTCAAAATATTATAAGAATTTCCACGTATCTTAACATGAAAGGTACGCAAATACACATTTGCCTTTAGCCATAGGTGAAGGTAGAAAAATGCATATATTGGCTGCTATATGCACTTGACTTACCACATTTGAATATCATCAGCAGCAATTCAAAGCATTTATTTAAGCGATATACTGATAGCCTAAAGTAACAGCAGGCAGTAACAACAACAATAATAATACAAGCCATAGAGCAAAGTGTGTATGTACAATATTTGTCAAGGCGACGCACAATGCACCAGACAAATGTCGCGTGTGATGTTTGAAAAACTTTCAATTAGAAGGTAATCCCTAAGAAGGCAATCGTAACCTTCTCAGTCAATGCCTTAATGAGGTAGCTGTTATCATCACCATAGTCTAGTTTAATTATATTTATACTCGTCATTATTTATAAACATACAAATATGTCATGCAGTTTACTGCGATTAATGTTATTCGTTATATATCAAAAAAAAATCCGGTCTCCGGGCGTGATCAATGTGACGCATTTTGTGTTACGGTTGTTTCGCAAAAGTTGACCGAACTTGATTATTTAGAGGAAGTAAAAGGCGTATCTTTGCCTTTGAAGAGATAGTTAGTTGTATAAAATTTTCTCCAGTGCTAGGACTAAAAGGAACATATGAATTTTGAAAATGATGTACGTTAAAATTTACGATATTTCAAATGGCAAGTACTGCCAACAAATTTATTTCTGGGAAAAGTTGTCATCCATTGACGCCAGCTACCCAATTAACGTCCCTTGCGCTCCATATCGATGCTAATAATGAGCAAACTCATTCCAGAAGTTAGACACAATTAATATCAGCTTAATTCACATAAGCCAGGACATTTCAAAAATCTGGGATTACTGAATCGCATAGAGGTCATACAAGCTGAAATTCGTATAGAAACTGATATTTCGCGTATCGAACTGAAATTGTTACAGGACCCTTTACTATTATAGAATTACTACAATTACAAACTATAAACCAACTAAACTCAATGAAACAACCCTCGGAAATAGGAACTGCTGCCGACAACGATGATGGCAGTTGACTGCAAGCAATAGGCAAAAATGGCATTGGCAGCAGTTGTTGCTGTTCGAGATGGGTTTTGTTGTGGTTGTTGTTTTTATGTGCTGCGCCTGTATTTTTTGCTTTTATTATTGTTGTTTAAGTACTTGCTTCAATTGTCATTGTTTTTGTTTCTGCCTCCTCAGTCACAGCTACTGCTGCCGTTGCGGCTGCTGTTGACGCTGCATGCACATTTAACACCCTTGAGCTATTATTGCGCGATTAAGCGTAAGAATTTTGCTCAGGCATACAAACTCATGAAAAATACGAATACACTATCATGCAACGTATTACCACACATTCACATACCCATCCATACTTATATGCTTTGCATGCTAAGCACAATTGTACCCGCACAAAAGTATGCAGCAAAAAATTTGCATTTAACTACTGCTATAGCAGCATTCACCCAACACATGGAGGCACACACAGGCACACATAGATATTTATCGCCTTTGTTGTTGCTTTTGTGGTGTACTGCGTTAAAGTGAAGTTAAGTTTTGCACTTGCTTTATATTTAGGAACACATTTTTTTCTTCTTCTTTCTGTTCTGTTCAGTGTCAGTAACAGCAAACGTGTTCAGTTGAGTTGCGCACTGTTGATGAATTTGTTATTGTTGTTGTAATTACTGTAGTTGGGTCGCCATTATTGTATTTGTTGTTGTTGCCGTTACAAATATTAATAAAGCAACGAAAAAAATATTGAATTTTTTATAAAACTTTTCATTTTGTTTATGCATATTCAACACTATTGCTTGTTCAAATACTTTTCAAATTGTTAGTCAAATATGCAACAAAATGCATTTCAACTCAAACACTATCTCAGTTGCACTATGTTGTATTGTATTGTATATAGTGTAGGTTTTTTAGGACAGGTAAAATGTGTGCATATTCCATATGTATTTCAGTTACATATTCTGTTATTTGTCAATCGATTTTATTTGTATTTCAATTTTTTTGTAAACAACCTATAGAAATTGGAAACCGTACACTGGCAAATATTTGACGCTTCATGGAACTTACTTTTACTTACTTTTTTTTTTATATAAAGCAAAATTTGAAAAGTGGTGCTGAGGTGCCATTTTTTTTTTTTTGAAACAGCATTAGAGTGAGGCATTCAAAGTCGATAAAGAGAGCATATTATGCTAATGTGCAATGGAGTCAACATTTATATTCTTATTCGATAATTTCGAGATTATAGAAGAGCAATGCACTATGGGAAATTTGAGCAGTTTTTGTGTCATAAATGAATAACTCAAAAATTAAGTAATATTTTTCGGTACTGGTTTTTGGTTTAGGTTCTATATAAAAATAGGAAATGTTTTGGAAACAAATAAAACAAAAGGCATAGCTGTCAAGTGCATTCAAAAATGAAAAAACACTACAAAAATGAGTTAAATTGATAAAAGCTGTTTTTGAGATGCTTCATATTAACCTACCATTATAAGAGAATTTAGAATTTAATTTTGTACACTTTAAATATACCAACACATAATACAAACCACAATTATCCTCCTCCTTTCAACAACAGCTGCTTTTCGTAGTAATTATTTGACCAGAGATGCATTTAATCAACATA
Source organism: Cacoxenus indagator (assembly GCA_035041755.1). Classification (NCBI taxonomy): domain Eukaryota; kingdom Metazoa; phylum Arthropoda; class Insecta; order Diptera; family Drosophilidae; genus Cacoxenus; species Cacoxenus indagator. Next base: position 340,669 of record JAWNKX010000831.1, read on the forward strand.
TCTGGTATGCAACACCATGCTTGAATGTATTCCTTTACAATGACTGTGGAGATACGTTATTTTGAACACTTACGAAAAATTGGTCTTTGCCACAAATGGATCAATTTTTCCCTAGTGCAATGTGAGGGAATTTCTAGAGGATCAAAATAAGTTTGCCTGATTTAAAAATTAACGATTTGGTCGACATCAATATCAATGCTCAATATTTCAGAAATCTTCTATTATATTCTGCCCATACAATAAAGTAATTAGCCCCCTTATTCACTTGCACAAAACTATGCTCTAAGTAGGAGTCAATAAATAAATATATATACGAAATCAATCAATCAAGGGACTTATATTCCTACCTCAGAATTTTATGTATTTTTATTTATTTAAAACAAGAATAACTTGTAATACACTTTACAGCAAAAGGCTAATTGGGAAAACGTTTATCATATTTATACTTATCAACATATCAACCTTTTTATACAACTAAGCTATTTTCGAATGGAGTGGAAAACTGCGAAAATTAACCCTTTTCATAAACCAGGGAACGGATTATAAAAATCAAATTAAATGTGCATTTAACTGGTAATAACAAATAACTACTTACTCAGTTCGGTTTTAGGTAGCATTTGAATTGTATCCATCCCCTGGAAATGTGAACTAACTTTTTGAAGGAGGAATTAAATTATAAAAATCAATTGGACTAGTAACTCTTGATGTAGAAGCGGCCTTCGATAAAGTATATCAGTAGGGATTAATATGCAAGTTAATACAAATCCTTGTACCAATATACCAGGTAAAGCTAGTAAAAAAGCTTTTCGACTGATCGCTTTTTCAGCGTATTCGTGGATGGTACAGATTCAAAGAAAAGTAGTATATGCTGGAGTACCTCAGGGGTCGTTGTTAGGTCTTACAACATATACGCCTATGACATCCCAACATTTCGGTCCAAATAAAAAAATTCAGAAGACTGATAAATCCGGAGATCACGCATTTCTAATAAGCGCCTCCAGCTTAAGTAAAACAGAATTTTTTTAAGGAAATAATGCATGTCTGATTAATTGAATGATGGATATCAACATATGCGGCCGTTAATTTTTCTGAAGTTCGAAAACTCCTTAGAGATGGAACCAAACAACAAAGTTGAGTTCGATAGGTCAACAAACAAGAAAATTGTTTTAATTCGATAAATCAACTCCTCTCGTCGAACTGATCGAGAATATTTAATCATCACCACAAACATCATAACAATATCATAATACTATTACCAGAAATTGAAGGGCCATTACTCATGCTTAATTAAATAAGAAAAATTAACGCCGAAATGTATTAGGATTTCTTGCTAATTTGATGGGCTTACAGAACTCGCAAGCTTGCCAACGTGACGTCTGCGATATTTCGCATTCATACACAACGAGTAATGCCACAAACAAATATGAAATAACATACTACGGAAATTTAACGAATATTTTATGCTTAAGCGTAACTTCTTCTAGCCTCTTGGCAACAATCAATTTTTGTCAGATCCTCACAGAGAAAAGAGAAACACAAAGAAAAAAAAAAAAACAATAACAAAAATAAAAACAGCACGAATTCCATACGTTAAAGGTTCTTTTTTATTTTCTTTTTTTGTTTGCTAAGTCTAAGATAAATGACTGTTAATATGCCTCTTATGGCAGGAAATCACAAAAACTGACACGTTAATATGCGCTCGACATGCCTAAGCACGCAGCAGTAGCGACTTTTGGAAGGCAGGGCGTATGATTTACAGAATTTTATTATTGCTGATATGAGCGATGATTGAAATATGCTTCAACGTGTTTTTTGTTGATAACTAGACTATTTATTTATAATATTTTTTCTTATTAATCATTTTATTTAATTTCAATTTCATTTTTTTAGAATAGCACATTAACTCATAAATTTTGAAAAATTAAAACGCGTTGCGTGCATAAGCAGCAGACAATTAAACTGTTTAACTATACGTAACAATGTATTTAATTGGCTAAATTAAATAAGCAATAGATTACAAAAATGTGTGACTAAAACAGCAAAAATAATAGAAAAAATTCAGTTTCAAACTATATTCCATTCCATTTTTAGTAATTTGGTTTTTCGTATACGCAAAACCACAAGAAGCGCACGGCAAAAAAGGATTATTTACATCCAGAAATACCAATTAATATATGTTATGTAATTTCAGTCACGAGGTTAAAAAGAGCTGCTGCTACAATTATTGATGGTGATGATGATGATGACGATGATGGCGATGTTCACAAATTAATAGTAAGCGTCACAAAGTGAGAAACCAAGGGCAATTGTGCTAATGAAAGCGTGCACAAATTGAAACCAATTAAGCTCCTTTTAATAAAAAATACAGAGCGAGTGTAATTGTAGCACAATTTCAGGATTAAAACTAAAAGAGAGGAGAGTGCAAAACACACTCACAACTCAAGTTTCAGTATACTTAATGAAGAAAAATCAGCTATTACCCCAAATAGCAAACTATAATGAAAACTTCTGGAGGTGAAATTCATTAACTTTTCTTAAATTACAACACATTTTCAGGGATGCTATTGATAGCTTATCAAATGACTGCGTACACTCCCAAGCGAAGATAACATTGAATAATGCCAAATCAGTTCATTGTGGAAATTATGTATGAATCCAACTGTATACTTAAATTATAAATTACTTTACGTTGTGCATACAAATCCGTACTTAAATAGTAGCACACTTGAAGGTTGTGAATATTAACATACCTCAAACTATTTTATCAAAAATCCACAAAGTGGAGGAGAGAAGACTGTAATTATTTTACTTGTTCTAAAGTACTTTCTGGCATTGATATTATTTGGAATTCACACACACAGACGTTTCAGTTAAGCGCCTTTGTTTCACATAAATTACTTCTTAGATATATCATAAATTAGCTATTGTCAGAAAGTGCCAAGACACACAATACACTCGCCGCAGGAAAGAATATCAAGAGAAAAGTAGACCAGACAAAGCCAAAGGCATTTAGTACATGCCAAATCAATTAGAGTTGTTGGCAACTTAAAAATGAGAAATGTGAAAATATGGAAAATTACGTGTAAGTAGCTGAAGTGGAGGTATTGAATGAAGTGTGCAACAAACACATAATTACAAAAACAATGCTCAGACTAAAAAATAAGGGCACCTTCGATATGAAGTAAAGGATCCTGAAATTTGACTTGATATTTGTTTTGTGCGTGAATATAGTAAAGAATAGATTATGGGGTTGCCTGTAATTTGTTAGGGGGTTGTAGTTGAGTCAGTTCGATAATTCAGTGTAGAACTGCACAGTGGTGATTCGACATTTCTACAAAAACTTCATAAGGATAATTGCCAAGAACATTGACATCATATTTCTGGACGATAACGTGAAGGTTTTCCGGTTTTTCTCCTCGATTGATCACTGGTTTGATAATATATTCAAGTCTCATTGACAACGACTCCTCACAAAAACAAACATATCAACCATTGGGACACATTTATTTATTTATACCAGCGGCCTACCCCGAGTTATCGAATCACTCTCTTCTCAACCACTATATATGAGGAAGCATGTGGGAAAGTTTCACGAAATCACGGGATCACCGACAATCATATAGTGGAAGTCTTCAATGGTTTACTCTGTAACCATGTCTCGCGGGTGATTTGACTGCTTCTAATGGACTCTCACTATATGACCACGTACAAATTCCTTGAACCAATATCACAGCGTTGTTATAAAAGGTGTCCATAGACAACATTAATCATCTATAACATCATACTTTCATCGGGAAATAATAAACTCGAGTGACCCATGTGACTGCCAAGTAAATACGTCTGAAATATAGTATTTTGTCGTTTGGCAGATTTCAGTGATTGACATTAATACGAACTTCCCTTGCCAATGTCATCTGTATTGAAACACGCATACTTATTGACCGATCCAAACAATACAAATTTGCCAAGAAATAAATCATTTGGACGGAGATATTCTACACCACAAAGTTGGTCTTACAAGAACAGGACTTCAGTGAATAAAAAGCTAGCCAGCATCTGTTAGAGTGCCATATTTTAGTATTAGCTAACCTGAATCTCTATTTCTACATCTCTTAACAACGTCACTGTTGTCAACGCATTTGTTTAAAATAACACAATTCAAAAGAAAGAAATCAAAAAACGTTTACTTCCGCTTTGCCGAAATTGTAAAACCCTTCGTGGATCCCTTAACAAAATTCTACCACCGTTCACATGTTTTACCACACAAAGACAGCATTGATTTGACGTATGTTTAAGAAATAGTCCTCTTAGATAAAACAGTATAATACAGCTATTGGTTTGTATTGCAGGTATACAATATTGATCCGTTTGTATGGACATATGATCAGTGCAGATTTCCGATACGTCGAAATGTAAACAGAAGGTGCCAAAAACAAATATTAGAATGATCCGATGAGTAACGACAAATGTACAGTTTATTGTAACAAAGAAGTCTTTATGAAAAATTTCAGCTCTCTAATTACAGAGAGACAGACAGACAAGCAGACTGAGAAATAAATTGGCAGAAAGACGAGTCGAAATCATATCGCATCGTCGAGCTCATTAAGATGCATGACCTTTATATAATATCTGATATCTTCTCCACTGCGTTACAAACTTCATGACAAAGTCGTTGTACTACTCACTGCTAGAAGAGTATACAAACAATGAAATTTTAATTAAGTCTGCTGTTTTGCTGATGCAGCGAAACGTGAAAAAGACAATGAAAACAACAAAAAACCAGACGCTGGAAAAGAGGCTGAAAGTAATTTTATTTTCGTATAATGGATGGAAGGAAGGAAGGAGAAGCACAACATGCATATGTATTTGTCTCAGTCTTTGTATAAGTGCACATTTGTGTGAATGTGTGTAGATGAGTGTGGCTGCTTTGTATTTAAATTCGTTGTTGTTTACCTTCTTTGTTTCGCTTTTGGTGTTGCAACTTGTGTGATGCATTCTTGTCACAAAAGTGACTGAACAAATAGAAAAATGTCTGTGTTTGCTTACATGAAAGCATTGGATGAAGAGATGTGTGAGTTGAGTAGTACGGGGTTTTCAAGATGAACAAGTCTACTGTTGTCAAACAATCATATAAAAAATATATAGAGGCATGCATGACAATCTAAAAGAATTGGAGCAGTGTGAGAAAATCATATAAAAAATGACTTCATCTGGTACAACTAATTTAAATTTCTAAAGCACACATGCACATATAAAGAGTACAGATTCCAATAACTCACATTTGATTGATTGACACTCTAATTTAGAATAGAAAAAAGGTTAACTTGCAAGCATATACAAATTCTCTACATTTAGCAAATACAATACACACATTCATCCAAAGCAATCTAATGACACAGGCACGCACGCACGTTAAAATTTGCTAAGCGACGAAGTTGACTATAAGAGGCAGAAATTTTATTATTTGCATTTAGGGTATGAGTTCACACATCATTCAACTGGAAAATACATATTATATATGCAAGCAACAAAAACTGAAAAGCAACAAATCATCACAAGCACACGCACACCCGCACCTACATCTCTGATGCCTACATATGCGTTGTATGTCGTTGACGTCGTAGGTTGATTGCTAACGTGCGTGTTTGTTGCCAATTTTGACGCTGATTTACGCTTACTTCAAATTGTATAGACTCATACATACACAAGTAAATATATAAATACACATACAGTCAATGCTATAATGTATGCGTCGCTTTATGCATGGGTTGTTGTTATCATAGTAGTTTCATAGTTTTCTTGCTTGATCGGTTGCCTGTCATTAGCATTTGCATTTGCATATTTTTGGCCTACAGCGACTAGAAACGGGACTTATCGATTTTGCATCATCAAATTCGTATTATCAACAACTGCACACACTATTCAATTGTACATGTTGTAATGGTTCAAATTTCGTTAATTTCATTTTTCTACAATATCGCCGAAAAGTATGCAATTAGTTTTGGTTTTGGTTTATAAAAATAAGTTGAAAAATTATTTGATATTTGTGTTAATGGGAACGGAACAGTTTTAATGTTAAACCCCTGCCGTAAATTGGAAAGTTCTTTTAGAGATGGATTGTACATCTGTGCTGGTGCTGTACTGATAACTTTCTGGTTAACACAACGGAGTCTAGGCTTAGCTTCACATATTTATTTTCGTGATCAAAAGTACGAATATCTTTGAATCACAAAAGAAATTATAATAGTTAAAAACACGCCTTCCCCAAGATTACAAAACATAATAAATTGCAATGATTCTGAGATCCAAACACAGTTACAAGTGGCTGTCAAATGAAGGCATTAACTGGTAATTCTTATACTTGTACTTCTTGGCAGTCATAATAGGAGAGCACATGGGATGTGTGCACCTCTTGATGTGACACAGAGAATGCTTTGACTAATCACATTAGGCTTCACCCGTACCTTTCCCTTTTTTGATGTGAAACATATTTGGTTTCAGTAGGGGAAAATTATGCACAGCATCACTACCGCACTACGCATCACACTCGCAAATTAAATAATTTGCCTACCTGAATGTGTGCGTTGTTGTTGTAATAGCGTTTTATGTACTAGTAAAAGTTGTTCTTGTAATATTGATTTATGTTATGTTACCGGCGGATTAAACCAATTCTTATATTTGAATATTTGTGGTAAGCAATGAGAGAGTAAAGCAGAACTGAAGTTGAGCACGGCTCATGGAACAAAGGGAAAGGTAATAATCATGACTCGTTGAGTGATCGTCATTTACTATTATGACGTATTTGTCGTATTTTGGCTACACTTACACTGACATATTTTGTTTGTTTTTGTTTTATCTATACATATAAAACACGATTTTTGTCTGTTTGTCTGGGGGCTATGGACCCCAAAATCGTTTGACAGACACACAGTGGAAATTGGTTCAGTTTATACATGCCATCATGGAGAATGTTTGTCGCACCAAAGCGTTAGTATACCGCGTAAGTTGGTAATTTTATGTGAGAAAAACGTCGAAATCAAAATATTGGTGGGAGTACGCGCGCAGCGAGGCAATAGATAACATAATCGTAGACTCAGTGAGACTGAGGAATTGCGTAGTCAGGATTTGATGGCAAATCGAATAAGAATTGACGAGAGGAAAGGCCAGATTAACACAGGAAAAGGAGTAGGAAACTTTGTATGATATTCATTTATATATATAAAGCAACCACGGAGCACGAATATTGCGAGCAAATGAACACAAAAGAAATAAACAAGAGCAAATTAAAAGATTTTTCCCTACTAAAAATCGCTCAACGCGACTAAAGGAGTCTTCACTTGGCTTTTACATCTTCTACACAAATCCCGAGCTTCGCCGAGGCCCCTGCTAGTTTAATATATTTTTTATTTATTTGTATATATTTGTAAATTATTTTTTACCTCTCATAGAGAAGCTTAGCCAAAGGAAATCAGAGAGTTTCTCCTTTTTATGTTTTGCCACACTTTCCTCTGTAACTGCGGCATGAAGCCCAAAACCACCTGTTTTGTAAAGGCATAAATACGCATGCCAGACGCGTCACAGATGCGTCTCAGGTGTGAAATATCAACGTGTTTTTATTTTGAAGTGTTGAATGTTCACCAAGCACGCGACGCGTTGGTACAATGGCAATAATAATCCAAGTAATGTGCACACACACATACACACACACAAACAGCCAAACGAACTTATCATATTGAGATGCAAAAACAGAAAACCAACAATAAAAATTACCAGCAACGCCAACAACAACGACAGAAAAAGCAACAACGAATTCGTTTTTATGACTCATGCATTTTTATTATACGCGCGCCTGTGCGTATGCAACAAATAATCACAATACGAAGTGTGCTTTGTTGCGCAATTGGTGTGCGTGCGAGTGGAAATAAATGCCCTTTTATTGTAATTGTGGTTGTAGTTGTTGTTTTTGTTGTTACATTTGCTTCAACTTTAATGTTAATAAAATTATTCCCAGCATTTTGTGTGACACATTCAAGTTGCAATGCATAGCCCCACAGTTTGTTTGTGTTTGTTTTCGCTTAACTTAGCTCACATATACACACAAAGCCACACACATATATAAATACACACTCGCTGAAGTTGTTTCTGATCCCGCTAAGTAACCAATACGTTCAATTTTTATTGTTTGCCATTTTCGATTCCACAAAGTTGTAATGATTGCTCTTACTGTAATCCGCCCTCCGTTGTCCTGCTCTACTCATATCGTATCCTGTGTTGCTTTGTGTACTTTGACAGAGTTTAGCGAGGATTTAGTATGTGGTCGCTTGTGTCGAATTTTGTGTATTTGTGTGGGAGTTGGTTAAAAAGCGATTTGGCACACATCTTTGGAGCTCCAAGCTAAATCAGAATGTGTGGTTTAGATGTGTGGGGTGTGATGTTGCGCAATCACTGAAGAGTAAATTTAATATTCATCATGGATTACTCGTGCAGTCCCTTTCGTAAAATTTATGTGTCTATTTATTGTAAATTTATGTATTTAGATAGCGAACAAATGCAGAATGTGCAATAGATGAAAACCTGCGTAGCTGAGCCTTAGGTAAATCTTATAATTGTTGTGTAAATGTATTTAGATAGCGAACAAATGCAGAATGTGCAATAGAGCACAGCTATGCGTAGCTGAGCCTTAGGTAAATCTTATAATTGTTGTTCGCTCTCCCTCTGAACTGCTTCCAAATTTTTTTTTATTATCTGTCCCTTGATTTTGACACATATTTTTTTACTACTCAGACGATATCCACAAAAATTACCCAAAATTGGGATTGCATACATTGCTGGCTCTAGTACGTTGTGTCCCTTTTAATTCGCCTATCCATCCATCTATCTATATTTCTACCTATCATTTTTCAATATATTAATCCATCCATCCGTCCATCTATCTATCTATCCATATATCTTCCTATCTACCTATATATATATCTGCCTGCCTATCTACCTATCTAACTATCTATCTGTCTACCTATATATCTATATATCAATCTATCTATCTTTCTATATATATATATATCTGTCTGTCCATCTATCTATCCAGCTTCCTCTTTTCCAATATATCTGTCTATCTATCTATATACATTTTTATCTCACCACTATAACATCAGTTTTAATATCAAATCCCACATACGAAATATCTTAGCACGCATTTCAAATCTAAGTTCCGGTATACGTTCACTTATCAGACTAAGACTTTAACTAACTATCTGCTTAAAATTTGCAAGTGACACACTTTAATAGACTTCATACACTTACCAGCACTATCGCCAGCTATTGCCGTAATCATCCTCATGTCTATTAAAAACGCAACAAAGCCATCAACGCCAGCGTGATTTATTTTATATTTACGCAACGAATCCCTTTTACCAACACGCACTAATTAAGAGTCACTGACTCATTTACTCACAGAATAAGGCAGGCGTGGCATAACGCCCTTTTGGAGATGCTCGGCACAGCCAGCAATACTTGACTGTTTCCTGTAGGCAATAAGCCAAACAATAAGAGCCAGGCCAGAGACCCTTGTTGACCCAATAAGGCAGTCGAGAGCGACAAAAACAGGCGACGCATCATTGTCTTTTCAAATAGATAACTAAAAGTAATTCAAACACGCTCACAGACACAGGCACACTAATACGAAACGACACAGAGAGAAACGTGCATCCCTACGTTTTTATTATATCGATTCAGCGCAAAGGCACATAAATATATACACACGCCAACTTCAAAAGGGAACAAAAGCGGCACTACGCTTTAATTAAATTATCACGTGTCATGTGCTCCTATGTGTATCAGTATGTTTGTGCGCGTGAGAAAGATACTTTGCTAACAAAAGTTGCCAAGCCAACCAATTTGTACATTAATAGTGAAAGAGAGTGATGCAAGCGCACTAAAAAATGCCTGCCCGCCAACGACGCGTATAAGTGATTTCACTTTTCAAACTGATTATCGCGCATACAACAAGTGAAACTTAAAAAGAAATAAAATAAAATTTGAATCAAAGAAAATTCAGCGACATCGTTGTCGCATATTTCACTTTGAGCAATTTTCCCACAGCATTTTCCACAAACTATAAAAAAGCAACTTCAGTATGACTTATTTCAATGCATTTGCCTCTTAGCAATTTTCAGTTGAACTTTTCGCAACATTTTCGTATATCCACAAATATGTATATGTGTGCCTGTATTTGTATTTGTGTTTATGTGTGTATAATTTTTGACTCTATGCAACCGCAACCAACAAAAATGAACGAAATAAAATACAAAAATTTGAAATCAGTTTGACTTTTTCACAGTTGAAATGTCAAAGTTTGGCAGCAAAAAATGTTGACTGCATAAAAAATCTGTTTACACGCTACTGCTGCTTTGTGGGCGTACTGTGGGCGTTCGCCTGACACTTGTCGTACCTTGCTCGTTGTCTAACCAACTATCTTTCTTTCAATTATCAAGCTGAAGATGAGAGTGGAAAATTCGACTCTTTAAAGTTTTTCAATTAGGCCCCAACACTTTGGCGCCGTTGCTCACGTTTAATTAAATTTGTCGCCGTCCTCAACGTCGTCATCATCATCGTTGTCAAGCTCGTCGACGATGTTGTTGCAAAACTTTTAGCATGATTTTTACGAGTTGAGCGCTTTGAGCTATAAATTATTTCGAATATATTTCTTCCGATAAATTTTATGTTATTTTGTGACTTTAGCGCAAAAGTCTTAAAAACACTGCACCGCACAAAGAAAAGTCCTAAGTCAAAATCAAAGCATTTTAAATGGAATAAAAACACATATATCTGAAGGCATGCCAAGCGATGCGATTACATTTACAGCAAAGCATTTCACGCTTGCCAACGGCTGAGCATATATCAGTGCTATCAAATTTAGAAGGTTAGGGTACTAAACCAATGTAAAAACTCCGTGTTAATACGACTTATATAGACCTACATCATAAGGATGAGATCAACCCCATTTGCCATTTGATATTGTAGTTAACAAATACCTGAAGGAGGGCTGTTACTCCCACGGATTTGCTTCAAGATGTTCAACGAAACAAGTTAAGAGGAAAACTGGTATGAAATCAGAGAACCTTACGCAAGCATCTATATAAGTTCAGAAGTGTATACCTGCCATAGCATGGTACACTGAACTATCTACATTAATGCAGTGGGTCCAGAAAGACGATGAGAAGAATAGAAGATTGATGTATAATAAAATAATAGTGACTTACCCTACTTTATGTATTAGTGATAGTTTCACAAGGACACACCGAAGCAGCTTACTATTAATCAAATATATATAACCTAACCTAACCTAACTTGCAACAACTATCCATCAAACCATAAGCAACTTTCATTGGAAAAACTCATCAATCACAATAGGCAGACGAGTTCACCATAAATAATTCAAGACCTTGTGCCAATTTCTTGAATCAAGTGCCTTGCCACACATGATTTTTATATGTGCTACAATCTGTAAATATTTCATTAAATTACATTTTGCTGCTTCTTTCGAGTAGCTGAACTCATCAAAAACCGAATAATATAGAACAAGCGATAGTGGTTAGTGTGCCTTACTGTCTGCCTCCCCGTCAAACCATTCACATTCTATCTTTTTCCTCAAACGCCGTATGTGAATTTGCATTTAATCAACTCGTCTTTTCGTGGCCGCCTGCATAAACTTTTACCCTCTAGCATATTTTATGTAGCTGGCTTGTAGAGCCCTTATCGTTCGATTCTATCGATTCGATTTTGTAGCCCAAAAGTAGTGCGATACTCGAGAACCAAATCAGTTGGAAGAAATTGCAAATGAAATTGGCCTCTGGCTAAGTTGAACGCACTCGACTGAAGTTTATTTGGTTTACTCAATGTTGAATGACTTCCTATTTGAACTTTGGCTTAAGCACTTCATAAACATAATTTCGACGTGGAAGCTCGAACACTCGAAAATGGCTTGACGGCTTATGAAGTCGATGACTTCGAAAGTAGTGGTAGTTATAAACTCGAACCGAAGAAATTTTTGAGCATCTGAGGCTCGTCATTCTGACAATTTCTCTGCCTATCTCCTGTCGTAATTTCTTTAATATATTATCATTAATCATTATTTAAATATATTCAGTATTTTTCAACTGCCGTCCCTTTTCGCATTGTCAGTTTAATTTATTTTAAAATAATTTAAATATATCAGCCGTTCGGACTGGCAGTCAGATACGTTGATGTTCACGCGCTGATTAATGATTTATGAAATTTAAATTAATTTGCTTAATTGAACTACAGAATAAACGCTTGACTTAATTCTTATTTCGTTGTATAAATATATTTAAAGCGAGAGAAAATGTTAACTTCACCTATAAAGCAGTTCTAATTGAAGAAAAGTACATTTCCTTTAAACTATCGAAAACACCATATATAAGGGCTATATATTCCTGTAAACCCAAAGTATTGATATTCAGGACTGATATGAATTGATCTTTAAAGAAGCAGTCCAAATTTTACCTTGACAGGTTCACAAAAAAGTTTTTCTAAAAAGAACTTGAATTTAGACCTATGATTTGCATTAGAGGAATGGCCCGATTCCGCCAAAATTAACTGCATATACTTACTTTTTTACTTGAATTTTACCCTTGAGGGAACGTCTTAGCTACCAAAGCAACCTTGTGTATGAACCGAAAATGGATCAATAACAATTACACGGCTTCATAAGCACAGAAACCTCTTTAGTCTCCCAATCTACACAGCAACCACTTTGTGTTGTTATTGTTGTTGTAACGCGGTTACCTTTAACACGTTTTGTAACCTAAACCACTGGCCCATAAAAATTTTATTGTGCACATCTAGCGAAAAATTTCTTTCAATTTGTATTTGTTTTATCAAATTTGGCTCAGTGGTTTAAGCAGGAAAGGGAACACAGTAAATGTGTTTAACCGAATTTCGACCCAGTGAGTTTATTTTATTTCCAAACTTCAAAAATGACTCGCCTAACAACGATCCACTTCGAACGAGACTAGCAAATACCGATTTTTAAACACCGTCCGAAACACTACTTTTTGGGCGATTTAAAAATGGATATGGTTGCAAAGAGAGGGTATCTGTTCGCCGTTGATGCCAAAAATCATGAACTTTACGTTCGGTAGAATACATTTATCTGCGTGATGCCATTAATGTAGATGTCGCCAGACTTACCATATTTCCAGCGACGTATGTTGGAAGCCTGATGCACATTCACGAATGCCCTCGAAATACGATGACCTACGTCAGTATTAAGTACTAGAATTCTGTCAAGTCCTTCAAATACGTTTACTGTATTTGATATTGCAGCTCCTAATACCAACGATGAAGTTGGTCAATATCAGATGAGAAGATATGTCTCCAGCAATGAGGTGGTTTGCTGAATCTTTTAGTTCTGCCTACACGAACCTCAAGATTTAAAAAAACAAAGCCGATCAGAAGATTGCCCAGCGTTCTTACATTTAACTTCTCTCTCCGACAAGCTTGAAATTCCAGCTATGGACAGCGCATGCTTCTATAAAACCACAGGCTGACGTCGGCCGGCACTGGGCCCACAGTGACGAAGAGAAAGTATAGGTCTTCGCAGCGCACCTAAAATATGTTTTCCTCCCAAATACACCAACAAATGAATTTGAACTTCCACTGTACTCACCTGAAAACAACGACCACGTATAAAGATAGACTCAACAGAGATCGAGTTGTTGTTAAAGAAGGTTAAAGCAGATTAAACCGAAGAAAGCCCCAGGACATTATCCTCTCACACCTAAAATGATCGTGGAACTACCCAATCCGATTGTCTATCATAGTACCGAAGCTGAGTAATGCCAAAAGATTGGCGTCGTCATACATTCCAATAATAGCCATAGGACACATATAGCAAGTATTATTCGTAATCAGCAATTTGAATTTCGCAAAAAGCATGGAACAATAGAACAGGTACATCGCATCACCTCTATAATAGGTGCTGCGTTTGAGAACCGCACAGACCACCGGATTACTATGTCATTATTTGCTGATGAGACAGCCATTTTGAGCAGATCCCTTTGCCCCTTGGGAGCAGACAGACTCTTGGCAAGTCATCTTGCTCTAATATAACCTTTACTCTTAATAGAAGCACATGTCCGCCATTCGCCCTAACAATGCACTTATACCAAATACTACTGACTTGTGGAGTCCATCTGGACAGCTGGCTCTCCACTAAACATCAAAGACAAGGTCCTGCTTTACAACACAGTAATTAAGCCAATTTAATTGTACGGCTTTCACTTGTGAGGCAATGCAAGTGCTAGAAATATAGAAATCATACAGAGATTACAGTCAAAATTGCTTCGAACAATATCTGGTGCATCTTGGTATATAAGGAATGAGAACATTCCACAGTGGCTTTTATATTCCATCAGTGAAATCGGCGATAGAAGAGCAAAGGCGTGGGTAAGCGTAGGTACAGCCTCGCTCACATCAGACGGCTGTTGAACTTGCATAATTAGTGCACGCTTGAAAATATTTTTTTAGTCTCTAGAAATAAGTATAATGGAGAAGATTCAATAAATTATGCAAAAGTTCGACAACTCCCCGTTTTATGAACAATCTCTTCTTTTACTTTTCAATGCATTAATTCCTAGTTATATTTTTTTAATCAGTGCAACATTTTTAAACATTTTAAAAAATAAAAAAATTAACCATACCAAAAACTGTACACTTAATAAATTCTTCTGAAAATTATTTATTTTATCTATCTATAGTTTTAATTGTTATTATCGTCAGACATATATATAATTTTAACGATCTTAAAAAAACTTTATTTTTCGTCATTTCGAACAACCATTTTTATATATTTTTTTAAGTTAATTTATTTTGTGCATATACGAGTCTGTAGATATAGTCACTTTCCCATTTCAGTTTATCCTATGACCTATATCTTATCAACTACATCAGTCTCATCCAACACAAAATAGTGGACGCCATGCGCCATAGCAAATTATAGCAATTCCAATTGATTACTTCTAAATGACTAAGCAATTAGCAGACCCAAAGCATATATCAGTTGATTAAATTACATACATATACAGTCAGCGAAAAACTTACGGAGTCGCCCAAAACCCAGAAGAAGAGGAAGAACACCATTTAACTCAATTACGCTCGATGGAAGCTGAAAAAGCTGGCCTTCAGTCGCGCTTTGCGTTGCATAACTAATTTCTCGATTTCCCGAAAACAGTGAAATTTTATTTTCCTTCCACTGCGATTTATTTGGTTTTCATTATAGCAAATACGAATTTTAGCAATTTCAGATGACGTGCTGCGGATACAAATGAAATTGTGCTCAGTGGACAAAGCATGAACTAATTTTTAAGTCAAGTTAATGAAACTGTACAGTTAATGAAACTAGTTGCTAATAATTTCGATATTTGTATGTAAGGCAGCATAGATACAGAGGAGGTTACATAAATAGGCTGAGCGCTAGTTATGGATACAGTTACCGATACCAATGTTTCCTTATATGGTTAATACTAATTTAATTAGTAACCTAATTAGTTAAAGCACTAATTTCAAATACACACGAAAGCATATCGGCACGCAGTCAGTGAAACATGACTAGGGTGTGCACATGCACCTCCATTGTAGGCAGTTCAGATACTTTGAACGCATGCAGTTCTATTGGGGTGTATTTTGATATGTATGTTTGTGTCTGTGTGTGTGTGTCGAGGTGTCGAAATTAACACATTCAGCCAAATTCACTTGCACCTGTATTAACAAATTTGCTAATTAAGCCAACTGAATCATGTTGCTCATTATTTAGTGAACATGCATCTAGATATATTTATACAAGTGTCCTTCTGCAGTTGAATTTGAGTTATATCTGGTGAGTGCTTAACAAGCTTCACAATCGGCACTTGTCAAAGTAATTTTTCTTGCCACATGAAGTATGTAAATTGCGCACACAGATACAAATGACGTTTTTGCGTATTTCATTTGTAAGCATTTCTATTGTTTCCGCTTTAATACATCTCATTATGATTTGTCACAGATGCTGTGGAATTTGAGATTAATCATGAATGCAAACACAACCTCACACACACATACTCAAACACGCCAACCGCATGGAGATATTTTTGTATCCAGTACAACAGCAGCACACATGCTTCCAAGGCTGAGGCTTCAATTAATTAAATTCATAATGTCAGCGTGGCTTTATCTGATAATGGGTATTGTATGACGATGGGCAAGGAGCGTGCTTGATACTTTTGGATATTTATAGTGCTATTTTATTAGCTAAGAAGGTTAAACGGTTTCTCAAGCAGTTCAACTGTAAGTAACCTTCTAGAATCTATGCACCTACTCAATTCATCTCTTGATCAATTCATTCCCAAAACGTACCAACTTAAGGCTGATACATAAAATAGACGGAGTAACGCACTTCGCATCACTCCCACAGAGTTTCTAGGCCCCGGCTGCCGGCTATTCCCGCCGTATCCACGGAATACAAAGCTCGGCACCCATTGCTACGAGAATGCAACAGCATTTGACAAGATAAATCAAGTCCTTAACATCTCGGTACGAGAGGCAAGGCTACCACACCAAAGTACATTTGCTGTGACTATTAAATGCCTATTAAATGCAATCTTTTAGCTGAAGGTGCATCTTCACATCGGCAAACATGGTCAAGTTCATTTGTTATCAGTTCCCCACCACCCCACTTCTGAGGAGGTGATAATTCTTGACGGCGCCAGTCGACACCCCCAACACCAAGAACTGGTAGCGGCAGGCTAGTCACCTATCCTATCACACTTCATAATATCTCCCGCAAATAAGCCTCTAAGTTAAGGGGCCAACAACAAGACCATCCATTTGTGACACTTTTTTTTTATGATTTCGATTTTTCTAAGTCTGTAGATTAAATTATACTGAACAACCTGCTTGACAAAGAATACTTGATAATGGTGATGTATAGAATCCCTTAAAGCACTTCCAAATTAAACAACCAGAGACGAGTCTATTGAATGAAACTACGCCCAATTACTATCCAGACTTTTATAGAGTATCCCTGAAAATTTTATCAAAATCGGTTTAACGGTTTCGGAATCCATACATACATACTTACATACATACTTCAATTTTTATTAATACTCATATAGATAGACTATTCTTATTTCTGGACTCATCGACCTGGAGAATGATTGATTTTTTATGCGAAATATCAAGACCCTACTTTTCTACCCCTATTGAACCAGAAGTGTAAGAAATTATTCCACTTTCTCGGTGAATTAAAAATCCATTTTAAGTTCCTTAACGACACATTTCAATTAAGAAATTAAATACAAAAAAAGAGCAAATGTAATTGAAGAGGAGATGCGATTTAAGCTCATTAGGATTTTGTTGCGTAACGATTTACTTGCAGTTACAGAAAACCACTAAAACAATTGTCCGAGAATGAGGTGATAGGGATGGGGAAAATAGCCTACTCCTGCCTGGGCAGCTTATAAACCAATTAACCTTTTAGCTGAGCACAAGTCAGGGTAAACGGAAAAACGAAAAAAGGTGGGGAAAAAAGAGAGCTTTGATGATGAGTAAAGCGGCTTGTCAGCAAGAGTCCGCAGCGAGCATGTCCTTCCTAATTCTTTTGCACTTTCGCTCCTTCAGTTTAGTGACCAATTAATGAGCTTTTAAATATCATTATTGCAATGTAATTTTCTGCTTCATTATAGCGGGTAAAATTGATTCAAAGTCGAGTCTATTGCCTTGTGTCCTTCAATTGCTACAACGCTACTCAGCTTAGCTCTAAGTCCATTCGTCTGCTTTGTTAAGCGCTTTGTAAAGTCGGCAATTTTGATGGCATCAAGGCGTTGCCATAAAATACTTCAAAATTGGCATTTTCAATTATTTGCGCTGTAAGTTGGCTTTTTTTATTTTATTTTTATTTTTTTATTTATTACTTTTTTTACTTTCATCCTAAAACAGAAACCACTCAGTCGAAAGTTGTAAGCGAAGCCAAAGAGGTTTAAGAACTCACCTCAAACAATTTTCCATCTTCATTCATTTTCTTTCACTCATTCTCTAAAGTCCACTCAATGCATCTTCAAATATTTATGCTGTCCTTAGTCCTTGCGCCTTTTATTCTACAGACGCAGCAGACTTGGTTATTCATCCATGTTGTTGGGGTTGCTGTCGAGCTTTCGAGTGCCTTTCAAGTGCACTCGGATTTAAGTCAGACCTGCACACTTCTTGTACAAATATTTAAAAAGCATTTTAAAATTTGATTTTTTCCAATAAGAATATAGTTTGGCGAAGTCCAGTAGCGCAAAGGTGATTTAGCACAATGGACCGTTAAGCAATGCCTCGAATTTTTCATTGAAGTATTGGAAAAATTGTAGCGCAGTAAAAATAATTTAAATATTACGACATTTATAAAAATTTCTATTTTCCAAATAATACATATAAATTTTTTTTATTTTTTTCATTAAATTATGAAGAACTTAGAATGTTTACTTCAGCTGTTCCAATGTAATAATACTCTTTACTTTTAAAAGACGTAAAATTGAATGAACAGATTGTGGGCAGCTATACGAACAACCTTTATTTTTCAAAGTTCATGTTTATGATCCTATTACGGTTTGTACTTTCATGGAAAAATTATAATATTAAAGTGTATAATTTAATTTTCGCGCCTTTAACAGCGCACTCTGGTGGTAAAATTACTAAAACAAGTTGCTGTTAACGTATCGTATTATTGATCGATATGCTTATCGCCGAAAATTACGATACTTGCGCAAGCAAGCCGATTAAGCCAACTGCTATCGGTTCGAAAGGTTATGAATGGTCAGCATAAGCAAAGAAGAAGAAAAGGACGGAGTGTGCGAATTGGGAAAAGTTTTTCGTTTTAAATAACAATAAAAGAAATTTAATTAAATTCGTAGGGAGAGAAAACGAAAGTGAGAAATATGAAAACGCTGTGAAAATAAAAACGCATGTGGAAAAACAACGCCAACGACGGACGGTGACGATAAAAAGCGTGTGGCAGCAGAAGTGAACATTTGATTTTCTTTTTGCGAAAGGGGTGAAGGCGGCGGCGACGACGACAACACTAAAATGGGTGCAAAGGAATCCAAACAGTCATGCATAAGCTACGAGGATGCAATAAAGCGCGGTAAGTGGTTTAAGGGGCAGGTGTTTTTGACTTAATTGTATGTGGTCCACTTGATGTGATGTGAGCTTGTACTTATTAAAATGGGGCAAAAAAAACAACTGCAGGTGTTATTACGCTTTATCGATTCTTAAAAATTTGTTGTTGTTTCGGCTTGTCCAAATTTCTTATTAGTTGGGCTTTTTTTATTTTGAAATATCATCATTTATTGCTGATTATGTGCTACTCTAAGATAGCAGCTTTAGTTAAAACTTTGATTGTTTTCTTATTGCGCCTCAGCAGTTTTCTTCGTCAATCATCGGCGATGTCGCTGTCCCTCTGACGTCACAATAGAAAAACGCGAGTCAAAGCAATCATTCGCTCTCGTTCTCTGCTTGACTGCTGTTGCTCACTACCCCACACCGTTGACTCCAACATCGCTATCGCTGTTACTATTGCCGCTGCTGCACTTGTTAGATTTGCCGCATTTCTTGTTGTTCTCTTAGTATTTGCTGTCACATTTGATTAGCCAATGAGACGCGCCTCTCTCTGCTGCCTAGCCGACAAACGTCTTATCTGATAAGCCGACCAAGTGTTTACAAAATTCTAATTAGAAAAAAGAAAGTTCCTACATAATTAACAATGCATTTTTAATCCTTTTATTAGCGGCAACACGTAATGAAGGAATTTCAGTGATTATTATGTTATCCTATAGTATCTATGAGCAGAGGTCCAGCCATAACTAAGGGTTAATAAACATTATTAATAACTATATTGCATACGTACCACAAGTGCCAAGCACCACCACCATGGCATGCGTTTTAATGATTAATATTATTCTCATTAATTTCGTTTTTATTCCACTCAGTTTCCGAGACGGAGTTGCGTCGCCTGAAAGATGCCTTCAAAAAGAGTGCAGGTGTTGGGCGTCTCTATCTGAGTCGGAATGCCTTCCAGCAGGACGTACTGTGTGAGGGAGTGCCCAGTAATGTAACGGATCTGTTATATACCGCCTGTGGAGGCACATCGCGTGGCATTAGCTTTAAGGATCTTCTCTGCGGTTTAGTGTTAATCACGCGCGGCACGGAAGAAGAGAAAACACGGTATGTCAAGCATCAAATGAATAAAATTGTATTATTTCGCCTACACATATACAATGAACTTACAGCTTTTTGTGGAATCTATATTGCAACGACGCCGGCAGCTATATTATCAAATCGGATTACGTGCGCATGGTGAATTTGCCCACCTTCGAGAGTGTCTCACTGTTTGGCCAAGGTGTGGAACGCGTGAATTTTGATCAGTTCCAAGAGTGGATTGTGCGCCATCGCCACTCGACGGTACTCTCGAAATGGCTGCTCTCCGATAACTGTGTCAGTTTGACTTCCGAGTTGGAAACACCCACATTCTATCAGAGTTTGGCTGGTGTTACACATCTGGAGGAGAAGGACATTGGTGATTTGGAGAAAGAGTTCTGGCGTATAAAGAATACCTCGCCGAATGGACAAATCGATTTGGTGTTTCTGGGTCCGCTGATAAGTCCGCCCATACCAAAGAATGCGCTAACGGGTCTCTTCAATGCCTTCGATGAAAATCGTGATGGACACATTGACTTCAAGGAGCTATGCTGTGGTGTGAGTGCGGCTTGCCGTGGACCTGGTGTCGAACGTACACGCTGTAAGTATGCTTGGTAGCGTAGCGATTGGACATTGAAATATTTCAAATACCTTCTCTTTTGCAGTTTGTTTCAAAATCTTCGATGTCGATCGAGATGGCGTACTAAGTCATGAGGAGACCATGCAAATGATCAATGTGCTTTTGTTTGTTGCAAAAGAAAATCGAAATTCGAATTTGTACAAAGACCTTGGCAAACAGGATGTTATCACGGATCTGCTGGAGTTCGCTAAACGCAAGTGCATCAGTCAGCTCGATTCCGCCAAGAAAAATCGTCATGAATCAGTGACACGCGATAATGTCGCTCTCACCGCTGAGGATTTCATGCTGTGGAATGTTGAGTGCAATCTGAAGCTGATGCAACCCTTCTTGGATCTGATCTATGAGTTGTGTCATATAGTGTTCGGCCTGTGGCCGCAGTGCCGGCATTTGGAGTACGATGTTGGTGAGTGATGGCACTTAACTTTACATAAGACATAAATGCCTAACATTATATTTGCAGTGCGTGGATGGTTGAAGCGCGAAGAGAAGCGTCAGTATCGCGTTGGGCAATTTTGGTATTTAATAGCGCGTGATTGGTGGCTCTCGTGGATGCAGTACACGCAAAACACAAGCACCAACTGTGAGTACTGCAAGCACACGTCCAGTCAACGCAGCTCGAACGTCGGCACAGCGGCCATTGATGAGGCTTTAGTTTGTGACGAAAGTTTTAACTCAAACTCGCTGGACTCCGTTGAGGTTGGGGCGACTATTGTGGCGACCGATAACTACTCGTTGGGATCGGCGAGCAGCGGAATTTCGACGGGTCGGCATTGTGGACAACGTCCTGGACCAATCGATAATACGTGCTTGATAACGCCGAATCCGTATAAGAATGTGCGCACGCTCACCGGTGAAGGGGGACACCTAAAGCGCGATACGCCACTCGTGCAGAATCATGACTTTGAGTTAGTACCCAAATCGCTGTGGAAGGCGCTTAATCGCTGGTATGGTGACAATTTACCTTTGCCGAGACAGGTGAGTACTTGGATGGGACAAAAGCGTTTTAAATTTAAATATTCCATTGTTTGTTCTAGGTTATACAACCACCGAACTCCGTTGAGGTTGAACTAGAGTTGTATCCGCTCAACCTGCGTATTTTGTTGCATCAGACGCAGCACCAAGTCGGCTCAAATCTAAACAGTTGGAACGCTGTGTCCGGTGGTTATGGCGTGATCGCATCTGGTGGTGGCTACGCAGCCATCACACCCAGCAGCATGCTGCAACCACCGAAACGTTACCTCGCCTACACAGCCGCCTTCAGTCGTTTAGCGACCGTGCGTCAGATCGGCGAATTCCTATGCGATCAACTGCGCCTACGTATTGAGGATATTCGACTATGGCATATACCGACAGGCTCCCTTGACAACAGTGCCATACTGCTCGAGGAAGAATCGATGACCCTAAAAGAGCTGCTCTTCAAAGCCAATGACCAACTACTGCTCGAAATTCGTAATAAAGATCTAACATGGCCGGAGGAACTAGGCTCACTCACTCTCAATCAAAATTCGACGATCGGCGATCGCCGTATGACACGCACTTCAATAATGTCAGTGCACGCACCCGGTGCCACTGGTCTCCACAATTTGGGTAACACATGCTTCATGAATGCCGCGCTGCAGGTCATGTTCAACACCCAACCGTTGGCACAGTATTTTCATCGCGATATGCATCGATTCGAGCTGAATACGCTGAACAAGCTAGGCACGCGTGGCCAACTTGCAACACGTTACGCCGAACTGCTGAAGGAGGTGTGGACGGCGACTACGCGCTCAGTGGCACCGCTGAAATTACGCTTCTGCGTGACAAAACATGCACCACAGTTCGCCGGCGGTGGTCAGCACGATTCGCAAGAACTGCTCGAATGGTTTCTCGATGCGCTGCATGAAGACCTCAACCGTGTAACGGAGAAGCCGTACAGCGAACTTAAGGACTCGAATGGCCGGCCCGATAAAATTGTCGCTGCCGAGGCGTGGGCTCAGCATCATGCACGCAATCAGTCAATCGTCATTGATTTATTCTACGGCCAGTTAAAATCGAAAGTGACCTGTCAAGGCTGTGGACTCGAATCAGTACGCTTCGACCCTTTTAGTTTGCTAAGTCTACCACTACCCGTGGAGAACTACGTTTATTTTGAAGTGTTAGGTGAGTTGTGTATGACAGGAAAAACAAAACCAAACTTTAACCCATCTTTCTGCTACTGGCTTTTCTATAGTGATACTACTCGATGGTAGTGTACCGACCAAATACGGCCTACGCCTGAATTCCGAGTCCAAGTACATTGGTCTGAAACGTAAACTGGCAACGCTTTGTTATCTAAATCCCAACTATATGCTCGCTTGCGAAATCTGGAACTCGCAGATAAGACAAATTCTGCATGATGAAGAGAAAATACGCACTACCAGCGCCAAAGAGCTTTACGTTTATCAATTGCCCGAAGAGTGTGGTGAACGTTCACGCTCGAATTCCATGCTAAGCATGCACATCGAGAAGGGACTCAAGGATATACAACGCAGTTCGGGTGAGTCATTTTACAGGCTAACTTTTACAGGCTTTCTCAAGCATCCCCTAACATCTTGCAGCTTTGATGACCACACAAGATTCGTTAACTTCGCTGAACACGTTGCAAACGCAAACGCCGAAAACCTCCTACGGCAATATGAAATCTCTTGAAATCGCGCTCGATGAGGTGCCTTTGCAATATGTTATGTGTAATGGCAATGCCACAAATTTAACCGCCGTACAACAAAGCAAGCACGCTCACCACAGCCAGAACAATAACAACAATCATGACAATGGCGATGATGATGAAGATGTCGATGATCAGGTCGCTGCGAAGGTAAGGCGGTGCTTTGGAAACACAATGTGCATGCCCCAGAATCTGTTGTGCTTCAAGGTATGGCTAACTAGAGAGTAACATTAACGTATTTAATATTAGACTACTCTACTCTTATACGGAGTGTTAGTTTCGCAACAGTTTAGGGAGTGGCACAGACAGACACACACAGACACTCAAAAGTGAAACTCGTCACTCGTCTCGAGTTTTGTTTTTAGGGGTTTCCCTTTGAGGTGTAACTCGAAACAGACAGACGCGGAGGCGCATTTGTATGGTATCTAAAATTCATCTCACTAAAAGCTGTGTCTAAATATTAAATACAAAAATGTTAATTCCTGCCAAGTTGCCTTCTCTCTGCGTGGTTTTGGTATTATTTTTGGAAGCTTCACTTTTATACTCCTCTGCTACTCCCACCCCAACACACACTACTTTTGCTCTACACCCTTACTAATTAAATTCTAAGCTCATGTAAAGTAATTGTTGGCTTTGATTTTATAAGTATTTCCTTTTTATTGTAAAACATTTTGGTGCTATTTTCTAATTACAAATTAGCGCGCATTTTCTTTGAATAATTATCAATTTTGATTTTTTTACAAATTGCGCAATTTAATAATATATTTAACTGTAAAATGTAATATATTTTTCTGTAAATTTTCTAGCGCTAATACCCAACTACCCAAGACACATGCCTCTTAGCTAAGAAAAACCATAAGATCACCTTTGATTTCGTAGTATTTGCGCCTAATTTTAATTGATGTTGTTGGTTAATTTTTTAGACTTTCCTTCTGTACGCAATTCTCTTTATTTTAAAATTTATGCTAAAGGCAAAACACTACGCTAGCATTTAGTAAAATAAACTAATCTGAACTCTGATCCGAATGAACTTCCAAAAAAATCAGCAATCGCCGAATTTGAGCCGCAGTCCGGAGAATACATTTGTGAATGGCTCGCAGAAGCGTGTCTCATCGACGAAGCTGCTGCACACAACGGAGAGCAATACATGTTCTTCGTCGTATACCAATCATTCGGGCGAGAATTCAATGGAGAGTTCAATAGCAGAGCCAATACCACCGGATCCAGTGCGACCACCGCATGTCTTGTTGCAGGTGGCACATGAAGCTGTGTTAAACAATAACCACCACAGGAACAACAACATCGTGACGGCTACAACAGCCACGACGACGGCAGCAACAACGAGGACAACTAGCATTGATAATGACGACACTACGGAAGATAATAGCTTTAATCAGCTTGTCTCACAGCCGGAAAATTCAAGCGCCAATCAAACAAGTAGCGGCATTTTTTCACGTATGCCCTCGCAGCAGTACAAGGTGGGCAAGTATCTGGTCGCTGTTCATCGCAAGATCACACGGCACGACAGTTACTTCCTGTCGTACCATAAGACGCGGCCTAGTCTATTTGGCGTGCCGCTGCTCATACCGAACTGTGATGGCGGCACACATAAAGATCTATACTGTGCGGTGTGGCTGCAAGTGTGTCGATTGCTGAGTCCGCTGCCTGCCACCACGGAACAAGCAAATCACGCTGCGGATTGGTGAGTGAAAGCATATTTTATATAATTAAAATTTTAATTTCCTTCCTCAAACTTTAGTGATGACAGTCTAGGCTATGATTTTCCCTTTACACTGCGCGCAGTTAAAAGCGATGGTCTCACCTGTGCGCTTTGTCCCTGGTCGAATTTCTGTCGCGGCTGCGAAATACCCTGCAACAATGACTATGTTCTGCAGGGAACACTCGTGCCCGGCAATCCCATGGCTAGTAAGTATTGCATTTGTATAATCAGTGAGTGGGGTAGAGAGAGAGACAGAGACCAAATCGATCATACAATTGTACTCATAGGCAACTCATCTACGCCGAAGTTGGCAATGAAATTCTCATCATTACCGAATCTGGAAGCGAAAAAACCTCCAGAATATTCGTCTTCACAATCTTATACGCCAGCGTCGAAATACTTCGAAGACTTTACGATCGCCATCGATTGGGATCCGACAGCGTTGCATTTGCGTTATCAAAGCACATTGGAACGGGTGTGTATTTGTGGTGACTTATGCATCGTCAACTCTGCTACCTCTAATGAAACGTTCTAATATACTTCTCTTCATGCAGCTCTGGGTTGATCACGACACTGTCGCGAGTAGTCGGCGTGAACAGATCGAACCGGTCGACTTGAATCATTGCCTGCGTGCATTCACGTCCGAGGAAAAGTTGGAGCAATGGTATCATTGCAGCCACTGCAAGGGCAAGAAACCAGCCACCAAGAAGCTGCAGATTTGGAAGCTGCCACCGATATTGGTATGCACTCGGGGCACATGCATTCTAGCACAATTGGGATGTATATATCTCTTTGCTTTCATTTACAGATCGTGCATTTAAAGCGTTTCAACTGTGTCAACGGCAAATGGGTGAAATCCCAGAAAGTTGTGCATTTTCCATTCGATAATTTCGATCCCACGCCTTATTTAGCTTCAGTGCCGCAAGAGACTATTTTGAGGCATAAAGAGTTGCTCGAATTGAGGGAGTTGGAAGAACAGCAGAAGCAAAGCACGCAACACCTCGCCGATGTCGAGGAATCAATCTCGATGTGCAGTGACCCAGAAACGGTGGCGCTAGAGCGGAATGGAGAAAGCGAACCATCGACAACGGTAAAGGTAGTTGGTGATGCCTTAACGTCAGCATCAGTGGTTGGGATGCGTCCAAGATCAACAAACTCCGCTCAGCGGCAACGTTTGATCTCGACAAGCCTGACAAAGACGCCCATTGTTGATGGCGAGTTCGAGGACTACCATCAACACAAGCTGAAAGCTGGCGTGGATCAGTTAGATCCGAAATACAAATTGTATGCGGTTGTGGTACGTATCAAACTCTATCATTTTACTCAGTTATCATAATTACACCTTTATC
The DNA here is from genome assembly GCA_035041755.1 of Cacoxenus indagator. NCBI lineage: Eukaryota > Metazoa > Arthropoda > Insecta > Diptera > Drosophilidae > Cacoxenus > Cacoxenus indagator. Next base: position 367,293 of record JAWNKX010000831.1, read on the forward strand.
ATTCTAATGCTACTCCGTACTCCACCAAAACAGTCACATTCCGGTATGCTGAATGGCGGTCATTACATTTCCTATGCAGCCAATGCTAGCGGCTCTTGGTACTGCTACAACGATAGCTCATGTCGTGAGATATCAAATAAGCCGAATATCGATCCCAGCACTGCGTATTTGCTCTTTTATGAGCGTCAGGGTCTCGACTATGATCCTTATCTGCCCAACATTGAAGGACGCACTCTGCCAAATGCCAATTTCCATTTAGAAGGGGAAGAGGCTGATAACGATCTGAAGAAACTTTGTGCGATATCATAAGTGTTACTACTGCTACGGCTGCTGCTACTGCTGTTGCTGTTGCTTTTGCCCACCTAGGGCAGTTGATGTGTGTTTTGTAAGTGTGTGTGTGAATGGATTGGCCATTGATCATTATCGAAAGTTAATTTTCATTTGTATATTATTTTTATAATTGTTATTACGTGTTATATTTTAGTTGCAATTGTAATTTTATTGCTCTTCAAACCGGATTGATTGAAGGAGAGAATGGAGAAGCTACTAGGTATATAGAGTTTTTCCGGATTAGTTAGAATACTTCGAAGAGGAAATGCCCGTCTGTTTTTTTTGTTCTGCATAACTCAATGAGATCTTTCAATATCGCCCAAATTACCCTTTTCTTATCTAATAAAAGCTTTCGCCAAATATTTTGGAAGTATATGGGTAAATAAACTTCGGATGACCTATTCAAATTCCAGCACTAACCAAGTCTATATGGTGACTAGTTATGAACCGTCATAATTTCCACTTAGTGCCTTCCATACAAAACAAAGGATCAATGTCAAATCCTCATGAAACGTGGTTTTAGGGTTTTCAGTTATCAGTTTTAGCACTCGTTTCTTTTGTGCTCACCTCGTTCCCTTCGATAGGTGTAAATATTCCGGCTTATAGAATATCGAATCATCGGTTTGGACCGAGGTTAGTGTTATTTTCTGTTTTAACTTTAATTTTAGTTGAATTTAATTGATTCATTGTTGTTCTCGTTATGAACATTCGCCAGCAACTGTGCAATGTGATTATTATTATTATTATTGTTACTTTATTATTAATATTATTATGATTTTTTTCAAAAAGAAAAAATAATACTGCAGTTTGTTCATTAAAAATGTATCAGCGTATATCAATTGTAAATTGTAATTATTACTATAATGTTTGATTCTAATGTTACCCGCGATGTTTTCCTTTTTTTTTCGTTTGTTTTGTGGCAGTCAAAAATGCTTTGAGTACGGATAAGATGCGTTGCTATGAGATGATAAGTTGATTTGAAGAAATACCGAAAATTCTAACTTATTCATATTTCATATGATATTTAATTATGCTAAAGTCTATTCAAATCTGTAAATACCAAAATGGTTGAAAGGGGGTGAAAAACAATCAAGTAAAGTGAAATGAAAATAAATCAAAAGGAGCTTGTCGAGAGCGGAGAGTGGTCCACTGAAATGAAACTCTGAAAGTTGCTTAATGTGTTAATGCACCCCGTGTTTACTGATATTATTGATATTATAGAAAGCAATGTTTAAGCGTTGAAAAGAGATTATATAAATTATAAAACAAATAATGTGTGAGACAAGTATTGCGCTTATGGAATCACTTATACACAGAGATATATTGCTATATATACACATTTAAAACTTGATTTAAAGATATGTATTTGATATTTTAATTTATATTCAAGCAGATGAGAAATATACATAAACATTACCGCTTTACAGTATATTGAATATGTTCAAATGTTTCACTTATTCCACTAAATTAGATCGTCGCTCTTAAGCATAGCTAAAACCCAAAACTTCAGATCGATACGTCCAAAACAATCCTTTTCATATGAGCCATGGCCTTGTTTGAGAAGTCCCAAACCTAGGGATTGGGTCCCCCCAGTTCCGACAAATGTTCAAGGTGAATTTCGTTCCACAGTTTCAATAACTTATGAACCATAGATACATAATTAATTCGTCTTCTTGATCTGATTCAATAATTATATACTAATGTTGTATCTTAAATATATTCTTGATGGGCTGGGGACAATTGTATACCAGTTTTAGTTAAGTATATGTGGGTGAAAGGAGCACCCCGTTTTAATACTCATTAAGGATTTTATAGTTTTTGTCTCTTCTTCGAACAATTGATCACAGGATCAACCGCCATGTAAGTTGTGTACATAAAAATTATTCGTTGCGAAATTAAATGGTTCACAACACTTTTGTTGAATTAAACAAAATATTAAATCAAAATACATAAAAATAAAAAAATTTCTCTAATTTTAGTCCCCTTACTCTTCTTCAGAGAGTAATTTTCAAATCAATGTAAACAATGCAAAAAGCGGTCATATGTTAATCATATGACGTACATACTTAGTAGCAAATGTCAAGGTTTGCAGTGAAAACTCCTCTTCTTCTGGAATTACAATGGTGTTGCCAGAATTAAAAACATGTAAAGTGGCTCTAGGCCATCATAGTGTTATGATATGCTTGAACTGCAATGTGCTGCGAACAGGGGTGGAAAATTTCTTTGAATCAATATATTATTTCAATTTAATAACTTATGTCTTGTTTATAAGTACATATCATATTTAAAATAAGTATAAGTATTATAAGTGTATATTTAACAATGTTATAAATAAATTTAAATTAATAAAAAATAAATAATAATAAATGAAGTACGCAGTTTCGTTCACACGTGCACAACTGACTAAAGCTGAATGCAGGACCGTGTCTAGGCCACTTAAGAACGGCGCGCCTAATTTTAATTGATGTTGTTGGTTAATTTTTTAGACTTTCCTTCTGTACGCAATTCTCTTTATTTTAAAATTTATGCTAAAGGCAAAACACTACGCTAGCATTTAGTAAAATAAACTAATCTGAACTCTGATCCGAATGAACTTCCAAAAAAATCAGCAATCGCCGAATTTGAGCCGCAGTCCGGAGAATACATTTGTGAATGGCTCGCAGAAGCGTGTCTCATCGACGAAGCTGCTGCACACAACGGAGAGCAATACATGTTCTTCGTCGTATACCAATCATTCGGGCGAGAATTCAATGGAGAGTTCAATAGCAGAGCCAATACCACCGGATCCAGTGCGACCACCGCATGTCTTGTTGCAGGTGGCACATGAAGCTGTGTTAAACAATAACCACCACAGGAACAACAACATCGTGACGGCTACAACAGCCACGACGACGGCAGCAACAACGAGGACAACTAGCATTGATAATGACGACACTACGGAAGATAATAGCTTTAATCAGCTTGTCTCACAGCCGGAAAATTCAAGCGCCAATCAAACAAGTAGCGGCATTTTTTCACGTATGCCCTCGCAGCAGTACAAGGTGGGCAAGTATCTGGTCGCTGTTCATCGCAAGATCACACGGCACGACAGTTACTTCCTGTCGTACCATAAGACGCGGCCTAGTCTATTTGGCGTGCCGCTGCTCATACCGAACTGTGATGGCGGCACACATAAAGATCTATACTGTGCGGTGTGGCTGCAAGTGTGTCGATTGCTGAGTCCGCTGCCTGCCACCACGGAACAAGCAAATCACGCTGCGGATTGGTGAGTGAAAGCATATTTTATATAATTAAAATTTTAATTTCCTTCCTCAAACTTTAGTGATGACAGTCTAGGCTATGATTTTCCCTTTACACTGCGCGCAGTTAAAAGCGATGGTCTCACCTGTGCGCTTTGTCCCTGGTCGAATTTCTGTCGCGGCTGCGAAATACCCTGCAACAATGACTATGTTCTGCAGGGAACACTCGTGCCCGGCAATCCCATGGCTAGTAAGTATTGCATTTGTATAATCAGTGAGTGGGGTAGAGAGAGAGACAGAGACCAAATCGATCATACAATTGTACTCATAGGCAACTCATCTACGCCGAAGTTGGCAATGAAATTCTCATCATTACCGAATCTGGAAGCGAAAAAACCTCCAGAATATTCGTCTTCACAATCTTATACGCCAGCGTCGAAATACTTCGAAGACTTTACGATCGCCATCGATTGGGATCCGACAGCGTTGCATTTGCGTTATCAAAGCACATTGGAACGGGTGTGTATTTGTGGTGACTTATGCATCGTCAACTCTGCTACCTCTAATGAAACGTTCTAATATACTTCTCTTCATGCAGCTCTGGGTTGATCACGACACTGTCGCGAGTAGTCGGCGTGAACAGATCGAACCGGTCGACTTGAATCATTGCCTGCGTGCATTCACGTCCGAGGAAAAGTTGGAGCAATGGTATCATTGCAGCCACTGCAAGGGCAAGAAACCAGCCACCAAGAAGCTGCAGATTTGGAAGCTGCCACCGATATTGGTATGCACTCGGGGCACATGCATTCTAGCACAATTGGGATGTATATATCTCTTTGCTTTCATTTACAGATCGTGCATTTAAAGCGTTTCAACTGTGTCAACGGCAAATGGGTGAAATCCCAGAAAGTTGTGCATTTTCCATTCGATAATTTCGATCCCACGCCTTATTTAGCTTCAGTGCCGCAAGAGACTATTTTGAGGCATAAAGAGTTGCTCGAATTGAGGGAGTTGGAAGAACAGCAGAAGCAAAGCACGCAACACCTCGCCGATGTCGAGGAATCAATCTCGATGTGCAGTGACCCAGAAACGGTGGCGCTAGAGCGGAATGGAGAAAGCGAACCATCGACAACGGTAAAGGTAGTTGGTGATGCCTTAACGTCAGCATCAGTGGTTGGGATGCGTCCAAGATCAACAAACTCCGCTCAGCGGCAACGTTTGATCTCGACAAGCCTGACAAAGACGCCCATTGTTGATGGCGAGTTCGAGGACTACCATCAACACAAGCTGAAAGCTGGCGTGGATCAGTTAGATCCGAAATACAAATTGTATGCGGTTGTGGTACGTATCAAACTCTATCATTTTACTCAGTTATCATAATTACACCTTTATCATTCTAATGCTACTCCGTACTCCACCAAAACAGTCACATTCCGGTATGCTGAATGGCGGTCATTACATTTCCTATGCAGCCAATGCTAGCGGCTCTTGGTACTGCTACAACGATAGCTCATGTCGTGAGATATCAAATAAGCCGAATATCGATCCCAGCACTGCGTATTTGCTCTTTTATGAGCGTCAGGGTCTCGACTATGATCCTTATCTGCCCAACATTGAAGGACGCACTCTGCCAAATGCCAATTTCCATTTAGAAGGGGAAGAGGCTGATAACGATCTGAAGAAACTTTGTGCGATATCATAAGTGTTACTACTGCTACGGCTGCTGCTACTGCTGTTGCTGTTGCTTTTGCCCACCTAGGGCAGTTGATGTGTGTTTTGTAAGTGTGTGTGTGAATGGATTGGCCATTGATCATTATCGAAAGTTAATTTTCATTTGTATATTATTTTTATAATTGTTATTACGTGTTATATTTTAGTTGCAATTGTAATTTTATTGCTCTTCAAACCGGATTGATTGAAGGAGAGAATGGAGAAGCTACTAGGTATATAGAGTTTTTCCGGATTAGTTAGAATACTTCGAAGAGGAAATGCCCGTCTGTTTTTTTTGTTCTGCATAACTCAATGAGATCTTTCAATATCGCCCAAATTACCCTTTTCTTATCTAATAAAAGCTTTCGCCAAATATTTTGGAAGTATATGGGTAAATAAACTTCGGATGACCTATTCAAATTCCAGCACTAACCAAGTCTATATGGTGACTAGTTATGAACCGTCATAATTTCCACTTAGTGCCTTCCATACAAAACAAAGGATCAATGTCAAATCCTCATGAAACGTGGTTTTAGGGTTTTCAGTTATCAGTTTTAGCACTCGTTTCTTTTGTGCTCACCTCGTTCCCTTCGATAGGTGTAAATATTCCGGCTTATAGAATATCGAATCATCGGTTTGGACCGAGGTTAGTGTTATTTTCTGTTTTAACTTTAATTTTAGTTGAATTTAATTGATTCATTGTTGTTCTCGTTATGAACATTCGCCAGCAACTGTGCAATGTGATTATTATTATTATTATTGTTACTTTATTATTAATATTATTATGATTTTTTTCAAAAAGAAAAAATAATACTGCAGTTTGTTCATTAAAAATGTATCAGCGTATATCAATTGTAAATTGTAATTATTACTATAATGTTTGATTCTAATGTTACCCGCGATGTTTTCCTTTTTTTTTCGTTTGTTTTGTGGCAGTCAAAAATGCTTTGAGTACGGATAAGATGCGTTGCTATGAGATGATAAGTTGATTTGAAGAAATACCGAAAATTCTAACTTATTCATATTTCATATGATATTTAATTATGCTAAAGTCTATTCAAATCTGTAAATACCAAAATGGTTGAAAGGGGGTGAAAAACAATCAAGTAAAGTGAAATGAAAATAAATCAAAAGGAGCTTGTCGAGAGCGGAGAGTGGTCCACTGAAATGAAACTCTGAAAGTTGCTTAATGTGTTAATGCACCCCGTGTTTACTGATATTATTGATATTATAGAAAGCAATGTTTAAGCGTTGAAAAGAGATTATATAAATTATAAAACAAATAATGTGTGAGACAAGTATTGCGCTTATGGAATCACTTATACACAGAGATATATTGCTATATATACACATTTAAAACTTGATTTAAAGATATGTATTTGATATTTTAATTTATATTCAAGCAGATGAGAAATATACATAAACATTACCGCTTTACAGTATATTGAATATGTTCAAATGTTTCACTTATTCCACTAAATTAGATCGTCGCTCTTAAGCATAGCTAAAACCCAAAACTTCAGATCGATACGTCCAAAACAATCCTTTTCATATGAGCCATGGCCTTGTTTGAGAAGTCCCAAACCTAGGGATTGGGTCCCCCCAGTTCCGACAAATGTTCAAGGTGAATTTCGTTCCACAGTTTCAATAACTTATGAACCATAGATACATAATTAATTCGTCTTCTTGATCTGATTCAATAATTATATACTAATGTTGTATCTTAAATATATTCTTGATGGGCTGGGGACAATTGTATACCAGTTTTAGTTAAGTATATGTGGGTGAAAGGAGCACCCCGTTTTAATACTCATTAAGGATTTTATAGTTTTTGTCTCTTCTTCGAACAATTGATCACAGGATCAACCGCCATGTAAGTTGTGTACATAAAAATTATTCGTTGCGAAATTAAATGGTTCACAACACTTTTGTTGAATTAAACAAAATATTAAATCAAAATACATAAAAATAAAAAAATTTCTCTAATTTTAGTCCCCTTACTCTTCTTCAGAGAGTAATTTTCAAATCAATGTAAACAATGCAAAAAGCGGTCATATGTTAATCATATGACGTACATACTTAGTAGCAAATGTCAAGGTTTGCAGTGAAAACTCCTCTTCTTCTGGAATTACAATGGTGTTGCCAGAATTAAAAACATGTAAAGTGGCTCTAGGCCATCATAGTGTTATGATATGCTTGAACTGCAATGTGCTGCGAACAGGGGTGGAAAATTTCTTTGAATCAATATATTATTTCAATTTAATAACTTATGTCTTGTTTATAAGTACATATCATATTTAAAATAAGTATAAGTATTATAAGTGTATATTTAACAATGTTATAAATAAATTTAAATTAATAAAAAATAAATAATAATAAATGAAGTACGCAGTTTCGTTCACACGTGCACAACTGACTAAAGCTGAATGCAGGACCGTGTCTAGGCCACTTAAGAACGGCGCGTACGAAGAGCATAAGCTTAAGTTCCTATTTCAAGAAGATAAAAATTAAATATATCAATAGGTCATCCTTTTACAAAAAATTAAAGGAAAGTTACATTTGCATTGGTTTTCGAAAACCGAATTTAGACGATTACAAACCGATTATTCGCAATAATTAGGAATTAGAAGGAATAAGCGGCAATTATCGATTCTTCCCAAGCACACAAGAAGAAGAATAATATTGTTATTTACTCAGCACATATTTTTTGTACATCACTATCGCCTTGCGCCGTGTTTTGTATGCAATAAAATAAAGTCATACATCGCGGAAATATTTGTCGTTTTCGCTGTTCTATTATCTTTTCAAATTTCTAGTTTATTCAATCGAAATGGGTGGCAAAACAAAACGCGTACAACGTACGAAAGGCAATGCTAAGGTGAGTTGAGTGCGGATGTTGCGAGAAGAGCAAGTGTTGCATTTGTTGCAACTGCAAATGTTCACATTTACAGCCTTCGTCATCAAGCGCTGCAGCGCTGGCACTCGGCACTGCCGTGCCAACGTTTGTTGGCTTCTCAGCGTTGGCAGATCGAGGAGGTTTTTTGCCGTTTGCGCCAGGTTTCGCGGGCGCAGAGCAATTGCCCGATAATTTCGACCCCACCATCAGTCCGCAAATGCAGATAATTTTGCGAAAAATGAACAAAAAAGATCCCTTGACAAAGAAGAAGGCGTTGCTGGAATTTATTGAATTCATAAAGGTAACAGATTTGGAAGTAGTAAAAAACTTGCTACCTCTCTGGCCCAAGTATTACCTAAACTTGGCCAACGACCCTGAGCACAGCGTCCGTGAGCTGGCGCAGACAGCTTTGCAACTGCTTGTGTCGCAGTGCAAACGCGCGGTGGCACCCTACCTCAAGCTATTAGTGCCCATCTGGTTGGCTAGTCAGTTTGACAACTACGCGCCCGCAGCTAGCATTGCCAGCAATAGCTTTCGTGAGACCTTTTCTGGAACCACAAATCGCACACAGGAAGTGTGCCTACATTGCCAAACGGAGATATTGGAATTCGCGACGCGTAATCTGACTGTGCACACCGCTGGTACCATGTCACTCGGCAAGAGTCTGACACCGGAAGAGGCCGAGGCCAAGTTTCAACGTGCTCTGATTTCTAGCCTGAAGATGCTCTCCTTCTTTGTGGAACAAACTGGCAACACACCGGATAAGAGTCAAATACAAGCAGGCCTACACAGACTGTTGGCGCATCAGAAATTCTTTAGTTATGCCAAGCATAAAGTACCAGCCATCAAGTAAGGTTTGCGGTTTACGAAATGATGGCCATATTAATTGTTTTTGTGCTTTCAGAGCGGCCTGGTTCGAGTTCATTTACCAAATACTCCAAAATAATGTGTACAAAGACACCGTCGAAGAGCAGAAAAACCAACTTATCACGACATGTTTTCAAAACATCGACGAAGTTGACCCTCTCATAGCGCCGCACGCCTGGGGTTGCGTGCTTCAATTGCAGTCCAACTATACAGATTGGTATGTAGCTAGAACGGTATATATATATGTTCCAAACTATAACCACATCTATTGTGTCCTTTCCAGGTATGCACCGCTTAATATAAGAAAAGCCTTGCTACCCAAATTGACGGCACTACTCCGATCGGGTTGCAATCGCAATGCGGAAGCCGTTTGCCCTAATCTTTTGCCATTCTTTTCGAAAGTCACACAGGAAAGTTTGCATGACTTTGACTTGTACGAGTTCTACGAGAAGTTCTTTAATGAGCTGAAATACGTAATCACAACTCCATTGGAACCACCATTGAGCAAATCGGATTATGCGGCGATTAATAAAACCTACTTCGAGTGCTTGCGTTTTCTGGTGCAGAAGCTTTGCATTGATGATGGGGGAAGTGAAGGGAGCAGTGCTGCGATACGCGCTTTCGCACAGAAACTCATAGAAGAGCAACTGCTGGAACCAATTGCTTTGCACCTGCGAAGTCAAGAAGCCCATGCAAAGTACTTTTTTCAGCACTCTGCAGCTCTCGTTTCGTTCTTGGATCGTAAGAATTCGAGCAACCCAACTGATACACTCTACGCTGAACTACTTAACACGTTTTGGAAGCGTGTATTCGCCATGATTACAGAGGAACTAACAAAGAACACGTTTGAGGAACATGTGCTGGCACATGTGCTGGATTTTGTACAGGCTTTACTTGTTGCCACTCCCAGTCTTGAAGATCAAACTGTGAAATTTGCCGAAGAACTCGAATCAACAGAGCAGGTGGCGCGCAATGTGATGTATGCGAAACAGTCTAGAGCAACAACAGGGGTGGCCGCAAGGGCAGATTTTGTACAGAAAGAACTGAAACAGTTGGTTATTAAATTGGTGTGTCTGTGTTTGGACATGTTGGAGAAAGCGAACTCCAATACGACTTACGTTAGGAAAGTGCGTCTTTTGACGCAAATGTTCACGGATGCCGAGTTCTTTGAGCAGCTCAGCGTGGCAGGCAACTTGACTGGCACATTGCAAAGATTTGTGTCTCTATTGGGGACGTTAGATAAGGATGCATCTCAAAATTTGATGGATATTATTTTTGAAATATTGGAGCTGTTGGAGAAAACCGCTCGATTTGAGTTTATTGAAGCCAATTTGCTGAAGGTGAGTCACATACGAAGCGCCCCCGTTTCCTATAGTAATCTCTGGTTTTATTGATAGTTTCAACAGACGCACATTCAATTCCTCGTGCTACAACGTTTGCTATCGTATCCATTCTGCGTAGAGCCGCGTGTGGTGAACATTCTCGCCACACCGGAGTCGTGCGCCAACATAGCGCGCATTGCCACAGAAGTTGTATGCGACAGAGACAAGGAAAAGTTCAATTTGCTGCACAAGTGTTTCTTTCAAAACGAACAGGGCCAGATACTTATCAATCCCGAAACGGTGGATGCCATACTCCTGTCCGTTTCAAAGCCACTCACGCAGAGCGTACCGAGTGAAATGGCTGACACATGCGGCAGCTTTATTGCACAAATCATGCCCGTCGTCTGCAGCAATAACAATTGCAGCAAAGCTATAGTAAATGAGATCTTCCTGTGTATTTTCAAATTCAGTTTAATCCACAGGCCAGGTAGTTACATTTCGGAGGACACGCTATGGGAGCTGACAACCTGTTGGCAGGATGCGCTCTCCAGTCAAGACATCACAGTCGATGATGATTTACTGGAAAAATGCGCGGAGATTGTGGAGGCGCAATCGTTTAGCGCCGAGCTCAGTCTGGTAGCTATATATGATATGGCCGAGGCTATGGCAAAGTTCATCATCTGCTCTACGGAGCACATTAAGAACGAGAATACACGTCTATCGAGAATTGATGAAACGTTGTTGGCGCTCACAGCATCACCTTTTACAACTGTTCAAGCGGTGCAGGATTTGCACGACTACTGCCTGTATTTGGAGTGTTTGAGGGACGATGTTACAGTGGGCATTGAATTCCGAAAGCCGGAGATCAGCGCTGTCGATATCATGCCTACTCTCAAACGCGCCGCACTCAATTTTGCAACGCTTCTAAAGCTGGTCTGCAGTGTTCCAAGCAATAAAGATGAGGCGTCAAGACAAAATTCTGAGGGATTAGATGATGAAATTACCGAAGACTACTGTGATCCTAATGAAAATTTGCTCAAGCAATGGTCCGAAACGCTGCTCGCACAACTGCAGCAGGGCATTAATATCGCCTCAGTGGGTGAGGCACTCATCAATGTGATTGGCGATGCAGCCTACGAAGAAGTAGCGTTGTATCTAAGCGAGAAGGTACGCTTATTCATGTCGAACAACACCGAAATTGTAGCTCAATTCACAACGCTTTTGTTGGAGACCGCATTAAGCGAGACCAGTGTCACGGCTTGCCGTGCTTTGTTGTGCCTTGTGCACACTGAGCAGTACGCAGTCTTTGAAGAGAATGCCACAATCGTCTTGCATGAGGCACTCTCCGAGCAGTTTGTGTTGACGCGCAAGACATACAAAGCCTACGTAAATTTGTTGCAGGTAAGCAATAACCTGACTTCATCCTTTCTCAGTTGTTATGGTATGTTCTTCGTTGCAGTATCTGCTACCAAAGTTGACACAAAAATGTGTCACTCTATCTAGCCCCATAATGCGCACTGATCCGCCACGAATATGGGTGAAGGCTGCAGTTTTTCGTGCGCTCATATTGAACAACTTCAATGTGGAGGATGCCAATGAAAGAAGCGATCGCAATATAATTTTCTCCGCCTTGCAGTTCATCACAGATACAACCGAAAAGCAGACGTCGGATAGGAATTTGTTGCTTTATAACATGTAAGTTTTTTTTTGTTGCTTTTTTTTTGTTTGTTGAGGTATTCCTTTGTTAGGTAATGAATATTACAACGCTATGAGAAGTGGGCTACGTATACCCGAATTTTAGGCTTTGTAGGGCGGTGGTATTTTCAAAGCTTTTTTTTCATAAATGCTTCGATAATATTATACAACTAATCATCAGTCTGTTCAGGCTAATTTCAATCTGGGATACATAGCGCAGTTTTGGATGAAGGTGATTTGTCGTATTTATACCCAGACGATACAACAAGCCTATGAAACTTTCCGAGTCGTCTAGTCCATTAAATGGAATTTTGTTCAAAACTGTTGACCGATTTAATATCAAGCATACTTGTAGGTTTCATCTTGTCAGTAAAATCGTATGCCGCAGAAATATCGACGGTTATACAAAAGCGAACTCCACTATTTACATTAGATCCACCTATAAGCGAAATCTACAACTCTAATCGATGTTCTGCTAATTAAAAAGGGGTCAAGTACTTCTCCAGACCGCTATTCATGGGGCCATCAATTATTTCCATAAAAAATAATGCAACTCCGCAGTCCAAGTACTAAGAAATGTATTATTGGAAATGAACATATTTATATAGTTATGAGACTGTGTATTTGTGATACATACAGACTAAAATCTGTTAAGAATATTGGCCGAAATCGTCAACAAGTTGCTGATTATGTGACCTTACATATACTACGCCGACCTCCCAGCCCACCACAGACCCTTTTAAACCGTGAGTTTCTGAAGGTTTTGAAGTAAATGCGTATAATAGGCAGGGGCTTCACGCAAGACAAAGTTACAATCGAGTGGAAATCTGATGCTTAAGACAGATCCCAACATAGGTACGCTCAGTACATAATGCAGCTAATTGTTGTGCCGTACCTAAAGGAAAAGGGTGGACGAATTTGCAGAACAATTGTTAACCAATTTACTGAGACATGTCAAACTGCTAAAACCTTGCTGAGGAATGACCTGAATCTGTGCCAATATACCATGAAATAGACACTAAAGTGGTTAAGGCCCTCTTCGAATGGTATGCCGGATTGCATATTTCTCGTTTGTCACTCAAATTATCTAATTCTCGCTAATCTATTACACAGCGAGTTACATAATCAATCCAATCCCACACTTTTTTGTTCTCTCCGACGTAAACTCCCTCCCATGTAATCAATAACTAATGGCAGTTCCGCGAGGTACTGACTGCCAGGTTACAGTTTATAGCATTAAATAAATGCAATGCTTTGTTTTTCCCCCAATGTGTCTACAGTGAATTACACAAGCAACCCTACGAGAACGTCATCGATATCGTCGAGTTCATTAATCTGCTTAATGAGATTTTAAAGCGCTTCCCGTACGAGCTCACATTGAAGCATTGGGATGCCGTACGCGTTGGACTCAGCTTGTGGCTGCTCAGCATTTCAAAGTCCATTGAGCAACATCGTAACCCAAAGGTGGGTTGTGGAACTCTACAATGATCGATTATTTCTAATTCCCGGAAATTTTGGTTCTCCATTTCAGATCGCTTTTTTTATTGTTGCGGTATTTAAGTTGTTTGCCACATTGGTGACTTTCATACGCAATGAGAAACAAAAAAGCTCCACGGTGATATTGAAAAATATTATTGACGAATGGGAGAATGTGTTTGGATACGAAGGGAATGTAGTGCTCTTCAAAGCGTTCTATGCGTTGACCAATAACGTGGACATACCCGAAGATTATCTCGGCTGTTATGTGCCCTTGCTGGAGCAGCTTTCGCCGGCACTTGAACTGCTCGACTATAGTTGTGTCTATGCGGTAAAATAGTAGATTAAAAGTACTCATTTTTTATAGTAGTGGTTGCTAATTCCATTTCGCACTGCAGTTCTGCAAAAAAGGTAACCAAATCACATTGGACAATCTCTGCAACTATTTTCTCCGCAATCTGGCAAACTCGATACAGTCACTTCGTTGGTGCGCTGTGCATGCGCTGCGTCAGCTCACACAGCACTTCGTCGTCGAGGACATAGAAATGTTCAATCAGAGGATCGAAAACTATGAAGACCAAACACAATCGACCGTCTGGCATTATCTGAATCGATTTGAGGATTACATTGCACGCTACGATAAGCTGATACACAAATATCTCGATGAGTTTAGGTGAGTCCTTGGGCGTTTCTATGAACTCAACTACCTGTGTTTGTTAACTTATCCGAAACCTATTCTTAGTTTCAAGCTCACTGAACTCGACGATTTGGAGCCCATCGACACACAGGAGGCACTTGGCTATCTACTCCTATGGGATTGTATCATATACGCGTGTGCAAATGCGCCTGTCGCCTTGCGTACTGTCTACACCAGCTGGCTGAATGAGAACAAATACGAGGAGGTATTTCGATGTCATTGCTTTGCTTTGCTTTATGTTACTTCAAATTATGATTTACACATACAATTTCGTTTGCAGAATTTTCTTCATTTCCTCTTCCGTGCGATGCCGGTGGACATACTAAAGAATTACAACGCCAAAGTCCCGAGTAGCGATCTATTCAAGGAGCTCTGTTGGACGCAATTAAAAGGTGAGTTGGTATTTTCTAAGTTTAATGTTTAGTCTTCCTCGGGCGGAACACCTTGTAATGTGGTGTTAGATTTGACGTCTTCGGCCAAGTACTCCTCTGGCAGACCCACGTAATCATCGTAATCATTGTCTTCTTCCAAGGTGCCTTCTTCGGCCATTTCGTCACCCGAAACGGAAATGAAATCGGAAACAGGCACGAATGTGTCGTTTTCTCTTGCGTGCATAATGCGGCGTTCCGGTACGGCTGGTGCTGTCAAGTGTATGTTCATATTCGAGATGAATTTATTAATCCAAACGGTGAGATTGTTGGCCAGTATGCGCTGATATTCACGCAAATTGCTCGTCGTATAGAATTCTTGATCTGTAAAGAAGGGGCGAAAGAATAAATGACAACAAAAACAAAAAACAGTCAGACAGACACACACGTACCTGTAAAGTCCTTGATTCGCTCAAGTATGACCGCACAGAGCGGCGAACTCTCATCAATGATGAACTGATCATTGAGCAGAAAGTCCTTCATCTCTTCGAAAAGTACATACACAATATTCCTTATCTGCTTGCGTTGCTTTTGTAGTATACGTTTGCGTATAATGCGGCAGCGTCGTTTTTGCAACTGGTTGGCCGCACGTGCCTGTCGCTGCTGCTCCTCCATATATTCGAGCGCCTTGTTGAGCGGCATGACTTCGACCGTCTCTTGCGGCTTTGGCTCCAGATGCTGTTTCAGTACCTTGATCTGGCGCTCGGGCAACAGATTTTCGAACTTGGTTAGCACGTCCCTAACACGCTGCAAGTGTGGCTGAGCCAGTTTCTCACAACGCGCTGTGCACGCCGGCATTGTTATGCGTTTGTAGTAGTAGATGGGCTGCGGTGCACGCCTCGCTGCCGGCATTACATCCTTCTTAGGCGTGGCCAGATAACAAATGTGTTCCTTCGTTGTGAGCACATCGCGATCGATGATAATTTGACCCGTGTGCTCGCAATGTGCTTGTGCGCTGAGTAAATCCATAGGCGGACAAATGCATTTCAATTGATACCTGTGCGGTTGCTTGACCGGCTTGATCTTGGCCAATGGCTTGATGGGCATACATTTTGTCTCGCGTGACTGCAGCAAAGAGAGACAATTGTTTAACTCATCCTCGACTGTGGGTCCGGCAGGCGCCTCTTCGTGTTTCTTTAGTGACTCTTTTTCACGGGGAATATCAAAGAAAGTGGCCATAATGTGAAATTTACAAAAATTAGAATTCAAAAAAGAAAGAAAAATAATACTAATAATTTGATTTTATATATTGAACTTGAATTGACTGCTCTCTATATACAACTACTTTTAACTTGCAAAACGCCGCCTTTGACAGCAATGGCAAAGCTTATTAAACCTACTATATGTTTTTAATTGCCTCCAGATCCAAAGTTGCCTCTAGATCGTTATATTTGTCATCTCTACACCGATGTACTGCGAAAGCTGCCGGCGGTGGTGCGTCGGTGGTGGAACACGAGCCCCGCTCGTCAAAAGAACTTTGTCGATAATCTAACAACAAACTACGTCTCAGCGCTCATCTGCAACGAGGAGCTGAAGGCGATTGCGAGTCGCAAAGAGAAACATGAAAACATGCAGGTACGTTTTTATTTAAATTTAATCAGCACGTTGTTCAGCAACACAAAACACCCACAGAAAAGTACTTTAAAAATTATTCAATTTGGCCTACGCCAAAGTGCCGGAACAAACAGAACCAAACTGCGGTTACAACAGAGCCATCCTTCATTGTTTTAGTCGTTGTTTTCTTAGTTAGAACCTGAAAAAGTGCAAGCGATAAGCATAGGAATAGGAGTATATAAAGCTTGATAGAATATTTACTCTTCCTCGAAATTCTTTTGTAAAGTCATGCGAAGCATGAACAAGACTAATATGGATATTAGCAGTAATATGATAACACAATATCGAAAAACTTCCAACGGACTCATATTGCTCGCTTAGTTTAGATTGCGTATGTATTTAAAGGATCAATTTAAACTGTACTTTATTTTTATTTACTAAATATTCGTTTGTGTAAAGCAGCGCTTGCTATGCTATTATTATTGCGTCTCGGCAGTCGGCATCTCTGAATTTTATTTGCTCCAAAAATGTTATATTTTATAATAAGACAATTAAGCAGTTTATGATATGATACTGGTTAAAAATTATAATTTGCTAGATTCAGCACGGTAGCATATCATCGAATCAAAGTCGAGCATCTAAGTTCGAAGAGCTATTGCTAAGGTTACTACTACGACTCACTTCTTAATTACTCTAGTACTGGTCTTTCTTGCTCAACGAAACTCAGTGACGCAATCTGCAAGTGAAATAAAATGGCTGATGTGAGTTACCCTTCATGTTTTCCAAGCAGTGTCCAATGGCAATCTCGAGTAACAGAGCATCCCAATAAAACCATTCACACGACAAGACTCAAGTTAAAAGTGACATCAGAGTTTAGTGTTTTAACGTTCTTTGTTGCTATCCCTACTACGCGACGCGCCCAATTTTGACTCAACTCTGGATGCGTTTGAGAGTAGTAGTCTCCTTCTGAGACTAACTATGTAGATTATATTTTAAATAGTCACACACCAAAATCTATCCAACACTCATTTATTTATACATATTAATACCGTGATTAAACATCATAATTAAAAAAAAGCGTTGTGCTATTTGCTATCAGGATCATGTGCTCGAGTTAAAGTAATCTATAATTGTATTAATTTAATTTAAATGTATATTATTTTTGTTACTATTTTGATTTTTTCCCCTACATCCTTACAAAAATAAAAAACTTTTGTGATCTGCTCACATAAATTAGTTACAACCCAGAAATAACTTTAAACCATGTACTAATAGTCTTAATAAAAAATAAAGACATATGTACACGACATATGGGAAATAAAAAAAAAAAAAAAAAAAAAATATGAACCGGATACGAATATACATTAACTAAGTTTGACGGTTGCCAAGAGTCTAACAGATCGCTTCAATCCAATTTTGAACCATGAAGCGAATTTTATGCATAATTTTGACTGTTTGTCGTCGCAATGCTAATTCTTCTTCTGCTTCAGGTGACTGTGCACCATTCGACTCGTGAAGTACTCGCTGTTTACTCCATCGATGAGGCGCGCATGGAGCTTGTCATAACGTTGGCCCATAACTATCCGTTGGGCGCCGTCAAAGTGGATTGTGGCAGGCAAATTGGAGGAAGCGCCATATCGCGTACCGTTAGCATGCAGTTGACCATATTTCTAACACATCAGGTGAGAGTGCCTTAGGAACAATGATTTCCGATTATTGAAATTCAAAACTCTCATAGAATGGCACCATTTTCGATGGCCTTACGCTGTGGAAGAACAATCTGGATAAGAAATTCGATGGCGTTGAAGAGTGTTACGTTTGCTATACTGTCATACACCAGGACACCTGTCAATTGCCAAAGCTAACATGCAAGACATGCAAAAAGAAATTCCATGGACCCTGCTTGGTGAGTTTGTGACACACTTCAATTCTCTTAAGTGAACTGAGGCTAATTATAAATTTTAAAACCTTCTTTATTTACAGTACAAATGGTTCACAACGAGCAGCAAATCAACATGTCCTATCTGTAGAAATATATTTTAGAAAATACTACATATATATCTTGTTTCAAATACTTTGTTCAAAGAAGTAGCTCACAACTAAACTGGTTGAATGATACCACAAGTTTTCGAGTTTATATTTCATAAATTAATAAATTAATTTAAAGCCATACTTCTATGTTGAAAGGTAAGGAATTCAGCGGTCAATAATTAAATGAAGAGTGCACAAGAAGAGAGACACAAAAGAGCCTTCACTTTTAAATAGAAGCGAGGACATTATCTGCTTATCAATTCATTATCATAAAAGGATATTTAAAAAAGACTATCTAAAGCAACTAACCTTTGTATATCTCATATCTTAGGCGATGATGCCCGATTAAGTAGCTCACCGTAGGTGAAGTAGATCAAGTATCAACCGTTCTGATGCCACTAACAATAAATAATGTTGAAGAGTATCTGATTTTTCTTAATGACATTGGGTAAAATATAATATAGTATATTACAATATAGAGTACAGTAATGTTGTCAAATTTGATGAGTTATATGCAGTGATTCATCATTTGTGAACAAAGTGAATGAACCGCCAAACCGAGAAAAGCATGAATACAAACGTGTAATAATCTAAGCCTGTGTTTCCCTCTGCATCCTATAATTTTTTAACAATTTATTTTGTTTTGTTTTAAAATGTAGATAATTACCGTAGGAAGGTCGGGGCATACTTTTTTTAGTATTCAGTTTTTTTTTAAATAATTACAAGACCACAAGCACAAAAAGTTTTATACATTTTTTCGTCGTTTCTGCTATGCTTCTTCGTCATTTTTGTGTTTGGATTTGTGAGTTATTTGCAAAAAGCGCGTGAGCAGTTATTGGCTAAGGCAGTGAGTTCGCTCTTATAAATACAGTGAGAGCGCACAGACAAAGAGCATTAAGCATGAGTCAAACAATTATAGTCCCTCAGCCTCTAGGACTAGGGACTAGACTAGGGTCTGCTAGACCCCTACAATTTTGTACCAGATTCCCTTATTGAGATGGGTAGTTACTGTACAAACACACTAGTCTATTCTATATTAAACCACAGGTTAAAACATTCATGATATTAGAATTAATGTTTATTTTCTAACTTATTAATTTACATCTGTACATCCAATATCTCAATAATAAAGCGGTCGTTAAGTAATAACTAAACTCTGTATCTACATTTTATTTTTATTTATATTTTTATATATAAATAAAACAAAGTGGAGTTAGTTACCACTTATAACTCATGAAGACTGACCCGATTTTAATGATCTGTCTGATTTGTTGGATGCGTCTCCGCCCCGAATAACAAAACAACTATTGAAATGTAAATAATTATTCAAGGAAAAATATTCACCCTGCCTGTCAGTATATAAGCTGTAAGTCGCGAAAGTGTAAACTTTTTTCATGTTGCTACCGGTCCATTTATTTTTGCGTCGAGTTTTATTAGTGCCATTCTGGAATAGCGGCCACATTGTTAGAAGGATGCCCTATCATTCATCGTTATCATTCATCATTCGTCGTTAAAATTTCCGTTAAACCTTCGAACTCCTGAACAACCGATAAGAAATATTGCGAAGTTTTGGTAGCATTTAAGGTCATCCTTTGGCGCAATGCTGCTAGTTATTCGAAGATCGACTCCTGCCGATGAAACGCTTGCCTCAAATCTTCTCATCAATCGCTATGTGAAGAAACTTCAGCTGGCAGTAAATATGAGAGTTGTATTGCTGAACGATCCACCTGCTGAACATTTTCAATCGTTGGGTGTTTCTGGTCTGAATCTAAGAATGCATGTTTTTCTTATGATCAATTGTTCGTGGGATATTCACATATCGGCAAACCGTCCGACAAACTAATACAAATCCATGTATTTCGCACGGTCAACTATACGTTGATTGCTCCAGATGAGGAACTGTAAAATCATTATGCATTTATATACACCAAACCAGAAAAAATATAGTTTATCCACTTGCATTACCCTAGAAGTTAGAATTAGTTTAAATAAAGTCTTTATTAGAACAACAAATTTTTGTTTTTAGCTAATACCAGAAAAGGCACATCCCGGCATCTTCCGGGATACGCTAGTAAATGCATAAATTAAGATTAAGTTATACTAGTGTTTTGAGAAATAAAAAAATGAATTGACTGATTGAAATCAAAAGACTAAGAAATGTTGTCAAGGATAATAACTCTAACCACTTTTATTTGGCACATGATGAACCTTGCAGAGCTTAGCTATAATAAATGTAGCTTTTAATATATAGGGATGGGGAAATACACATAAAGGTTTTTGCTTTAAGAAACTATTTTCTATGTTCATTGTCAAACTTCACAGATACCGATAATGGAGTTTTTGAAACATTTGAGACTTAAGTTAATATTTAAGTATTGACTTTCACACCTGTCTAAGCAACCAATGTATCTGGAAAAACCGATATGATCTATAGGATCGTGAGGACCCAAGTTGAAGTTATTGAATTACGAACTTTTATAATCTGCTGAATTTAAATCTATTCACTTCATTTTAAGACGATGGACCTGAACTGAAAATATACGAACTTCTGGGATATTACATGAGTCCAATTAAATTCTTTGCATGAGAATTTTTTTTTTGTATATCAACCCGAAATTCCAATACAACTTAGTTTAGTGACGTAATCATAGGTGTGAAAAAATTAATAAATAGGTTAGGATAACTATAGTATAATGGTTCTATACACACTCATGGCTTAAATAATTATATTTTTTGTATTTTGTTTTACTTCACACTCTGTGAATAGGACTACAAATTTGTCTTTGAAGGTGAGAGTATTGCAGGCTACGACTTTGCGTATGCTTCCTGATGCCCCGTGGTTCATGCGAACGGCGGACCTTGAGAACAACCTAAAAATACCGAAAATTGGCGATGTGATAAATCGTCAGGCCAAAAAATATATGGAGAGGTTTAAAAATCATGCAAATAATCTAGCAAGGCTCTAAAACGACGCAGAATGGGAGGAGTTAGGGTGGCGAGACGGCTGAGAAGATCGCACCATGTCGACCTCCGCAATAGATCCTTTTAATATTATTGTATCCCCACTATACTACATCCCCACTGACTAATTTAAGTTGTTTTGTTAATTTTTGTGTTTACGGTTTAATTGAAGTTGTTCTAATAATAACAGAAAAATTAAATATAAGGAAAAAAAATTTAGTTTGTAACATACTAAAGTGTATCCTTCCTATCGAATGATTTATTATTCTTGTTCAGCTTGTATGGAAGAGTTAATTTAGTCATGTACATATTTTTGTCTGCCAGCCTATATCGCTGAATTTAGTATTATACAAAATTTTCACAGCATATTTATCAGATCCCACTCCTAGGAGAGGTAGCGCCCATACAAACCACAGATTCCAGGTCTTATAGAAAAACTTATCTTATATTTAGACGGATATTCTACAGAAAATTTTCGTTTGTTCTTTTCAGATTAGATTTAAGCTCCTTTCGCGAACCTTTTTACACTCTTTCCACAGGTTTCCCAAATTATGCCACTATCCTTATATTTTTTTATCAGTGAATCAAAATTCCTTTTTTTTTTTGTTCTAACCTAATTAACCGAATATAACGAATATAAAATATCCTAAAACTACTGAATCGTATAGCCCAATATGAAGGGTTTCTGTGTTGAATTGCAGTTCTTATAATTATCATTCCCTAAATATAAGTCAAATAAATATTGTAATATCAAACACTGAACCATAGGAATATAATGTTTCGGGGGGTATGTGTAGAGTATTACCCTGAGCTAACCTATTTTTTTTATTTCTTTGGCATGATATTGTTAAATGAAGTTTGTCCTGTTTAGTCGATGTTTTAGTTACTTACAGCATTCTATATATGTATGTAGAAACACGTGCTTTGTCCGGCCAAAGCGTAGCCAACAACAGCCGTGAGAGCTCGTGAGTGTGGATTCTGCGCTGTGACAAATTGCTCTACCTTAGAACTTTGCTGCAGCTACGACCCAAGCCGAAAGGCCAAACGTCATCAGTTTCTCGCCGACAGTCGTCACCAACGAATTACTGAAAAAGAATGCGCAATACATATAGTGATATAGAGTAGAGGCAGGCGTAAAATCAGGAGTGCATATAGAACACAGGAAATTGATTGCATTTGACAACGTTTGCAAATTGAATCATTCACGTGATTCCGTAGTTAACGCCACGGGTTAGGGGGTGGCCACGGACATGATGTCATCGCAGTGAAAATATGTCGGATGTTAGCCTCCGGATTGGACAGCGTGTACATATCAATGGTAAAAATCTGAAAGGGCGTATTGCATATTATGGGCCTGCGAATTTTGCGCCAGGGAAATGGGTGGGCGTGGTGCTCGATGAACCGAAGGGGAAAAACAATGGCAGCGTACGCGGCAGCAGCTACTTTAAATGTGCGCCGAACTTTGGCATCTTTGTACGACCAACGCAGCTGGTAATAATGGCGGAGCAGAGGTCAAAGGCGGAAGTGACAACGTCGGCGGCGAAGACTAGAGACGATGATATTAAAGCGTTGGCGGTGCGTGAAAAGGATGTAGGGGATGTGGCGAAAAGTGTGGAAGACACGAAGGAAGTAACATCAAAGGCTCCGGTTTCAACGGCAATCGGCCCAATTTTGCGGAACCGATCCGGTGAAACATTCTCTAGCCCACAAATGTCAACATGCGGAACTCCCACTGGAATACCAATTTCCTCGAGGGGAAATGTTAACTCTGCTACAACTACAACAACATCAGAAGTGAATGAAAGCGGTGCCATAACAACAAAAACAAAGTCAGTGACGAAGAGAAGGAGGCAGGCTGAGCCAGCAATGGAGCAAATAACGAAAGTGACTGCGGTTCCAAAAGAGGAGTTCACAGCAACAACGTCAGAACCTTTAAATGAAATTGTAACTGCAGCGGCGAGCCCAAAATCAGTAACAACAACAACAAAAACTACAACTATGACATTGCCAGTGGTAATGCCGCTGACAACATTGATAATGTCTTCAACTGGAGCAACACCGAAAGCAGTACCTGCAGCGCCAACACCATTGTCGAAAATGAATGCGATGCGTTCGATATCTTCCACACAACTAAGACCCACGCGGATTAGTCAACCCAAGCCCACGACGTGTCAACAGTTGGCGTTAGCAGTACCTTTCGCATTGGCACCCAAACGCAGCAAGACCAGTGTCAGTCCGACGGGGTCGTTCTGCTGTGCTAAGCGTTCGTCGTTTGTAGAGACCGGCTTCCTGGAGATTTTACGGCCGCAATTCACACCTGGACATCCACTGCGAACCCCAGTTGCAGCCACACCGCCAGCGGCGGCAGTAACTTCCTCAGCATCCCCTGTCGATAAAGACGAGTTGCAGCAGCTGCGTGAGGAGCTGGACTTGTTACGCGGCCAACGCACGGAAGACAAACGAAAATTGCACGACCTCGAGAAGCTACGCATACAAAACGATCACTTACTGGAGTTCAAGACGCGCATAATGTCGCAGCACGGCCTATTGCAGCGGGAGTTACAACGCAGCCGCCAGGAGTTGCGTGCAGCACACGATGTTGCAGCCAAGTACAAACGCGAGCTGGACGAGCTCGGCGACAGTATTGAGCTGCTGACACTGGACAAGGAGATGGCCGAGGAGCGCGCCGAGACTTTACAAATGGAGTTGGAGTTAGTCCAGGATCGTAACGAAGAGCTCAGCTTAGACATTGAGATTCTGCGCGCGGAAAGCGAAGGCAAACTACTTTCTGTGGTATCAACGACTCACGGTGACGACGTCAAGAGCAATCTGTCCAAGCACGAGAATTTGCAGACGGCCGGTGAGCTAATGCGCCTGGAGCAGTACAATCAGCGACTGCGTGAAACGGTCATCCGCTTGCGAGACACGCTCGCTCAGGATAAACAGGAACTTCTGCGTGCGAACAAAGAACTTGAAACGAAATACTCCGAGATATCTGAGTTGAAGAAGATCAAAGAGACCCTGACGCAGCGTGTGGATGCGATGGAGTTACAAATATGCGATCTCAATGAACAAGTGGATGCTGCGTTGGGCGCGGAATCGATGGTGACCACATTGGCAGAGCATAAACTAGATCTGGAGGAGCGCTTGAAGTTGCTCGAAGAGGAGATCAAAGAGCTGGAGGCGCTCGAGGAGATTCACGAACAGCTTCTTGAGAGCAATCAAGATTTGGAGGCGGACTTGCGCGAGGAGATCGAACGGCTCGGTACTCGTGTTAAGCTGGTGGAAAAGGAGAAGGATGCAGCCCTGGAGAATGTTTACGATCGTGAGGTGACCATACAAAAGTTCCGTGAGCTCGTTCGTAATCTCAACGATCAACTACAACTGAAGGACTCCGTAACGGCGTTCTCCATCGAGGACTTTAGTAGCACAAATTCAGAGTCTCAAAGCAATGACTTCCAGCACGTCTTTAGCAGCACAAAGGCTTACAGTCGCGCCATTGAACAGCAACTGAAGACGGTAGAGCTGCGGCTGCAGCGCAGGCATATCGATTACCTAGTCGCGTTTGTGCCCGAGGATTTCATGCTGCGCGGCGGTGAGCATGACGTGCTGCTCGTTTTGCTGCTGCTTCAGCGCATTGGTGAGAAGGTGGATATTATTTGTGGCGCCGTAAGTGAGAAGTTTCCAACGGCATGCGAATTTGGTAAGTATTTAATTGTAACGAGTTCGAGGGGTCCACTTATTTCTTTACCGTACATCAACAGGACGCGATGCCATCTTTGAAGGGTATTCAGTCCAACGCTTTGGCTTCCGTGCCAAGTGCACTTTTCTGTTTAAGTCCCTCAAGCTGACATTGGAGCAGATGTCACACGGCCTTGATCATTGCGACTACGAAGTGTGTACACACGCCGCA
Organism: Cacoxenus indagator; assembly: GCA_035041755.1. Lineage (NCBI taxonomy): Eukaryota > Metazoa > Arthropoda > Insecta > Diptera > Drosophilidae > Cacoxenus > Cacoxenus indagator. The sequence goes on from JAWNKX010000831.1 coordinate 392,412, forward strand.
ATCTATCGCACGGATCTGGAGGCACAGGAACAATACATTGACGAGTTCTTACGTCTGCTTAAGAGCGGCCTGCTGGATGAGCACACGCCCTGCGATGCACTCGAACGTGTACTGCATTACACGACAGGACTGTTGAAGAATCTAATTACTCCGCAGGCCTTGATCGAACTGCTGGATGAGCAGCAACTTTACAACACACTCCTCGTGGTCTACGAAGCCGGCCTGGATTGTGTGAACACAAATGCTGGCATGTTGCATACCATAATACAGCTAGGTGATGAGCACACGGAATCATTTCTGGCCATGCAGTTCCTCATGGAGACGAGCTGTGCCTACAAACAGAAACTGAAGAAGCTCCAACGGCGGCTGACGAATGACCACAACGCCGCTTGGACAGGAATGCAGTGCGCACGTTATCAGCACATACAGGACACAAATGAGGCACTAGGTGCACTGATCAAACTGCTGGCGGTGACCGCTAAAGAAGCCACTAAGGAAAATGCGGCCATAACGCACGAAAGGCTTTGGCGATTACTGGCGCTTAACTACAGCAAGTACGTGAACACGAATGCCTCCCTCCACGCCATAGACCAGGAGCAAGAGCAGTCTCAACAGCAACAATCACAATCGCAACACCAATTGCATGTTGGCGCCTTTGGTCAACATTGCATGCACCTCTTGGAGCAAGAGATGGAACAACTAAGCGAATTACTAGAGTCGCAGGAGTGCGTGCGCAGTGCGAATGTACACACCGTCTGTGTGCGTCATGCAACGACAAATACGCTACTTCAACGCGCCGCACAAGTGCGTCAGCACTACGAGGATGTCAAGGCGCTCGAGCAGACACTGGCCGAACGGGAAAAGGATATAAAATCCATGAAGCAGCAGGCCAAGTTAAAACAGCAGGACTACTCGGAGCTGCACATACGTAAAGAGATGGCGGAGAGACAACTATCAAAGCTAACAAGTGACCAATTAATGCAGGTCGGTCAGATCGCTACAAGCGTTGAGCAATTAGAGCAGACACTGTTCTCAAAGGAGGCGACCTTCGTCAATGCATTGAACAATTTAAATGACAAATTACAGAACCTGGAGTCGGCTCACAAATGCTGGCAGCAACAGCTCATTCACGCCAATGCCAGTGTGACCACAACAACAGTGGCTTCCAATCTCGAACTCCATCTGCTGAACTCGGCTTTGCGCACACAACGTCATGAACGCACTGCACTAAAAATGTCAGAGCTGCGGTCACGTTTTCGTAGTCTGACGCCACTCCATGTGCCACAACGCGTTGAACAAGTGCAGGGCCTCAAACAATTGGAACGAGATCTGTACGATTTGAAGCGCGCCTGGATATTATCGCACCTCGCTCTCGATGTGGACACTAGCGCTGCCAAGCGTTGTGCAATTGAAACGCGCAGCACCGAGTTGCTGAGGAACGTCTGTCAGTTGTACTGCGACGTGAATCCCCATCGCGCAGCTCACACCCAATTCGGATTTTTCATATCCGACGAACTGCGCCATTCGTTGATATTAAAGTAAAATATGTGATTTATGTTTGGGGCGTATAGGTAGTGTAATCATTTTAAAATATAACATAACTTATTTAAATTGGGTGAGAGATTTAATTTAATTCAGATTTAGTTGGTATTATATATAAAGTACCTAAATACTGGTAATCTTCGAATGACTATTATTGCTACTATTATATTTATGTTATGACGTTGAGGGTACGTCGCCGTTTCAAGAAACTAAAATTACCTGATTTCAAATGAATTGTAGTTATACTTTTGTCATTCACTTGTTAGTTGCACAACATTAAGCCAATAAAAAAGCAACTCTGCACCAGCTGTTACTATACTTGTTTTATTAAATATCGGAGAGAGGAATTAATTTAAATTTTTTTTGCTTGTGTAATTTTCCATTAATAATTACAGCTACATTTTTAAGCATTATATATTAAAATATGAATATATTATTAATATATTAAAATTAATAAATAATTTTATTAAACGAGTTACGTTAAATTAAAGGTGCGTTAAATTAAAATAAAATAAAGTTATTTAAAGAATAATTTATGATCAACAAAATGTGACGTCACTCGTGCCATAATGGATTTGCATAAATAAAAGAAAAAAATAATATTAATACAAAACCAGGAACACATGGCAATGTGACAGTCGCATTTTTATTAAAAATATTTTATTTCGAAATGTGCTAATTTTACACATAGCACAATTGGCCGGCAAAATTTGCACTGAGCGAGAGTGTCTCACTCTACAAAAGCAGCAGTACTTATTCCTCTCCTCTCTTTTGTTTACAGACCATTTGTAAAACAATATTTAATACCGCGGGTAAAATCCGTTCAAAGCCTTACGGGAAAAATAACTTTTCGCTGCCAATAAGCAAACAACGCTCTCAATCTCATTCCCACCGCGTGTGGTCTGCATTTTCCACGAATAACACCGCAAGCCACCAACGCATATTGGCCGGTGAGTGCAACCAACGGATTGTCGAGGGTCGTTAGTCAGTGGCAGACAGTGTCAGCAGCAGGTTTGTGGACATCCTCTGCTTGTTTCGTGCGTGTGGTTGTGTGCGAGTTTTTGCGTTGGCGGCTGTGGTACGATTCGGTTGGAGTACCGCTTACATAATTCCATGTGCATTGATTTTTCCAAAACTTACGCCGTAACACTTATTGAGTCCATATTACTTAATTCCGTTAAGGAGCAGAAACCGTCGCCAAAGCACAATAAAGATGGCCCGACCCGTATCAGATAGTCATGTAAGTTATAAGTAATTTTTGTGCAGTATCACCAGCCAACCCCTCCCAATTTGATTCTCTAAAAATATTTGATTGCGTTCTATTGTTATCACCATCGTCATCATCATTGACATCAACAACGTCATCATCGCCGTTTTTGTCGTCATTTTAATTTTGTTGAATTCTTCGCTCTTGGCCTCAATCGCAAATTTCTTTGTTGATTATCTAAGCGTTAAATCTAAGACAGCCGAATATTGCCGATTACTCCGGAGAATGTTTTATTTTATTTGTTGTAATGAATTCGAATTTTCTAAGCCTAGTTAAAGATAATTCGGAAATCGTTGAAATTAGTTACTACAGCCGCTTTAAACCGGTTCTCTTTGTAGATTTTGAGGCGTAATTAAAATTTGAAGCTTCAAGCATAGCGGTAAGATTTAAAATGTAAATCCATTGGGGTTTTTATCAGCAAGCCAAGCCTACCTCCAGATGTATTTATACCACGGAGAACGGAGAACTATACACATACCCATACATATGTGGGGAAATATTGCAAAGTACTGACCTCGAGCAGAGAAGTGTTAATATGAACAGTTTCTTGGATCTCACCTTCCATTGAATTCGATATTTATGGTTTAAAATTGGATAAAATACACATATTGCCAGCAACTGGAAGCTGAGAGTATCCTAGAGTGTATCTACTCTTATAGCTTGGCATCTATTATGTCTATAACACTAGAAGTAAAGGCTTCGAAGCCAACTACTATATCCTCAATTTGATTGGTTTTTCCATCCTTCGCGAAGTTATAACTAATAGTTAGTTTCGGCTTCCTATTGTATGTATGCTCTTTAACCTGTTAACATGTTCTAGTGCTAGTAGTAGTAGTAATAATAGTAAGATTCTCGGACACTGATACAAAAAAATCTGACAGAGTTTATCTAATCTAACTCTTACTTGACAATATTTCAACCATAGTACACCGTCTAGTTCTCATCGCTGTTCTAGTTTAGTTTGCCTCTACATAATCTATAATAAAACTTGCTCCCAAGTTCCCGCTTCTTAGTGCACTCGAATCCACAGAAGATCAACTTGTTAGATGTCAGGTTAATGAGAGTGAAGGTTGTAAAGTCCGTTACCTTGCCACCATATCACCCTAGCCTACCGAAAAACCCTTCTTCATCTAGGTAGCGGATGATTACCAGTCTGCAACGCACAACACATATGCGCAACGCACAATTATGGTGTGCTGGGTTGTTGTGTGGTAATGACAATGAAATCAGGCATTCCTCAGCTGACTCACTGCAATACAAGTTGCCATACTCGCTCTCTCTCTCTCTGTTACAGTTCTCCAAATTTATGAGGTGCTTCAAATAATTCCAGTCAGTTATTTTAGTTTTCCAGCAGCTGACTTGCTCCCATTGATTTGTTGTTGTTGCCCTCGCGTGCGCGTTCTCACTACGGTGCGATTATACAATATTTTTGCGCTTATCATTTGTAGTCTCGGCAGCTTTGGCGGTTCTCTCAGAGTGTTTGCCAACTCGGCGTTAGCAGAAGCAGCAACAGCGTCAGCTTTGCTGACCACTGATACTTCAACTTTACACGCGGTACGAAACAGTCTTCTCAGGTTGTGTCGGCTCGTAGAACGCTGCGCGTGTTTTAATTTAATACAAGAAAATTAATAATATTTTGAAATATTTTGTTATTCAATCAAAAAGAAAAAAATGGTGGAGTTTGATGTAAGTTTTTTTTCCCCACCTGCCTACTATTAACTCTTTCACACACAATATTTTAAGTTGTTGTTTTTTTCTTCTTCTGTTTTTCCATTTGTTGCTCTGCAAAAGTTGCCTTTGCTATTTACACTGTTGCTCTCAACCATCGGTGTTTCAGTTGTGACGTCGTAAACATTTCCAATACATTTGTAGATTTGCCTTGTTGAAGTTTACCTAGAGGAGTGGGTCATGGCTTTTAAAAGCTCCATAGTGCGGTTTTTCTCTACACACTGAAGACTAATCGAGAAACACCCTAAGTGTCAACCTAATTTAGGGTTTTTAAATAAAATTTGCTATCATTACTCAGCATTATGGGTACACTAATCTATGTCGAAGGGTATACCGTCTGCGCGCTGCCTAAATGAGAAAGAAAATTTGACATAGCGACCTTTGAAGCTGGTCAATCATTCCATTTTTGAATACTTCATTACTTTTGCCTGGGGGCAAGAAAAATTATTTGATTTTGTGCATTCAATAACTGTGTTTTGAAATTCCATTTGACTCAATATGGATGTGTCGACGTCGAGAGTAGCGTAACCTTGAATGCTGTAGGGAATGTCAATGGAGGCAGCGCGGCTAAGCCAAGTATGGCGTGATGCCTTACACGTATGTCTATATATAGTACTAAATATATTACTTCGAGATTAGAAACTACTTTTGAAATGGCGTGAAATTGACCTATTCGGAAATGCTGCCTATATATAGAAGTAATCCCATGAAAGTAATCAATCTAATAAGAACTTTTCCTCTCCCTTTGGTAGATAATACCTATAGCTGTTGGCGTAGTTGCTGTCGTGATCGGTGCCGTTGTCTTGCATTATTTTATTAATAAGAAGTCAACGCGCCCACGTCGTGAGCCTAATAGGACGGCCCGTCTGCGCACGCTCGTCGATCCGAACGATAAGTACCAACTGCCTCTAATCGAGAAGGAAGTGCTTAGCCATGACACACGTCGTTTCCGGTTTGGTTTACCCTCGAATCAGCATATACTCGGACTGCCCGTCGGTCAGCATATTCACTTGATCGCGACGATTGATAATGAATTGGTTATACGTCCATACACACCCATCTCATCCGACGAGGATGTTGGTTATGTTGACCTGGTCATCAAGGTTTATTTTAAGGATGCACATCCAAAATTCCCAGCTGGAGGTAAAATGACGCAGTATCTTGAGCAAATGCAGGTTGGCGATAAGATCTCATTCCGTGGGCCATCGGGTCGTCTGCAGTACCTCGGCAATGGTTCGTTCTCAATCAAGAAGCTACGAAAAGATCCACCCAAAACGGTGACAGCGAAGCGTGTAAATATGATTGCCGGTGGCACTGGCATAACGCCAATGCTGCAGCTGATACGCGAAGTGCTCAAGCGCAAGGAGAAGGATCATACGCAGTTGGCGTTGTTGTTCGCCAATCAGGTGAGTGGGGTGTAGGATGTGGCTTGCAAGCAATATGAGTAATGTTAATTTATTGTACTTCACAGACGGAGAAGGACATTCTGCTGCGCAACGAACTTGACGATTTGACTAAGAAACATCCCGAACAATTTAAGGTTTGGTACACCGTCGATAAGGCCGACGAAGGTGAGCTGCTTTTACGTATTTTTTGGTGTTGGTGGTAAAGGAATATATTTGAATCCACTAATATTTCATATCATTTCATATGTACTGTTCAAAGAATAGGTATATATGAAGAGATATATACTTTTTTTTCTTTATTCAAAATCAGTATCAATCAATTACATATTGGCCATTATTATCTATGGCCATTTGCCATTTTCCGGGTTACTTCATAATTCCATCGGTGTAGAACTTCACTTGGCTAAGTGATTTTCAACGGCTCTTCGGTCGACCAATTTTTTACTATGAAGAGAGTTTTGCAGAAACAAATGTTAGTCAGATAGTGCAAGGTCTGGGATATACGGTGGATACATCAATGGAATGAAAATAGTATTAAGCCTTAGGATGCTTGGCAATTTTCTTTCTCTGTTTCGCTAGCTAAGAAATCAACTGATCAGTAATGTAGACTTAATTGTGATGGCGTATTTTATACTAACCAATTTTGCAATGTTATAACCAAAAAGAGAATATCGCGAAACAGTCGAACTGTGATGCCAAGAGATGGTTTTATAGCTTGCCGATAAAGCGGTAATGGATAAAGATATGGATATGAATTAAGAAAGCCAACTTTTTCAGTCATGATATCGATATGCACCTTAATATTAACCACAAATCAATGCTACGTCATTTGAAACGAGGTAGTTACAGAAATAATTTTACAAATTTTCTAGACTGAAACCGGGTTATTTTTCGATGCGCATGCTATCAACAGATAAAAAGATATTTTTCTAAAAACAAAGGTCATAATCGAAAACAAATATTATATTCGTTTATGAAATGAGTCGTGCTCGTGCACATGAAAGGCAACGCGCTGTGCGTTTATTTTTGGCTGTTACAAAAGTGACCATCATCTGGCCCAACGATTAATTGATTCCAATATATAATTACAGTTATTAATGCGTTTGCGGACTATAAAATAGAGGGCAGATAGGAAGGAATGATCAGAACACGATTTCAGCACTAATAGCAGCGAAAAAAAATATAAAATAAAAAAATTCTAATCAGAAGGGCAGCCCCTAATTTGAAATATTCTTGAAAATGTCAAAAAATGATTAGACTCATCTTTAACGAATTGGACAGAAAAAATTTAGAGAAGTAACTTGGAAAGTTTTGATGGTGCCACCTATAGTCCTAATATAGATTATAGCGCAAAATTGGCACGTGCTCATTAATTTTTATAGCGAAATCGCAGTGTGGATGGAATAATGGTTCTAGTAGAAAAATTACAAGGGACTAACATTTTTTTATAAATAGCAAACTCAATACTCCTCAACACACAAAGTCATCCAATATTCATAATCGATTTTCGTATTCCATTATTCATTTCATGTAACTAACTACATACATAAAAAATCATCTATTATGTATCCCGTTTTTGTGTATTTGTTCTCCGTCTCTCGCGACATGCTGCGCTCAAACGGATGCCACGATCGGCGCGTTTTATAGCCTGGTCCTATAACACAGGCCATGTCAATGATGAGATGATGCGCGACCATCTCTTTCCACCTAGCGAAGAGACGTTGTGCTTGCTCTGTGGTCCGCCGCCAATGGTTAACTACACTTGCATTCCGGCGCTCGAACGATTGGGACACAACGCCGAGATGCGTTTTAGCTATTAAGCCTCAAACCTATTTGTTGTATGTAATTGTAAAAATGTAATGCTGCTGCGCTTCGAGATGTTTGCACACAACTACCAGCAGCAGGTACCTTTCATCATGACTGAGGTTTAACTTTAAGTTTGTGCCTCTTTCTTCTAAGCGGTATTAATTCTTTATGTTTCTATTTTTATAATTTTTTTGCTTTATTCCAATTTTAAGGCTGGTCCTACAGCGTTGGCTTTATCAATGATGAAATGATTGCCGCTCACCTTCTTCCCGCCGCCGACGACACAATTGTGCTGATGTGCGGCCCGCCGCCCATGATCAATTTCGCCTGCAATCCTGCATTGGATAAACTCAACTTCCATCCGGATACGCGTTTTGCTTACTAGAATCTAATTCAAAAGCAAAACAAACCAGATCTGTACATTGGTTTTTAATTGAAGCATTTCAACATATTTTAGTTTATAAAATAACCAAAATCAACAACGACACATTTCGTTAGCTATTCTATCCTTACTATGTTTCTTACGCCTTTTATTGCAACTCTCACACACACACACACACACACACACACACACAACTTTTTACACCTCGAACAAACATTTTCAAAACCTAGAACAATATTCCTTTACATATGCATAGACATAACCCAATGAAATGTGCTTTAAGTGTTGTTGTGTAAGAAAATATAAACTGAAATCGACATATTTTATGTAAAAAATGTTACTCAAAATAAAAGGAACCAGAATGCCCAAAGTCAACAAAACTTTGTGCATTTCTAGTGAACAAAAAAATGTGAAAAGTGAAATGGATTTTTTTCTTTTCGATTCGTTTGGTTGGCTACGGATTTTAATGATATGACTGACAACAACCTCAAGTTCAATACAAATTTGCTTGTCGTGTTCAGTTGTTTTATTTTTCATGAAAACTTTCTGTGTGCATTGAACTCGTTCAACAAATTGCTTTGACATCTGTGACAGTCCCATTCCCCATTCAATGAATTCGTTCGTATTTGTTGGTTTGGCTCATTTATTCATTTATTTTGTGTAAATTTTCTTTTCGCATTGCTCGTGATCGTTCCGTTTGGCTTTTTGACAAACGTTCCGATAGCATTTATAAATAAATCTATAAAAAAAAAATGTGCCCATAAGTGCCGATGAGTTGGTGCGACGGCGCCTTTTCATCTAAAAATAGCTTCAAGTGACGTCGTTTTGGGCAATCCTAAAATGTTGATTATATTGAAGATGAGAAACAAGACGAAAAATAAATTCTTCAACGAATTCTCTATGAGTCATAGATAATGTAGATATATATTGGGGTTACCTCACAGTGGTAAAGATTGTTGATGAACTGTTGTTGTCTGAAAGCATTAGAGGCACTAGCTAGATCTTCGAGCAGTGCAAGCACGTAAAAAAGGTAATTACTGGCCTGGTGTCTGCTCTAGAAAGAATTGTAACCTGTCGAATCAGGAATCCCTGGACATTAAAGTTTCATGTCCAAACATCCATGGTGGCTACTTAACCGCGCAACATTGATATAACTTGTATCAAATTGGTTTATGAAATTTTTCAGAGTTCATGCGAAATTATCGTTCACATATTGAATGTCAGATGATTAGTCATTGGTTTTATTACCAAATTAGAGAGTCTGTCGGAATAAGAGCTGATGTCACCCATTTCTCGCCCTCTTTTGTTAGTTAATATACTCTGGGTTCCATAGTTCTTAACAGGCTATTACTGATTTTGAGCTCGTTGTAGACTCTATATAAGTTAAGAAAATTAGTTTGAACACATTGCAGATACTTTCGAAGATACATATTTCAACAAATTTCACACAAGAGCTTGAATTTAAATTTCCTTTAAAAAAAATATATTATTTTTCATGGGATTACATGTATGTTATTTTAGTTTGATGCGTTAAAATAGAAATTCGCTTTCATCTAAGTGGGCTACTCTTTCTCTAATTAAATAAGCTCCAAAGCAAGTTAAAATCTTGGATGCTTCAATACTTTCCCGCAAAAACTGCCGGACTATTTTGCATACTTAACTAAAATTCTCTATGAGGTCGTTCTCCACTAGATTATATGACAAAGTTATAATACGCGTGAATAGTATAAAAAGATAATCTTCCAATGATGTGTTCTTGTAGCAATTTATTTATCGTTTAACATCTCTCCAACAATTATTGTTGTGCTTGTTCGATTTGTCTTATCTTTTTTATTATTTTTTTTTTAAATTAATTAATTAAATACTTTTTTGTGTTACAAATTCTTTTTTTTGTTGTTCGTTTGTTACATTGTTTTGTAAAAGTATAGAGTAAATGTATAATTTTAATAATTCTTTTCCATTATCATTTCTCTTGCTTTACTTTTCCTCTTTATGGCGGTCTTCATTTGACAAAGTCTTTTTGTTAGAATGTTGCTTTAAAACTACACCATTAATTAAGCGTCATAAGTTGAAATTAATTTATAATTTTTATGTATAATAATTTTATGTATAATGTGCGTAAATAATGGAATAGAAACGCCCAAAAAAGTGGGCTATTTGTTGAACGTCACCAATCTGCGTATTCTTTTCTATGCGCGCGTGTGTGTGTCAAGGCTAAATATTTCTTAAGTCGTAAGAAGTGCATATTATTTTTTTACATCAGCTTGCTTAAAATATGCATAACAATTGAATTGGTGATTTCTGTTAAAGTGTTTGTTTGTGTTGTTTTCCTTATCTTGCCAAGTTCACTGAACATAAAATTCAATAATTTTTTTAGAATTTTCAATTTAATAATTTATTTTAAAAGTTTTAATTAAACAAAAATCGTTAATTAATAAAAGATGTACATGTGGAAAGTAAAATCCAGAAAATCGTGTGAAGGGAGGGTTTGAAGAATTACAATAGCAATGGTTTTGGGACCGGGGCACGTACAGCAGTGATTCTTTTCTTTGAGACAACATATCATAATCGAGCCCCACCTTACTTTATATATTTGTTTTACTTCAACATCTAAAATAATTTTAAATGGCAAAACTGATCGTTTGGAAAGAGGCTTCCGAGGCAACTGCACATTGGTTTATTTTAGGGTGCTTGGCTTTGAGTGCTAATACTTTTTTGTGAGAGAACACGAGAAAATATTAGATTCCTGAACTTTTCATAACAAAATTTATGCATGAGAAAAGTGCCACACACATATCTAGGTCATGTCCTTTGTTGACTTGTTAAAGGACTTTTTAGCGCTGCGTGTGTAATTTGTCTTCTTATTGAGGTGGATGGCGGGAGTGCTTGTGGTTCTGGTTGTGGTAACATTTAAAATTTAAATTTAATTTAAATACTTAAACTAAAGGGAAAACACTAAAAATATCTACGTAGACTACACAAAGCAAGTAAAACGCGAATGCAACTCATCGTGTTCGTGTGTGAAATTCGTACAAAAACTAAAAACAATAAATTAAATTAATTAAAAATATTTGCCAAAGTTTGCCGCATTCAACAATTCTCGCTGGCCATTATTGGCGTCTGACACCGTTTTATTGTACTTGTGCAATAGTTTGTCAAAGTGTTCCTCGTCCAGTGGCAGCGATTCCAGATGAGAAACATTCTTGAATCTAAAATTTACACGTAAAGTGCTCAGCACAACCCGTACAGTGTTCAATAAAAATCATCTCACTCACTTCTCTTTGCCGTATTTTTCACGCATAGCCTGTTGTGGGAGCGTTGTAGCATTGCTATGCGTTTTGTGCAGATGCAGCACAAGTTCCTTTAGATCGTCTAGACTGTATGTGGTTACCTCTGCTAATTCTTTCGTCCAAATTGGTTCGCCGAGTATGAAACGCGACAAGGCAAGCGAAGCCGATGAAATTTGGGATGGCAGAAAACGTAAATAGGGCTCAGCTTCAAGTAAAGACAACTCGCTGATGTACTGCGTGGATTAGAAGAGAGATATCACAGATAATCTAATGATTCGTTGAAACACTTACCAGCGTCAAAAACTTGAGTTTGTCGGGCATGTCAACTAGAACGGAATATGTGTTGATAAAGACGTACGCAGTTGGCGTGCACAAACTGAAGGCCAGAATTTTCAGTATGATTTGCTCCATGCGTAACACTTGCGCCTTCGAGTAGGTATCGTCCGTGATGAAGACAAATTCGCCGACATCTGGCGGATAGATTTCTTCATATTTTCTAAGGATGAAGAACAAAGTGAGGAAACATTTTATTTTTAGTCAAAGTCAATCTCTTATTAGCGAAAAAAAAATCGCCCTATGTTTCCTGAAACGTTCAACTTTGGGGTCCTATATAGACGAAAAAACCTTTAATAAACGTATACAAATTTCAATGTACAATGATTTAAGGAAGAATTTGTTTTTTAATGATTTGACCAAAGGAAAGAAAAAAATTAATAAGAAATGCGCCAATAATTAATAAAAACCACTTTTTTCTAATGAGCCACTTTGTTTACTATACATTATTCACATTTTTTTCTTTTGGACAAACGTCAATTAGAAGTCAATTTTAATTTGCTACTTGGTAGTACCACCTTTGGCTTTAAAAGTTCATTTTACCCTATTTGGCATTGATGCATATAAGGCCATAAAATATTCTTCCGTTATTCCTCAAACCATACTTATCCCATAGTTTTCTCTAATTCAGCCGCTTTCTTAGTAGTTTCTGTGGCAGTCATAAGGCATAAGGCCCCAAATATTTTCTTACCTGGTCAATTAAATGACAACATCCAAATCCTCCTCGTCTCAAAATGGTTCAAATCAATTAAATAGATGAATACAGTTACACAAATTCGCTTACAAAGTGCGCATGATGAGAAGGTGCTGAATCGTCTTGAAAAATCGGATTTCATACTAGGCACAACTCAATTGTAAAGAATTTCTTCGCACTTTTTTGCATTTACCATACCTTCTATCATTAAAATTGACTCTGTTTTATATATTGATATGCACCCCCATACCATGATATAAGGTGAATGCTTTACGGTGGCAATACAGCAGTTTTCAGAATAACGTTTCCCTTTTCTACGGCGGACTGACTGTGCGAAAGACGTCGGCACCATTGAGGTTAAATTTAGATTCATCCACGTGACCACTCACATTCACTCCAATTTTCCTTATCCTTTGTTCGAACCGAAATATCCCTACCAAAATTTCGCTACACTTCCGATGACATTTCTACAGGATCTTTAAGTTTTTTTAGTTTTTGGAGGCTCATTCTCATGATAAAACGATCCTCCCCATAGCTTGTGCATTTTTTTCTACCCCACCCTTCTTTACCCTCCATTTTGCCAGATTTACGAAATTTTTAAAAAAACGACACACTCAACTTAGTTTGAGCTGTTATTTTACGAGTTGATACATTTTGTTCTGCGAAAACGATAATTGATGTTGGATAAACCTTTTATTTCTGTATTGCTTTCCCTGACGACGCGAATTCATTCGTCAAAAGGTTAACACCTCTTTAAAGCCATTTCTCGCTAGATTTACTCTAAAGCTGTGTTCATCCTTTGTGCTTTTGTGCACAGTTAAATGTTCACAACGACTATTGCTTTAACGATCAATCATTAATAATACCACATCCAATGCCATTCACATGCTGACAAAGAAATCGCAAACGAAGCTTTAGTTGGAGGTTGGTCGGTCATAAGTTATGTAAAGCAAACAAAACGAAAGCAACCCCAAACCAAGCCCGATGTGACCAACTTTGATAAATGGTGACAAATTGACAATTCCATGCGGAACAAAACAAGCCAATGTCGCACACGACAACAACGGCGTGAAGGGTTTTTGTGCTGCAGGTTCAGATCCACTAGGGAACAAAAAACCCCATAGCAGCAACAAAAACAACAATTGAACGACCGCAACAAACAAGTAACAAGATATTTGGCTTGATTTTCCGCCATAACAAAATGCAGCACAGCACATAAACCATATACCAGGCAAGTGGGCGTGGGTGGTGTTGTGTATGTTTTTGGTGACGCTTAGTGGAGTCATCACCACACCGCCGCGCCCTTATACTTACGATGCAATGTACATGGCTGCGGTACCGACCAGCTGCAATTTACTGCGCACCACCGACATCTGACTAAGGAAACGATCAATGTACGACACGGCCAAGTATAGAGTCTCTGTGTCCAGGTTATACTCCTCGGAGACCTCGACTAGCCAATCAACGAGTATGGTGCGCATTGAGAGATTTATATCGCTCTGACGACGCATATATAGCGGCTTCGGACGATGTTTTGTCTGTAAAGAGAAGTCAAAAGAATATGATGAACATCAGTAATAAAAATAATAATACATAAGTGTGTGTGCTGGGGATGGGTAAATTATATATACATATATATATATAAATATATATTCGAGACTCTTAAGAGAGCTTTTAAAACAATGGAGAAATAATAAATTGGCAAAAGGTAGGAACGTGTTGTAATTGCCACTTCATCAGACGAGTGGAGGAATATTTCTTGAAACAAGATAAATAATCGGGAAAAAGCAAGTATAAACTGATAAGCTCGGCTATAACGAAGTCAGTATACTCTTTAATGTCTTAGAGTATTATGGGGGTTAGCCGATTTAGTAACCGTGGTAATTGTAGAAGAACTTCAATCTTCACCCACCTGGTGTTCAAGTAATGCTGATTTTAACAAATGTTAATCATATGGAAAAAGAGTTTTCCTCTAGCTCGAACACAGAGCGTCTAGTGTGTATACACACTGATGGACTCGGCTATATCAACACGTCCCGTCAAGCTGATCAAGATTATTTTTACTTTATGGGGTCTTACGAAGTCTTTACCAATGTGTTATAAACTTAATGACAAAGTTATATTAATGCTATTCACTGCGTGAAATTTAGATGGAGAGCATTAGAAATTTGTTCTGGTGTAGGCATAATGACTTCCTGTGAAAGCAGTAAAGAAGGTGAGTTGATATCAAATCTTCTCGAAAAACCAGTAGTACTAGGCCAATAGTACTCTCGTCATTTAAACATTGTACTAGTACTCTATGTGGACATAAGTACTCAAAGGAAATTAAAAAAAGAAAAAAAAAATTAGCAGCGTCCAAGCTTTCCGATTAAAATCGCTCCTAACACATTCTTGTACAATAGATCGAGTAGCTCGTTTGACTCTTCCAGGCCATTAAGCCTTTAACCTTAAATTGTAAGAAACAAAATAAAAAAAATTATAAATCGTTTGAATTGACAACAAGAACAACATTATTGAGTTCTCAAAGCTATAAATAAAAGTTTTATAGCGCTTTTGGGGCGGCACAGATAAACCAAAACCTGCATCCCAATCAACCCTGACGGCTGCTGGGAGAGACGGTCACTCAATTAAGCTGTGCGTGGCGTTTTGGTTCACAATTGAAGATTTGTCAGAGGTTTTTTTTTGTCGTAACTCGAAGGTTTTTTTGTTAGTTGTTGTCGTT
This sequence comes from Cacoxenus indagator, assembly GCA_035041755.1. Taxonomy (NCBI): domain Eukaryota; kingdom Metazoa; phylum Arthropoda; class Insecta; order Diptera; family Drosophilidae; genus Cacoxenus; species Cacoxenus indagator. The sequence goes on from JAWNKX010000831.1 coordinate 407,582, forward strand.
ATAATTATTATAAAAATATAAATTCACAAATGAAGAAGTAAAAGGTAAAGTCTTCGAACAATGTTCATGTTGTGTTGTTGGAGGGCGAAATTTAGTGAATAGTATAACTTTGTTATGTTGTTTGTGACACAGTGATTGAGACAACGTAGATCAACTAAGCTCAATGTGGATTTCAATAGCTTAGATCTGTGTTAGACCTAAAATTTTGCGGGAAGTCTATTATTCACAGTACATTTGTCTGAACCGAATAGATCGGAACACTAGTGGGGCGTTACCTACCTTACAAAACTCAGACTTTAGTTCTCATTAGATAAGCTTGATTTGCTTCTCTAGGTTTGGCGAAAGTTTCAGGAAAATTTATTTTATCAAAGTAGAGATCTGTTTAGATGATACACATATATGCTAACACTGCTCCTTATTATCGTGACAGTTGTTGATTTGCAGAGTATTATATCTACGGCATAGCCGAAGAAATTAACGATTTTGCTTATTTTCTTTATATTTCATTCTTTTTGTAGTGTTTTATCTACGTGTTTCTTTGTGTTTGGTGTTGTTGTAATGGTTTATTCAGTAACTACGTGCAACACATTTTAATGGCGTAGTAATGTTGAGCAGGAAAACAATTTTTTTTTTGATGTTTCAATAACCAAATTAAATGGCGTCGGACGAAAACCAATCGAACGAGCTCGGCCACTGGGCACCGCTAAGTGGCGGCTTTGTGTGACCAAGTTCCATTAGGTGCTAATTTAATGGGCAGTTAAGCCATTATTGGTTATATCGAACGAAATTGCTTGTTTCGCGCGCGTGTGTGTAGATTCTCAATTGGTCAAGGAAAAAAAAATTGATTGAATCATGGAGGAAGGAGCAGTAATATTTAGGTGATTTTGTTGGATTTTCCTAAGTGTGTGGGTGCCAGGGTGAAATTGTTTATTGACAATTACGAACAAAAAAAAAAAAAAAGCCAATACAAGAAAACGTAGACTGCCTAGGAAACGTTGTCGTTAAGCATAGCATAGCAACAATTGATCAGGCTAAATAACAAATAAACAGAAAATTTTCAAATTACAAAGTTTGCACACGAGAGAAATTTGTGCAAAGGGATAATCATATTTTTTGTTGTAAAAGAAAAAATTTAATAAGAATTTAGAAGCATTGAAATGTTAAAAATTGGCATAACAAATAAGGATGACCTCAACGAGGCCCTTAAATTACAGAAGCGCGAACAATACGAGGAGGAGAGAAAAAAGCGTATCTTCAATGCAAAGCAGCGTTTGGTTGGCGTGAGTTGCATCTAACATAACACTACAAAAACCATACGCTATCATAAACTTGCTAAACACTAACAATCAACCAATTAATGCCATTATCCACAGCTCGATTTGGATGCGCTCGAGCGTCAAATAAGGGAGAAGAATAAACTGCGGAACGCCCAAATCGAATGCGATAAACGCTATGAGGAGCAGGAGCAAAAACAGAAGCGCCTAATCCAGGCCAAACAGCATGAACTGGAGAAGATGAAGCACGTTATGGACTCGGATCTGAATTACTATCGTTGCCGTTATCAACGCAACGATCAACGCCGTGAATTCGATTTGAACGATCAGGACTACTTGCGAAAGACGAAACCGATGCGCATTGCCGACGACGACACCTCATTGGGCGTATCCAGCGCACAAATCTTCTCCGGCGAGGATCTATATAATAAGGAGCGTAAAAGGCGTCAACGTGAACAGCAACGCGCCTGGCTCGATCAGCAGGTGCTCGAGCGAAAGCAAGCTGAAGATGCACGTATGAAGGCTGACAGTTTGATTATGGAGTCGATCAATTCGCGCGACAAGCTTCTCGAGGATATGGCCAAGTCAGAGCATATGATACGCAATCAGGTCATCGATAAGATACGTCAGTATAATGTAGAAATGGCAAAAGAAAAGCGTATCGATTGCGCGCGTGCCAAGAAAGAGAAGTACGAGGACGACATGGCCGAGATCTACAACATGTTGACGAGCGACATGCTCTCGGAAAATCCCGATGTGGCCCAATCGCGCACGAATCCGAATAAGAAAATTGCGTTCCAATATCGTGGTATGACAAAGGATGAGCTAAAGGTTTTCCATAAGGCTCAGGAACAACAACTCAAAGAGGCCGCTCAACGCAAGCTCGAACAGCAGGCAAATGACAAACAATGGGAGCAGTATGCGAGGAACATGGATCGTCAAATGGTGCTCCAACAAATCCATATGGATCGCAAGCGTCGTGAGGAACTCGACGATCTCATACACTCGAACGAGAAACTAGCTGTGGAGCAGAAATTGCAACGCAAAGAGACCGATAAGTTGTTGATGAATCGTGTCTCGGAGGAGTTCTACGATCAGTTCAATAGGAACTCACGTTAGAGGTGGTTCGATCTGTAGATTCTTTCAACTTTTGTGTTTTAGTTTTTCATATATTTCTGTAACAGAATAAGCGTAAATCGATATCAGTGTTGTAGTTAGAATTTTTGGCTAATTTTGTGGACTAACAAACATGGCAGTGGATCTTGGCGCTATTTCAATGGACGATTCCTTATAAAAATTGCTTTCTTGAAATAGCTTCAGTTATATTTGCAGAATGTTTGTGTACACGAAATTTTTCAATGCAATAAAAAAATTTAATTCTTAGGCTATGCCAAAGTTGTAATACTTTTCACCTCTTATTTGGACACACAGAGGTTGGATGCAGTAATACTAGGTTCCCCAAATATCTAGGATTTTTATAATAAGACCTTAAAAACGAGTAAAATTCAGATCGACAAGACCTTTCGAAACAGAACAAAAATAGTTGATCCTAATAAGAACTGAATTCGAGTCCATTGTGGTCGGATCAGGGCGAAAATGTACAACGGTAAAATGGAAAACTTTATCAGAATAGTTTTCATACTTACAGATGAATTATTTACAGTCGGACTTGTCCACAGCCAAGACCAAAGAACTCCAACGTACATCTTGTAATCGGACTCTGCATATTAATTTTAACATGTTTTACTGATTGTGGACAAAAAAATGAGAAATCGATCCACAAAGTGAGTGCCTGCGTTCCCGCACAATTCACTACAAACGCAATTGTGTGAAGACTGGGGAGGAGGTTTTGCTCACTTTCAGTCGCAAGCAGGATGACTGCAGCCGAAGCTAAGTTAGCAGTTAAGAGAGTGGGTTTCTCTAAATCGATAGTCATGATCTGTTGGGTAATAAGTTGATGGCGACAGGGTTTTGGGATGCACGTGGCGTAATGGCCACATTTTGCATAGAAACTTTTCATCCATTAATGCATGTATGGACTGATATACGAGTTGTTCCACGTACCGCTTAAATTAATCACTAAAACAAACGCCTTGTGTAAAGATTATATCGATTCGCCCTCGTGCCAAACACACCTTCACCTAAATTACATTACACCAAGAAATTAGATAAGAATTTTTCATAGTTTTAATGGAATAGAAGGTAGCAGTAAAACAAGTATATAAATGAATAATGAAAAATGGAAAACAACCCTCAGCAGACAGCCAAAAAGGGCTGAGGCATTCGACCGAATACGCTCAAAGAGGAAACGGCGCGTGATAAAGAAAATTAGGCAAGCGCATTGTGCCAAGGGTTCAGTGAGGTGAGGCAGCTCGATGCACTCATATAGGCACACACAGAAGACAATACTAACACATGGCAGGAAGTGCAACGAGCATAGTAAATTGAAAGAATTTTGTAACCATAACTTGGAAGATGTAAATAGAAAGAGGGAATGTGAGAGATATAGAGAAAGAAGAAGAATTTCTATGCGCGTTGAAACTGACAAGCAAGAAAGTGCCAGGGTTGACCAAGTCGAATGGGACTTCTTCCACACAAACGGGGGAGCGCCGTAAAGGAATGTGCGCGTTTCCAGCTGCGCGATGAAGATAAACACATGACGTTGTTGTTGTTGTGTGTAGTGGTTGTTGAGGTAGCTAACAGAGCGGTAGGCACCCAGGCAGTCAAGCAGACAGTCGCTTTAGCGATAGGAAACGTCGACGTTGATAGGGTGGCAAGAGTCGTCGTTGCTACGCTTGCACGGACACACAAACCCAAGCATGCATGCATGCGCACAGTAGTAGCATAGGCGAGTTTTTCAGAGCCTCGGGCGCTAAACTAAAAATATTCGAAGGAGCAACACGAGAGACAAAGAAAACAAAAGCGAAATAAACACGGTCTGATTTGAGATTGATTGGCCAAAAGACAATCGAAAAAATATTTTCGCAAAATAACATGTTTTGTAAAATTGCGCCAAAATTAAGAAAGCTAGAAGAAGACGGGAATAAAGTTGTAACATTAATGTATCGAAGTTGTAATATTCTTCGTGCTCGAAGAACTCGAAATTGGTCCATGGATGTTATGCGATTCCATAATCCTAGGATCTCAATTATTTTATTGTTGTCTATAATCCAGATGCTTCAAGTAACTAATAATAATCAAAAACATTAAAAGTTTAAACTCTCTAGCTCAAACAGGGGGACTAGTAGTTTGGCTACACTTTGGGGACATGTCTACATAAGCTCGCATCGTCGAGCTCATTAAGAATATATATGCAAACAGAAAATTAAAATACTCGGAATCTTAATAATCTTTTAAGACGTACCTCACTCTCCCGAAAGTATTCCAAAATATTGCGCTGATACTCGACCACCTCGAAGAAGCGTTGGCGATCATTGCGCGCCGGTTGCACCTTGCTCTGTGCCGTCGTTATTAGCAGCAACACATCACCTGTATCATCAGCAATGTCGGGCTTGCTGTCGTCATGGAATTTGGAGATGGACGTCGACAACTGCGAATTGTCAATTGACATGGGCGAGAGCACATCCGTTACGGACATAGGAGTACCATCGAAGCTATGCTGCAGATAATCCTTATGCATGGAATCACTGTGGAGTGTGCACAAGCGTTAGTGGGAGAGTATTGTGTTATACAAGGATCGGATGCTCTCTTCGAGATAATACTTACTACTTTGTGCCGTAGTGATCATAAACATTTTCCTTATCGTTCGCAGCACCACCAGCGACCGTCGAAGTCGCGTTGGTGACTTTGGCAACATGTTGCTGTTCGTGCGAATCGTTCGTATCCTCATAAACTGAGAATTGCTTGAATTGCTCAACGGGTACAGCAGCATGCGATTTTTTATTATTGATATCATCCTTCGTCTTCAAATTGGCAACATCACGAAAAGCCTGAGAAAAAATGCATTGGAACAATTTATTCAAATACGAATTATTAGGGTAAAAGAAAATATACACTGTTGGTGTTAATGCCTCTCCTCGTCCCCTTGTTAATGGTAGGCTAACTTCAATTTACATGGGAGAGGAGCACACACGCAGTAATATAACACAATACAACAACAATGCTATGTTGTAAAATATGGAGAAAGGAACGAATTCAAATTGCACTCGCATGACTGAGAGACACAGAAACACAACAATCTCTTTTGTGTGCTACTAAGCATAAAAAAAATCCTGTTACAAATGCACAACGCTTGTGGTTGTTTTTGTTGGACGTTATGTACAAGTATTGGTTTGAATTTAACACAAAGATAGATAAGAAGAGCGTAATCTTTGGGTATGCGTCTCTTTTGAGTTGTAAGTTTTTATAGTCGTTGCAATATTTAGTTTTTATTGGTGCTGTTAGGCATTCCAACGAACTTTTGCAGATGCAGGAGAAAAAAGCGCGCGAAAATTACTGTTTGATGGCGTTTGACGAGAATATTTTTCGATTTATTGAATGTTTATTATCACAGAAAGAAAGTACGATTTTTGTTTTTTAAATATATATTTTGCAACTATATAACTATAACTATATATAATATAAATTTTACAAAAGCGTTTATGCTGAAGCAAAAGAAAAATGTGAAAAATGTAGCTTATTTTTAATTTAAGTGCCTTCAAAATGAAGTACAAAAAAAAATAAATAAATATATATAAACATAAATTTCGAAAATAAACATTTTTTAACTTGACTCCTCCTCCTATATTGGCTTTGAAGCGTGTAGTTTTTTTTTTTTTTTGCAAAACCGGTTTTTGTAATAATAACAAGGCTAATATTGACATAAAAGAGATTTCGAGCTTTGTTTTTGCAATTAAGTCAGGTAGAAAACCAAATTTTGTTGCCAATTGCTTGAAAAAAATGATCAGATTATTAAATCCGCTCTTCACATAGTTGACTCCAAATACCCTTATAAACATTTGAGGCACTACAATTGTGTAGCTATACGAATATGCGTCATCATGCGCAATGCTACCGAAAATTTGTCACCCCTAAAACTGAAACTGATTGCCATAAGAAACTAAATTTAATGTTGCGCATGTGCATAGACCAACATAAATTACAAGCTTACCACCAATAATGCTCAAAGCATGGGAAGTAACCACGTCTACCATCATCCTAATAGTTTTCATCGAAATTTTCACCACCACTATCCCAGTCGAAGAAAATGATTGCCAGCTGCATTAGAATGCAGTGCGGGCGATAGGAGCGCATACATTTATGTATGTATACACTCGCAAAAGGGCAAAGTGCGAAAGAGGAACAAAACAAATTGCGTCAGGCTACGTTGTGCGCTACGCGAACCACACACCGTTTCACACTCACCGTTTTGTTGTCATCATTACTGCCAACAGCACGCTGCTGCGGCACATTTGCGTTGTTCTGATTAAGCACGGAAAAGCCGCGTGTTAGCACCGATTTGTCCTTTAAGCCGACGCCACCACCCACACCAGCCCCACCAATCACGGCAAGCGGTTGCTTGGTGCTCAAAGCAATGTGCGACATCTCCTTCTTCATGCCCTTTATGGGATTCTCTTTGTCCACGATTGGATCCTGATGTATTTGAAAACTGGCCATTTTTCCTTATATTTTATTTATAAAATTTGCTATTTTTTGTCAGGACCGCTTACTTTCCTTTTTTTTTTTTTGGTTAAAATTCTTGCGTTCCTCTTTGCGTTTTTCTTTTCTTCCTTTTTTACATTCAAAGATGGTGGGTTTTATCTGTTACTCTTTATTATACAATTCTTAGTTGCTGTGGTCGTACCTCTTAAGATCGCTTCTCAATTCTGTTGTATGAACTCGTACAATCGACGGAGAGTCAGAGTCAAGCGGGCGTTCAGAGAAAGAGCGAGTTGCGATGACGGCTGCTGATCATTTGAGGTGCTCTGTTGTTGTTGTTTTTAGCGCGCTGTTGGTGTTGGTTACATTTATCCTCGTCCCATGCACAGAACACATTTACATCGAAACGAATTTTATCATGTACGTTTAATTGAATCGCGACGCGCACACACTTTCGGAACACTCACAAATAACAAGAAACAAAATTGAATTCTTTTGATTTTTAAAATTCCAACATTTTCTTTTTTTCAATTAATTTGATTAGCTTTTCTTTTTGTTAGCTCAATTTAATTTTAATATCATACACACACACTCACACACGCATGCCCTTGGTTCCTTCTTTAAAGTCGTATTGTTAAGCTTGTTTTCTCAAATTTAATTTCGTCGATCAATAGAGAGTCCCCGGCAAATGTATGTGCTCCCACGATACTGTCACACATACGATTGGAATCGGCTTTCAAATTTGTTCACCGCCAAAGCAAAGCGCGTTGCTTTTTGGCGTCGTAGTTAGTGATGTGTGATTGTGTGTATGTGCATTTGTTACCGATAACAATAGTTGTATTATCGCCTAATCATATGCCGCATGTATTATGAATATATACATGACATACGCCAATTCTATATACTAGAGATTTTGATGATCATATAGTTTCTTAGTAAAAGCAACACATAAAGCGAATCTTACATTGTATGAGTATAGGAACTTACGACAAGTTATAATGGACTTGTAATAGTTTCGGTACCCATTGAACGGAATACAAATTAAACACCTAATATTATTCAACTATCATGGCGGGTGGACGATTATGCAAATTATTTATTATTAAAGATTTATTTAAGTATTAAAGATTTTTTTTATTGTTTACATATTGGCTGGTAACCATGCCAAGAGTTCCACGCTCATCCTTTATTCACCTGTCATTATCCAACACTGCATTCTATGATGTTGGATTTTGTTTAATTATTTTACAGAACTCTTCCTGGGCTACATTTTTAGTTGCAAACTTGAAGTATTCAAAATAGATTTATTTCCTGTTCGAAATACGTTACAATGAGTTCAAAGTATTTTGATTTTATAATTAATATTTTGTTTAGAGCCGTTGTATTATTTAAATTAATTCATTTTTAATTTAATTTAGTTTTATTTATTGATCAATATTCATATTAATTTGTATGAAAATTAATCCAAACTCGAAAAATCAGCCAACCACCAAAAAAGAACTTCATTCGAATCTATTACAAACGCAGGCAACCACCCACACATGTTATATGGCAGCATCAGCAACAACAAATTATGTCACAGTAGTTTCTTGGATTTGCTTGCAATATCCAAACCGTTTCAACTGAATGTTTTGCCTGACTTAATAGGGCTGTCACACATAGAAACATTCTTCTAAAATTTACTATCCATATTCTTATTAATATTTTTGACAAAAAAAAGGTAAAAATGTATTTGCCATTAAAGAACAATTAAGAAATGAAATTATTACAATTGTATTTTTAAAATTGTAAAAGAAATTATTTTGAAATATTCCTCGCGCCAAATTTAGCAACATACGCGACAACTCCTGTGTTCATTAAATCAATGGTATTCTTTGAATGACATTTTTCAATGTCCATTTGTTTACATAAACAATGATTTTATTCGAAAATATTGTCTTCTTGCGCTGTTGAATGTTTTTTCCTCTGCAAAAAATCATTTATCTATAAATATTTTTAAGAACACAAATAAGTGTTCTTACATTTTAAAATCCCGCTTTTCTGCTAATAAATTTCTTCCATTTGGCAACATGCCAACTTGAAACAAGTTTTGAATTAACTTTTACTTTAAATGCACAGAAAAAACGCGATTAATTAACATTTAAATATAACAACTTTATTATTTATTCTATTACTTCAATATACAATACAATTTATTGATCTATTCGATAAAACCAAATCTTCGAAACATTTTTCATTCAATTTAAAACGAGTTTGCATCTCTATACTCGGGTGGGTTTGCCTACTAAAGACGGTTTACTGGACGGTTTGTAAAATGGTAAAGTAATTAAATAAACAAATTATTTGTTCAAAAAAAATTGATACAGATTACTTTGAAAAAGAATAATCTATCCATTTGTATCATTGGTTTTATTTTAAAAGCTGTTCTTCACAAAATTGTGAAGGTTTTGAATCCTACCGAAAGAGTTTTCTGTGACACCTAAAATTGGTTTTCGGGCGAAATTGAGGAGAAAGAGTTTTCTGTGACTCCTCTGAATATGACATAAATAGGAATGTATATCCTTTTAGTTTGGGTAAGCCAAGTTTCTGAATCAGGACAGATATCTATATTGTATTGGAGCAAATAATTTTATAACTCAAGTCTTTTGTTGCGTACGGCATGTGCATTGCATGGCATAATATTTAGCCTATTTGCACTAATTATTAGCATACAAGTACCTTATAGATAATTGAGTGATAACACTTTTGTTATTGCAGCATCGAAGAGGTACGCTTAATCTTGTTTTATTTTTATGCCTTTTGGGATTTATTGAGTTGTAGAATTAGGTTGAGTGATACAAACAACGCTGATGAGCTTTTATGACTTAACGGGAATAGACTTATTCGACTGGCGAAGTAAGCTATGCGAGGAGAAATGCGTCTGAAGAGACTTCAGTAGAGACAGAATTATTTTTTTTATTTTTTATTTAAAAAAGTTTTAGTTTTCCCTTATACCACACTGACATATTTTGTATAAATCTAAAATATTAAATATATCATATTATACACATATTATACATATAAGGTAAACTTAAAAAAATTAAAAGACAAATAAAAAGTAAATGAATAAAAACGACGACATGATTAAGGAACACTGAGGACTTTATAACGCACCCTGTGCCTTAAACCCAATCCTCCATTGAGGAAGAGGTCAGACGGGAGTAGGTAATTCAATAACTCCGCCTAGGTTTTGTATATTGTGTAATGTGCGCCCCCATTCATCTGTATAACGTATATGCGAGAATTCACATTACATTAGGACAACAGATTGTAAATTTGATGCCTGCCTGCTTGTCGACGCCGGGAATCTGAGTCGAGCCCGGGCCTTTGCGACTGCAAAGCCAGCGCTTATTTGAACAGAAAACGTGAGTAAGACGCGAAAGATCGCGGATCGAATATAGTTGCTGACTTTGCGAAATGAATATTCTTTTATTTGGTTTGGTTATATTTTCTTTTAGAAAATATTTTTCTTTTATTTTCTTTTATCGTGGCGAACATAAAATTTCGCTTTTAGTGAATCAAAGGTTGATTGGATCCAGAACCTAGGACCTTTAAGTTTTATTTATTTACTAGCTGGTCCCAGCAAACGTTGTTTTGCCCCCAAATAACGTTTGTGCATTTGTTAGTATTGATAGGTAACAAATTTATTGATTCAGTGTTTTACTGAAAATTTTCATACAATTTAATTGCATTCATTCATGCATTTAATACGGTGTTAGTGAATGCTGAATGACAAAGCGTTATTACTGTAAACAAAAAGGACATGAGTTACTTACAATATGCATCACAAAACAGAACAGATTGCTTTTAGTTTGAAACAGTTCAAAAGATTCTATAAAATTTGAATGAGAACTTTGTTCCTACTCTGTGTACGTGTCAGTGAGCTTTCTATATATACGTAAGCATAAATAATAGAAATAAATTCACTCAAGGTCACCTACCGGGTCCAAAATATCCTATATGGAGGCTCAGAACAGCCGTTTCCAACAAACAAACACACAAAGAGTTTGATTTTTATATATATAGATAGATTTATTTGTTATATAGTTATAATGCAATGTAAATATTTCGTAAAACTAAAAAGGAAAGAAGCTATAACTAAGGCCTTAAGCTTACTACAATTGAATGAGGGCTACTGCTTAAAAATATTAACACATATAAACATACCGAGCTTATAGGAATACAGGAAATTAGTTTTGTTTCCAAATTTCCACCATCAGGCACATGAGTGCCGGTGTCCCGCAATGGAGTATCTTAGATCCGGTCCTCTACTCTTTATATACGTCTGATATGCCTAAAACTAGAGATGAGCATTCGATTATTGCTACTTACGCGGACGATACGGCAGTTATATTCAACTCTGCCTCTCTGAACGAAGCTGCGGAGAAATTGTCCAGCTACCTGGATAGATTCCACTCATGGGCCAGGCGCTGGAATATAGCCATAAACTCTGAGAAATCAGCTCACTGCACCTTCACACTAAGGCAAGGCGTCTGTCCGTTACTTACTTACAACACAAGCATCATTCCGCAAATGGGGAAATCCGGTATCTCGGTCTGATCTTGGATAAGCGTCTTACCTGGCGTGCACACATTAAGGTAGTTAGAGCGCGCTGCTACCAAAAGCTCAAGAAACTGGAGTGGCTCCTCCGCCCATCGAATAAGTTATCTTTAACTAATAAAAGGCTCATCTATCTGCAAGTAGTGGCACCTACTTGGCCCTACGCCATACAAATTTGGGGCACTACTGCTGCCTACAACATCAGAAGAGTGTAGGCGTGTCAGTGCAAGGCTATCAGAAGATTTACGGGCACCCCTTGGTACGTCCGCAACACCACGCTGCATAGGGATCTTGCCGTGCCAACTGTTATGGAGGTGATTAACTCTCACAGCTGCCGCTATCACTACAGACTTTTGTCGCACCCAAATCCGCTGGCGTCCTCCCTCACCCGTATCGCAACAAGGCGTAGGCTGAAGAGGCTACACCCGCATGATCTCCCCCTAAGAAGGAATCAGCCTTCTATATCATTGCCTTTTCGGCGCAATTTGCATCATTTTTAATTTAGTATAAGTCTAATTTTGCTTTCATGTCATTATTTTTTTTTAATCCGACAAATGTGTTATGCAGTTTACTGCGATAAATGTTATAATCTAATTATGGAAAAAAAAAATAACAACACTCAAATTATTTACTTTAAATTTTGTGTCTTTATTACTTTGTATACAAACAAAAAACATCTGATTGAAATGTGATGACTTGGTTATCAAAGTATATTTGTGATGCATTTTTAGCCATCGCCAGCACGAAATTTTTATCGAAATTATGAATTTTGCATTCACAATAAGCGAAAAGCATCAAAAAAGGTCATTAAACACGTATGCTGAACGCGCCCCATGTTTTACACGGATCTGTTATACTGCGAGCGGAAGTCCCGCTCGCTGAACTGAAACAGAGCTGTTATATTACCAGCAAATGTTGTATATTGTCTTGTTACAATTTAATTTATTTTTAAAGTGTTTTTTACGTGTTTAGCGACAGCTTTTTAACAATTAAGTCCACCAAGGGCTATTTAAGTTAATCTTCAAATTGCTCGTATCCATGTAATTTATTTGGTTTGGGACGAAGCTTTATAGATCTTGCTGTTGCATTTGCTTTCTCTAAGACACATTCCGAACTTATTCGGCAGCACAAATATTCCGAGTCTTTCCTAACCAAATCCTTTGAAAATCACATCAACTTTTCTACACTTTTCGTTCATGCTCATCTCATTGATTAAAATCACATCTAAACAATTTAATAAGGGCAGCCTGCAGAACGAGTAGAAGAAGAAGCTCAAGTGACTAAAAATGACAACTTCATAAAAAGAGAATTAAAGACTTGTCTTTGAAAAATGCACTCTGCACTTTGGGACGTGTTCAACAACTGTCCTGCCCTATGGCGTTTCAGTCGAAACTACGAGTATCAACGCGTTTTATCTGCTTAAAAGGCTGACAGAGCGAAAGAATTCGCCCGTGGGTGGGCACACAGCGTATTGCGCTTTACGCTACAAAGGCGTACAGTTATGCACGCTCGCCCTCTGTCGACGGCTTTTCGTGAAAAAGATGACACAATTTTTACTGTTGTCATATTTTGCTGTTGCAATTTTTTGTTCTGTCTTTTTTTCTTTTTTTTTTCTGTAAAAAGGGCAAGTAAAGTAATGAGTGAGGCTGTTAACAAACGCTAAGCGGAGAATGGGCGGTGGCGGTCTTGCATGGTGTACGTTGCAAGTGTATAATGTGGTACATTTATATATATGTATAAGTAACAGTACTTGCCTCTCCGTTTCGTTTCTCAATATCATTGTACGCTTTCTATAATGCGCACCTCTTCATGTTCTGACTGCTCATAGTTGTCATTCGGAACTTTGTGTCAAATCTAATTAAAGCTCAAAAGGCAGTTAAGCGGATTTTATTTTTACTCATCGTTTAATTTCCACTTTTGCACAAGAATGCGATTCCGGCGGTATACAATACAAAATGGCTGCACATTTAAGTTGCACAAGGAAAATTCCAATAACGCTGTGTACTAAATCAATTAAGTATAAATTATCAATGAACTGTTTTTGTTTTGCATGGGATTAATAATAATAAGTTTTGAAAACTGGTGTATAATCTTTCAATTTTTTACACATATTCTGAACTTATTGGCATCCAACGTGTCCTTGTCGTTGCCGCTGTTTTTCTTTTTTTGCTTTTTACACCTTTGTTATGAATGACGACTGCCAATAAAGAAGCTTACAGCAGCATCTGCGAACAGTTTTCCTTGTTTTATAAATCATTAATCATGATTATTATCCTTGGCCATACGTTTGTCTGCCTTGGATGCCTTCGTCATCTTGCACTTTCAATTACTGCGTCAGGTTGAATTAACGCGAAAGTTTTTGGCACAATTGAATATTTGTCGATTTGAATTGTCGGTTAATCGCAAAAATTATTGAGGTATCTGATATGCTCACGATATATAGAATTATTTATAATTGACTTGTAACGACAGTAAAAAGTCAGTGTCCCAGTGTTAAGTTCAATTTCTACCGGAGTTTTAATTTAAAAAAAAAAATTTAACAAATTTGAGGTGCAGCCTCGGTTGGAAAAATCAAGACGACATTATTTTAACTCCACAGTTTTCTATAGACGTTTAAAATAATCAGTCAGACAAGAAGAAAAGGAAGATTGGCAATAACTACAAAAACTTCGAAATGACATAACTCGTATTCCAAAGAGTAGTATCGGATTAGATGACCTCCAAAGGTAGTCTTCGATGTTTTAAAACACCACGCTTCAGTCCAGATCTGGCATCGGTTGTCAATTATCTATTCCCAGCGTCGGTTGTCTTTTTACACAATAAAAAATTTTTCTTTTCAAGAAATACGATTTGGGTAACTTACAGCCGCTCTCCGCGCATTTGATGGTGATTCCTCTGAGGAATGAATGAAGGTGGGTTTTTCTGTGTTAAGCTCCAATACAAAAATATATTTCTGCACGCACCGAGCAACAAAAAAATGCGTATGAAAATTGGCAGCCTTATCTCTTTTTCGAACAGTATATTGTTTGGAAGGTAGAACCGGAAAAAACATCAGCACAGCTTTGCTTCTTTTTGACAGTTCTTCAGTTTGTTACATTTTTTGGCTGTCCCGTTTTATCGTTCGTCCTAAGCGGCAATATTTCGAAATTGTGGTACTGAAATAGTTTATATAGCTAGCTATGTACATATGTACTAGCACATGTAGGTAGCTAGGAGGAGGAGGTTGTCTTTGCCTTTTCTCGAGTTCAATTTTTGGTTTTATTTTCCTGTGCAGTGTGCTCTTGAGTTTCGGCACCGTCTCTAAATTGTCAAACTGAGACCTGTATCTAGGTATGCGCACATCAATTACTCTTTAAAAGGGTTCTACATTGGTGCGAAAAATGTTACACATTTCTTTTATTTGGTAGGCAAATACTAAATTATTGATGGGACGTGTTTGCTGGATAAGAATGAGTTACCTGAAAGTTGCACGTAAAAGCCAAAAAACATCGCCAGGACTTTTTCAGCAGACTGTGACACCCCTTTTTTTGCAATTTAAGCACACCTTTTTTGAAGACCACGAAAATAAAATCTAAAAATTTAAACATCTAAGGATTAATGGGTTGTATATATTAAACTCTATTTACAATAAATTTAAAATCTTTCAAGTGTGATGCTCGGTATAGCCTAGATTAAAAAAAATTGTAGTTTTTGCATAGTTTCTGGAGCTTTAAAATAAAACCTCATTAGTTAATCAATACGCTCAATTATCCATACACAAATTAGTTTGCATATAAAAAAGTTTCGCAAGTTTGTGGCTTACCCATATGCAAATTTTATAATTCAAACGTTCAAACGAAACTCGAACCATTACAACGAACCAAATAGTTCAAATGAAAATGTTTGTTCAAATTGAAAACGCCACAAATATTTAACAATTCCACAAATAAAAAAAAAGCATTTTTATGTTGTGGTTAATATTTAAAATGCTTTGAAGTTGGCAAAGTTATGCATTTCTGCTATACGATATGAATGGGGGCGATTTTTGTTATAAACTGTTGAATTTTTTATATACTTGCCCATGGACTAATATCAAAAGGTAACGAAAATGTTGGCAAAAAATAAGTGCTGCACTTCCGGCCACTTAAGTGAAATACTTTATTCTGTACTTACCAACTCCAAGTTCTCTACCTATTTGCGACAACAATTACGACTATTTTTTTTTGCATTTTTTTCGGTTCACGTCTTTTCAAAACTTTTTTTCTTTCTTTCCTGTTGTCGTTTGGTTTTTTTAAATATTTTTTATATCCTGACATTCTGTGTATGGCTATAGTTTTGTAATGGACTTTGTGATACAGTGAAAAAGACATCAGAGACTACATAACCTATATAAAAATACATATATCCTTGGTTATTTCGAAGAAATGAATTATTTAAGCAATGCCAACCTTTCCGTTTTCCGTTTTCCTTTCCTAAGTTTTGTGCTAGAGAGTAGAGATTAATGGACAAAATTCTTTTTACCATACTCAGCCGGAATCGAATGGATTCTTCTAGATCAAATAGAAGGCGTTTTCGCACATTTCAGGGGAATTCGATGTGTACATACATATGATAATGCTCTTCCAAATTATATAGACCTTTTTAATTGAATAGTATTAATATTAAGAGTGTAGCCGAATTCTTTATTATTTACGTCTATATTCCTTTTTTTTTTTAAGCTTTTTCTCGTCTTCTAGTTTTTGTTTTTGAAATTTTATTTTGCTGTGAACATTTTCATGTAGATTTTCATGTCTTTTTATGAACTTCAGACTTAAATGAAAAACTCAGGTATACATTGTTGTTTTTGTTTTGCATATTGTTAATTTATAATGTATATTAAAATAAATGTTGATCAACTTGGCAAGAATAAAAAAAAAAAACATATAAGTAAGAACCGAAAACTGAAACTGAAGTACTTTCGCTTAAAAATGACATAAAGCGCGCTGAAAAGTCTCAGTGACTTTTTGAAATAAGAGCTTTTTATTCGTCTTATTTTAGTCGAAGTGCTCAACGGCACCTTAATTTACAATATGAATCCGACGTATGTAAAAAATTGGTTTGAAATGACTTCTAAATATTGAAGTAAAGCGAAAACATAGAAGCAACAGCTCGAAGAGTTGTGCCCTATGGTATAACATCGCTGTGGATGGTAAATTTGCACTGTTTCTTTAACAGTGAAGAGCGCAAAAGTGAAGAGCCTAAGAGAGCGAGCTTTTATAGTCTACTGTTAATGTCACAAACAAATGTAGCAAACCTCTGCTATAACCGTTAACAACTTTCAATAATTTAATAATTTTTTGATTCTTTCTTGATGTAACTAGTTTTTTTTTGTATCATAATAGTTTTATACAACGTCTTCTTTCAAGTTTATGACGTTATTTAGATTATTGCTTATACGTTCTGATTTTTCTTATTTTATTGTAACACGTTTATTGTGACACTCAATGAATTTTGAACATAATTGTGACATTTTGTGTGATATTAATAAGTGGAATTTTGAAATTTGTGCTGAACCTAATGGAAATTAGTGAGAGAAGCCGGAGGAATGGCAAGGTTGAGTGGAGAAAAATGGCGTTCTAGCGGGTATAGCCTTTTCCTGTTTGGAGTTTGATCTAAAGAGGCAATACATACGTCTGTGACCAAATTCATATTGAGAGAAACTTATAATTGTATTAGTTATTATCTAGAGAATTGTATTATCTATTACATATTTATTTGTATATATTTAACTTTATAGATATTTATTTAAATTTGTATTGAATTCATTTTCGCTTAGTTGAATTCAACACAAAATTAAATGATTTGGCCGCACTTTAAGTGCACAAATTAAAATTAAATTAAATTTGTCCTTTTCACTTCTTTTTCAAGCCTAGCCTTTTTGAGCTTAACATTCATTGACATCAATTAACAAACGTGATTATTTGCGTAATTTCACAAAATCAATACAATTAGACAAAAGTCAATAAGAGGAAACATTTCACACGAGAACAAAAAGCGTTGCCAAAGCGTAAATGCATGAACGTGTCTGTACAAATATGGCAACGCCCTTTACAGCAACAAGAGAGAATGCAAACTGTACCGCTCTGAATGGAATGAAATTGAATTGATTTGGATGTCAATTGAATCAATGGGGAAAGAGGGGGTTGTCCGCGGGCATCACTATGTAGTTTCCCTCGCGATCCAGTAACAGTAGTTGTATTTGTTACCTTCGGGCCTCTTTTAAGTCAAAACGAATAAAATCAGTTGTATGCAACGCCGAGTTTTGTGTTGACAGCATCCAAAAAGCGTTCGGTAGTTGTAGTGTGGAAAGTTTGGTTGGGTTAACAGTTGGTGATGCTCCAAAGTTCGTGCAATGATTTGTAAATTCGTTTTCCGTGGTTTGAGGCACCGAAAAGTATGTCAGACACATTTTGGCCGCATGATTCAACCCCTGCATTGTAAATGTCTGGTCTTTACCTTTGCGTGTATGTGTGTAAATCAAATATGTACACTCTGAAATATACTTGGATATATATCATACAGTGGTCTACTTGTTAGAGGCATGGTACAAAATTATTGAGTGCGATGATATTTGTGATTACTTATCTATTAAAAGTGGGGGGCGCCTTTAAAATGTAATCTTTTCTATCTTTTCGCAAAGTTGAAGATAGCGTAATTAAAATTACTATAAAAAATATATCTATAATTTTAACATACTCTCATTGTTAGACTCTCCAAATTAGTATAATAAACATTTTTGTGGTGACTTTGCACCTTTCAACAGTCTGTGCCGTTTTCAAGTGCAGCTTTCATTCACATCATAAAACGAACTGTTTTATGTGTGGCAGAATGAATGAGCACTAGAGAGGCAGCCCGAACGAGTGGAATGTGACACTCCTTCTGTATGTGGTGTATGTGCACCTGTATTTATTAATGTGTTGTATTTTCCTTTTGAACAACAAAATGTATTAGCCCACAAAGTCAACGTGTAATAATAAAATTACCAATTCCTTGTACTAACCCTTAACGCTTGGACACAGTTAATTAATAATATAGTATTATTTAATAGTGTATCGTAATTATTACAAAAGGTTTTCTCGCTTTGGCGAATGCAAACAAATAATTGCATTGCGACACAAATTACATAGTTTACAAGATCCAACAACGACTTAAAAGTAAAACATACAAAATGATAAAAATTGTTCCTAAGATATTTTTCAACGAAAAAGCCCTTAAGTGCGGGCTTTAGCGCCAAAAAAGTAAAAGGGGTTAAATAACGCTAACTTCTATTGTAGGGCAAGTACAGATTTCTTTCCTTTGCTAAATTTTTCTACACTAATTTTCATCTGACATTTCACAGTTTTGAAATTTTAATCAGCTTTTTTTTGTGGTTGTGCACGTTTGCGCATTGTGTGGCTTGGCGATTAGGTTATAGGCTAAGCTAATATAATATTAGACGAAATTCTATTAAAGAATTTCTGCTAAGTCTGCTCTTTGTATTTTGCAGTGACATTGAATACCAGCGTTTTACCCAATCTGTTTTTATTAAAATTATGCAAATATTTGTCAACTTTTAAGTATTGTATTTGTATACAACTTGTACAAACAACACAAAGTGCTCTCTAGGGTTTAGCCAAAACTCTGGTTATCGCTTCAAATTTCAGTGTACTTTCCTTGTGTATCGATTAGAAGACATTGGATAAACCCTTTATTATTAATTTAAAGATTTAACGAATGTTTGTATAACTCAGAAAAAAATGTTTCCTTCGGCAATGCTGAAGGTTTAATACTCTTTACTTTCGAAGAACCACCTACATCTCCCAAATGTATAATATTTCAAGTTTTTCATATATCATACATCAAAGTAAAATATCGTGTATCTTTCAAAAATAAAAGTAATCAAAGCGAATTCAGAGTAGGTCCCAAATGAGCGTCACTCTGTATTCATTCTATGATACACATTGGTATGTACCTTTTAATTTTTAATCGCGTAGATAAGTGTGAAGAAACGGACATATTTATACTTAGACTAAGACTAATCACAGCAACTCAGAGCCAATGCGTTCCGTATTTCATATTTATTCATTCATATTCATAAAGGTACATTGAACCCAATCACGGAAATTTTCACTAAAAAGCTATTTAAAAAAAGGGTAGAGTAGAGTAAACCACACTCAACGTGTACAACCACACCCAAGCAAAGTTGGACAAATAAGCGAACAAACAGGCATTTTTTGTGAACTTCTCAATGGAAAAGGTAGGAAAATGTTAATAACCTCCTCTGGACTTGACGTGGCATTGATGTACGGTAGCTTTTGAAGTTAGTTTCTATGGGTCTACTTTTCACGTCGAGTTTTCGCTTTTTGTGATTTTTCACTAATGCGAACTTTGCTCTTTGCTACGGGTAATGATGATGATGTTGATAATGTCCAAAGTCTGCTCCATATTTTCACTACTTACTCAAAAACGAGGTGGTGGAAAATTATTGTAATAAGAAGGCGTACAGCTTAGCGATGATTATTCTTACACTGCCGTCAATGCAAAAACAAAAAAATGTTGTGAAGTTAAAATACTAGGTGAAAAAAATTAATGTAATAGTCAAAGCGCTTATTAGGTTACATTGAAAAATATTTTTCCTATGTGAGTATATTCCTTTATATCAATTATTTTAAGCACATTTAATTTAATGTTAATGTTGATTGACCAAAACATGATGTTTAAGCATTTAATTAAATTGAAAAAAAAAATAAATAAATGATCGAATTCGAAATAGAAGTTGACATCAACTGATAGCTTCCATTCAAGTTCTTTGGACGTTAGCAGCATTACTACTCGGCATGGAATTTTAAATGCCATCAACCCTCTTTCCATGATATCTACACACATATATTTAATTTTTTTTTCGCTATTTTATTTTGATCCTTTCTTTAGACAGCACTTTAATAAAGTCTTAAATGTTTTGTAAACGTCTAAGTTGTTTACATACCAACCTGCAATTTTTCTTAAAGTCACAGATTTGGATGATTTCGACTATAACTTAAATTCAAAAATTACTCTGACTTCGTTTTGAAGTGCAGCACTTTCGCATTGTTCATTGTTGTTATAACAATTATTGATTTTTTAGCTGATACGAATGTTATTTGTAATTTGCATTGATGATGTCATTATTCAGTCATGCGTGCAAATGTTATAATTACGTTTAAATTACGCACAGATACATCAATTAAATAGGAATTATACATTTTTATACAAACCTACAGGTAACATCGAGAGTGATAAAGTCCTCCGTAACAAGAATCTAAAATTGTTTTCAAACTAGAAGGAAATATTGGCTTTGGTATACCGAGGTAACCGGTTTCCAGTTCATTGCAGTGTATTCACGACAAAACTCTTAGCAAATAAAGAGGCTTGTAAAGACTCTACAGGACTTTCGTCCAAAAAGCAACCTTAGCATTTACTCAAACAATCAGGAAAGAAAATCTTATAATCTTTAAGGCATAGGTAGGAATGTAGTATGTATAATGCCCTGTGCTTTAAAATTAACAAAAATTACCAATGAGCACAGCCAAAGTGTCGCCTTTCGAATACTTTCTAAATCACCCTCTGAAATGCAAAATTAAATTTGGATTACATTTAATTAAATTTGATTGTCGCAAACGTAAGCGATTGCATGTTGTGAATTATTTGGTTGTTTAAAACACTGTGAGGTGTGCTACATTAATATGCTCTGACATGCCCAATCAAAGACATCTTCACATTTATTAGCACTTAGACTGTTTACAAACCACGCATATTTCAAAATGTTGTAGGTATGTTTCTAACTTCACTCAGCACCTTGATGTGTTTATTTTTGTGCTTTAATTTGGTTAAATTCATTCCTTTGTTCCTGCCCACACTCGTACTGCGATTCTACTACACTGACTTACACTCTTGCCATCCCATCCCCTAAAAAGTTGATGAAATTATGAACATGGTTCAAGAAGACTGGAAAAGAAATCTCTAAATATCTTATCATAGGCCATAAACTAGTAATTAAGTATGAACTAGTTACAAAGAGAAGTTCGAGGAAAAATTACTATTAACGAATTTCTATAAGTAAATATCGATTGAAACTGCACGAAATCGAGTTGCTACTAATAGGTGATGAAAAATGTATCACGTACAATGATGTTGTTCAAGCAAAGTCATGGTTGAAATTAGATATAACTCCAAGGAGCTAAGTTATGAATTTCATACTTTTTAGCGTTCCATACGTTTGAGTGAACAAATGGAACTATTAGAGGATCACTATAATAGGATCTGTTAGGAGCAACGACAAAGTTTTAATTGCCTAAACTACGTTTACAGGCCTACGACTTTGTTGAAAAGTTCTTCCTGAACATACTTGTAAAGTTGAACTTTTGTACGGTATATGTATTTCGTAAGCCGCAATATATACTCGTACTTTTGGATAAAATATTTTGCAGAAATATTTTACATGCATGTCGTTAATCGTAATTATTTTTAATTCGAAAGCGGCGTATTTATGAATTTGGGTATGTAGTGAGATGTTATGAGTAGACTAGCACTTTTGAATTTCCGCTTGTTTTCCCGCTTATTGGAACAATCCCATACTGAATTTCATTCTCATTTAATAATTGTTCTCATTTAAAGCGTCTGGCTGTTGCCTTCATGTTTGTGTTCACGATAAACGACATAGATAATATTCAATGTTCTTGTGTTTTGTTCTTCAGTTTGATTTTGCATTTGAAGTGACGTAATATCGGGATCACTTAGAAAGAAAAACTTTTAAACCATTGATAAAAAAAAAATATTTAGTGAGTTAAAGAAAGTGATGCCTAAAGCGTCTTGAATTTGATATTGAATTTTTTATCCCATATTTTATCTATCATGGAAAGTGATCTCATAGAATGCCTAAACAAATTACGAGACATTTGTGTTGACCCTGTACCTAATTTGGTCGATTTATTGGTTAATATAGCCAAGGGAGAATGGCTGGATAGGCGATGATGTTGTTGAGACTAATTATGAAAGCGCAGAACACAATGAAAATTAAGAGGGAGCGAAAATTGTGAAGATGAACAGAAAGTAAGAAATTCATAGGTGCTATTATCATTTAAGAAATGTATGCTCAGTAAAATAATTTCTCCGCACTCGAAAATTGCAAAAATGTAGAGAACTGGTTCTTGACAACAAAAACCAAGCAATTACATAAGTAACACTTTATAGGTTAATTTTCAAATGGTAAGAAATATATTTCTTTTGTATACAATTGGAAAAGAAAGATAGAAATCATTTTTATTAAAATGGATTATTTCTTTTAGTTCGTATATATTAAGGTAAATGTAAATGAAATATTTTAAATGAAATAAAAACGTATATCTAGTTAGTTTATTCATTCTTAGGAATGAATATAATATAAGATATATATATATATATATATATATATATATATATATATATATATATATATAAGATATATATATATATATATATAATATAATATAAAGAATATTATCACACTAAATAACATTACAGTGGTTACGCATCAGTTTAGTCTGTGTTACACTGAAGTCACTCACGTCTCTCTCCATGTACAATGGACGTATCTAAAAGCACCTTTCCTTTTTTTTGTATGTTTTGATCGTGCACCCACAGCACAAATCCAAAAAAATTAATTAAATGCTCTTTTTCGATATCCATTATTATTATAAAATCACAGTTCTTTTCAGTTTTCTTTTCATACACAAACGCAACCGAAACCACCAAAAGTGCAACTGACTCAGGCGATCGAGCACGTCTCAAAAGCTGAATCACAGTTCAAATTCAAATTCAAATACAATTGTGA
Organism: Cacoxenus indagator; assembly: GCA_035041755.1. Classification (NCBI taxonomy): domain Eukaryota; kingdom Metazoa; phylum Arthropoda; class Insecta; order Diptera; family Drosophilidae; genus Cacoxenus; species Cacoxenus indagator. The sequence continues at coordinate 430,898 of JAWNKX010000831.1, forward strand.
AACAACTGTTTTTTGTTTAAAACATGCATGATCTGCCTCACCAAAATCGCATGTGGAGATTGCCACTTGAGAACCGCTTAAAACGTATGAAACGGATGACCGAATTGCCGCAAAACCTCAAAACCGCAAGTTGTGGAGTTTCGCCTTAAGTTTAAGCAAATGAATTAATTTGTCACGGTTGCCAACTCCTGAAAATGTTAACCCCTAAAAAAAGTTGAAAGCCCCTAAAAAATAATGTATATTTTGAAATATTTTATATATATTTACAACTCAGTTATGGGTAGACTTCTCGATCACTACAATGAAGTTTCTTTAGCTCTTTCATACCCCAAAACCATAAGCTCAGTAAAATTATTCCTGTAAACAAACCTGATTCCAAAACAAACCTTAACTCATACCGACCTATCTCACTTAACTCTTGTCTAGCTAAAACCTTAGACAAAATAGTCGCTAATAGAGTGTGGTGGTTTGTACGTACAACAAATCTATTGACACTTGACAAAGCGGCTTTAGAAAGGGGAAGTCGATATCATATACTCTTCTCTCGTTAGATTATCTGTTATATTCTTTCCTCACTACTAAAAATCACACATCTATTGTCTCCTTAGACTTTTCTAAGGCGTTTTATAAAATAGGAATTCATTCTATTATTGACGAATTAAAACTTTGGAAAATAGGACCTAATATCATAAACTATGTATTATGCTTCATGTTCAACCGAAAAATTACAGTACATGTCAATAGCCATCTTTCTAGATAGAACTATCCAAATTCACAAAAACTTTGACTTCTTTGCCTACGCAGACGATTACCACATCATTAGAAACCTGAACAAACTTAGCGCTGTCTCATTAGATCCACTGTTATACGACATACTCACATGGTGCGACTATTCTGGTGCTCAACTTTCCATACCAAAATGCAAACACATCCACATTACAGAAAGAAACGTTGTCAGTCCTCCATTACCACCACTCAATATCATCAATTGCCTCTCTAATAGCAAATACAACTGTAATCCTATCTCAGCTTTAACAGTCGTTACACTCGTTATAATGGCGAAAATAGATTTTGGCATTTATCTCTACGGAAACGCACCAGTCTCCCAAACCAATAGAATTAAATCCGTTTACCATTCAGCTATAAGAATGGCCCTTGGCGCTTTTAAAACTACGCCCATCAACAACCTTCTCTTTGAATCTGACATCTCCCCCCTAGAAAATAGATTCAACCACATAACAGCCAAACTCATCAAACCCATCCTTCTCTTCAAAACATCGTCCTTAGCTAACCCCATTAAAAATATAGTTCATGCCAAAAAAACAAATCCCAAAGTTCGCTCCGCGCTTTTGATGCCTTAAACCTAAATAAACAACTTGAGCACCCTACATCTCCAATTCCTAACATTCGACATAAATCACCGTCCTGGGTACAGGTCAACTCCCTATTGAATACATCACTACACAACCTACCTAAATCTTCCACGCCTTCTTCAACATACCGCCAACATTTTCTTAACTTAAAACAGTCACTCAGAGCCTATAACTTCATTTACACCGACGGCTCCAAGTCACACTTGGTCAGAATCATCAGACTACGTCTGGGACACACAAACCTAACCCATTCTCATTTATTCAATCGTACAAGAACTTCATCCAACACTAATATCACTTCAGTTAATCACATCCTTTCAGAGTGTCATAATTTCATAAACATAAAACTTCATTTCTTTCCCCTTTATGAACCCCTCCATGCAATTTTCAACCCAACTATAGACAATATCTCACAAACAATTATGTACTTAAAATCAACAAACTTGTACAATATATTATAAATATAACATAAGATAAACACTGTAAATACGGCCTAATCATAATATTCATACACATACATACATTATCCACAATACATTTAAACATTAATACTAGCTTAAGGCCTTTGTTGCTATAGCTTTTTAAGTTTATTTATAATTTATACATTGTAAATAAACTGTATATAATAATAATAATAATAATAATAATAATAATAATATTAATAATAATAATAATAATAATAGTAATAATAATACTAATAATAATAATAATAATAATAATAATAATAATAATAATAATAATAATAATAATAATAATAATAATAATTATATTAATAATAATAATAATATTAATAGTATTAATAGTCTCTGCATTATATCTACCTCCGCATCTTAATTGGTCATCTGTAGACTTCGAAGATATTTTAAGCAATCTAGGAATGTTTCTCATAGGTGGAGACTTTAACTCCAAAACCAAATTCTGGGGTAACTTTAGAGCGGATACAAGGGGAAGCTGCTTACAGGAAGTTGTGCAAAACTCAACAGCTCAAATCCTGGCAACTGGTCAAGCGACCCATTTCCCATACACCCAAAGACACACACCCAGCGCTATTGATTTCTTCATTTATAATGGGCTGCGTTCGGACGACTTGTCTATTAGGACTGAGTATCAACTCACCTCTGATCATCACCCCCTTGTGGTTGATTTTGATTCTACTCCGAAGATCGAAACAATAAAAGGACGACTGCTGTCACCTGGAACTGACTTAGCTGCATTTCGCCGAGATCTGGATGAATCTCTAAATTTAAACTTGGAAATCCTGATGCCTGAAGACATTGAAGACGCGCATTCGATCTTTCTAAATGAGGTGCACTCAGCTGCTCTCATAGCCGCCCCCTTAAATCCACCACATGGCTCAAGAGGGCGTTCTGGACTTCCCCCACCTATTGAAGCACTGCTGCTTATTAAGAGGAGACTTAGGAGACACTTTTGTCGCACCCGCAACCCTATTGTGGACAGGGTTTTTCGTAGAGTGTCGAATAGAGTCAAAAAGCTGCTGACGCTGCATAAACAGGAAGAAACTGACAGCACTCCTTGTGGAAATTGGCGAGAAGGTATAAGCAATCGGTAACCCCAAAATTTCAAATCATGAAGTTTGACGGATCCTGTGCTAGATCTTTAAGCGAGAGAGTCGAGGCTTTTGCCGAGGAATTGGAAGCTCGATTTCAGCCATTTGATACCAGCTCAGAACTCAGCGTTCGCCAGATCCAGATCCCAGTTGCTACCATTACAGCCGAGGAAGTCTCAGCACATATTAAAGGGTTGAACACTAAAAAGGCTCCAGGTGAAGATAGACTGGACAACTTTACACTTAAGGCAATGCCGCTAAAAGCTGTTCTATTTCTGGTCCTCATGTTTAACTCAGTGCTGTGATTGGGGTATGTGCCGAAACAGTGGAAGAAGGCGAGAATTTGCATGATTCATAAGGCCGGCAAGACCCCTTACACCTTAGATTCCTACAGGCCAATTAGCCTGCTACCCACTGCAGCAAAATTGTTTGAACGCTGTTTGCTGACACGGATCCTGGACTTAAAAAAGGTAAAGCAAATAGTTCCTTCCTTTCAATTTGCTCAGCTACCTTGAGAACAGGACCTTCTCAGTGGTACTGGATGGTGTGGAATCTAGCATCAAGGCTATTTGCGCAGGTGTCCCCCAGGGTAGCGTTTTGGGGCCTACACTCTATACCCTGTTCACGCACGACATGCCCACTGATCATTGCCACGTTTGCAGACGATACGGCCATCCTCGTCAGAAACAAGTGTATTTACGAAGCAACGGACTCACTGAAGCAATACCTGCATATTTTTGAAAACTGGACACAACGTTGGAACATTAGCATTAACAAAAACAAAAAACAAAAACGTACGCCTTACGGCCGGATTTCTGTCCGGGAGTTTTCATTGGAAACCAGCTGCTGGAACACCATTCAGGTTACAAATACCTGGGTGTGTATTTGGATAGGCGGCTAACTTTCAAGACGCATATTTCAAGTATCACGAAATCCTTAAGACAGAGGATTGGTAAATTGCATTGGCTTTTAACTAGCAGGAATAAATTGTCCTTGGGAAATAAGGTGAACATTTACAAAACCATAATTGCTTCTGCTTGGCGATACGGTTTGCAGGTGTATGGCATAACAGCGAGGTCAAACATCACGAAGGTGAGAGTACTGCAGGCCAAGACATTGCGAATGCTTACTGGTGCCCTTTGGTTCATGCAAACGGAGGACCTTGAAAACGACTTAAAAATACCGAAAATTGGCGAATAACAGAAAAAATAAATATTTAAAAAAAATTCAATACTGGTCATTTTGCTTACGATGTTGTCGGGTGTGATATGTCCGATCGATTGTGTTAGTCGATTTTGTCTTTCTGC